>OZ010621.1:14434256-14997454 GCA_963932285.1 Caenorhabditis macrosperma | reverse complement strand
TCCTAGACATGTGTAATTATGGTCCATGATGCACCGTGGTCGCCCCGAGTGTAGGATATGGCTGCAGTTGTGTTCATTAGGTTTTCAAGTATGCTGTGAATGTCTATGCAAAGTTTCAGAACCAGAATTCAACACCTTGGCGAGATATGATTTTTCAAAGTTTCTAGACATGTGTATTTATGGTCCATGATGCACCGTGGTCGCCCCGAGTGTAGGATATGCCAGCAGTTGTGTTCATTAGGTTTTCAAGTATGCTGTGAATGTCTATGCAAAGTTTCAGAACCAGAATTCAACACCTTGGCGAGATATGATTTTTCAAAGTTTCTAGACATGTGTATTTATGGTCCATGATGCACCGTGGTCGCCCCGAGTGTAGGATATGCCTGCAGTTGTGTTCATTAGGTTCTCAAGTATGCTGTGAATGTCTATGCAAAGTTTCAGAACCAGAATTCAACACCTTGTCGAGATATGGTTTTTCAAAGTTCCTAGACATGTGTAATTATGGTCCATGATGCACCGTGGTCGCCCCGAGTGTAGGATATGCCTGCAGTTGTGTTCATTAGGTTCTCAAGTATGCTGTGAATGTCTATGCAAAGTTTCAGAACCAGAATTCAACACCTTGGCGAGATATTATTTTTCAAAGTTCCTAGACATGTGTAATTATGGTCCATGATGCACCGTGGTCGCCCCGAGTGTAGGATATGGCTGCAGTTGTGTTCATTAGGTTTTCAAGTATGCTGTGAATGTCTATGCAAAGTTTCAGAACCAGAATTCAACACCTTGGCGAGATATGATTTTTCAAAGTTCCTAGACATGTGTAATTATGGTCCATGATGCACCGTGGTCGCCCCGAGTGTAGGATATGCCTGCAGTTGTGTTCATTAGGTTCTCAAGTTTGCTGTGAATGTCTATGCAAAGTTTCAGAACCAGAATTCAACACCTTGGCGAGATATTATTTTTCAAAGTTCCTAGACATGTGTAATTATGGTCCATGATGCACCGTGGTCGCCCCGAGTGTAGGATATGCCTGCAGTTGTGTTCATTAGGTTCTTAAGTATGCTGTGAATGTCTATGCAAAGTTTCAGAACCAGAATTTAACACCTTGGCGAGATATGATTTTTCAAAGTTTCTAGACATGTGTATTTATGGTCCATGATGCACCGGGGTCGCCCCGAGTGTAGGATATGCCTGCAGTTGTGTTCATTAGGTTCTTAAGTTTGCTGTGAATGTCTATGCAAAGTTTCAGAACCAGAATTCAACACCTTGGCGAGATATGATTTTTCAAAGTTTCTAGACATGTGTATTTATGGTCCATGATGCACCGGGGTCGCCCCGAGTGTAGGATATGCCTGCAGTTGTGTTCATTAGGTTCTTAAGTTTGCTGTGAATGTCTATGCAAAGTTTCAGAACCAGAATTTAACACCTTGGCGAGATATGATTTTTCAAAGTTTCTAGACATGTGTATTTATGGTCCATGATGCACCGTGGTTGCCCCGAGTGTAGGATATGCCTGCAGTTGTGTTCATTAGGTTCTTAAGTATGCTGTGAATGTCTATGCAAAGTTTCAGAACCAGAATTCAACACCTTGGCGAGATATGATTTTTCAAAGTTTCTAGACATGTGTATTTATGGTCCATGATGCACCGTGGTCGCCCCGAGTGTAGGATATGCCTGCAGTTGTGTTCATTAGGTTCTTAAGTATGCTGTGAATGTCTATGCAAAGTTTCAGAACCAGAATTCAACACCTTGGCGAGATATGATTTTTCAAAGTTTCTAGACATGTGTATTTATGGTCCATGATGCACCGTGGTCGCCCCGAGTGTAGGATATGCCTGCAGTTGTGTTCATTAGGTTCTCAAGTATGCTGTGAATGTCTATGCAAAGTTTCAGAACCAGAATTCAACACCTTGGCGAGATATGATTTTTCAAAGTTTCAAGACATGTGTATTTATGGTCCATGATGCACCGTGGTCGCCCCGAGTGTAGGATATGCCTGCAGTTCTGTTCATTAGGTTCCCAAGTATGCTGTGAATGTCTATGCAAAGTTTCAGAACCAGAATTCAACACCTTGGCGAGATATTATTTTTCAAAGTTCCTAGACATGTGTAATTATGGTCCATGATGCACCGTGGTCGCCCCGAGTGTAGGATATGGCTGCAGTTGTGTTCATTAGGTTTTCAAGTATGCTGTGAATGTCTATGCAAAGTTTCAGAACCAGAATTCAACACCTTGGCGAGATATGATTTTTCAAAGTTTCTAGACATGTGTAATTATGGTCCATGATGCACCGTGGTCGCCCCGAGTGTAGGATATGGCTGCAGTTGTGTTCATTAGGTTTTCAAGTATGCTGTGAATGTCTATGCAAAGTTTCAGAACCAGAAATTAATACCTTGGCGAGATATGATTTTTCAATGTTTCTAGACATGTGTATTTATGGTCCATGATGCACCGTGGTCGCCCCGAGTGTAGGATATGCCAGCAGTTGTGTTCATTAGGTTTTCAAGTATGCTGTGAATGTCTATGCAAAGTTTCAAAACCAGAAATTAATACCTTGGCGAGATATGATTTTTCAATGTTTCTAGACATGTGTATTTATGGTCCATGATGCACCGTGGTCGCCCCGAGTGTAGGATATGCCAGCAGTTGTGTTCATTAGGTTTTCAAGTATGCTGTGAATGTCTATGCAAAGTTTCAGAACCAGAAATTAATACCTTGGCGAGATATGATTTTTCAAAGTTTCTAGACATGTGTATTTATGGTCCATGATGCACCGGGGTCGCCCCGAGTGTAGGATATGCCTGCAGTTGTGTTCATTAGGTTCTTAAGTATGCTGTGAATGTCTATGCAAAGTTTCAGAACCAGAATTCAACACCTTGGCGAGATATGATTTTTCAAAGTTTCTAGACATGTGTATTTATGGTCCATGATGCACCGGGGTCGCCCCGAGTGTAGGATATGCCTGCAGTTGTGTTCATTAGGTTCTCAAGTATGCTGTGAATGTCTATGCAAAGTTTCAGAACCAGAATTCAACACCTTGGCGAGATATGATTTTTCAAAGTTTCTGGACATGTGTAATTATGGTCCATGATGCACCGTGGTCGCCCCGAGTGTAGGATATGCCAGCAGTTGTGTTCATTAGGTTCTTAAGTATGCTGTGAATGTCTATGCAAAGTTTCAGAACCAGAATTTAACACCTTGGCGAGATATGATTTTTCAAAGTTTCTGGACATGTGTAATTATGGTCCATGATGCACCGTGGTCGCCCCGAGTGTAGGATATGCCTGCAGTTGTGTTCATTAGGTTCTTAAGTATGCTGTGAATGTCTATGCAAAGTTTCAGAACCAGAATTCAACACCTTGGCGAGATATGATTTTTCAAAGTTTGTAGACATGTGTAATTATGGTCCATGATGCACCGTGGTCGCCCCGAGTGTAGGATATGCCTGCAGTTGTGTTCATTAGGTTCTTAAGTTTGCTGTGAATGTCTATGCAAAGTTTCAGAACCAGAATTCAACACCTTGGCGAGATATGATTTTTCAAAGTTTCTAGACATGTGTATTTATGGTCCATGATGCACCGGGGTCGCCCCGAGTGTAGGATATGCCTGCAGTTGTGTTCATTAGGTTCTCAAGTATGCTGTGAATGTCTATGCAAAGTTTCAGAACCAGAATTCAACACCTTGGCGAGATATGATTTTTCAAAGTTTCTAGACATGTGTAATTATGGTCCATGATGCACCGTGGTCGCCCCGAGTGTAGGATATGCCAGCAGTTGTGTTCATTAGGTTCCCAAGTATGCTGTGAATGTCTATGCAAAGTTTCAGAACCAGAATTCAACACCTTGGCGAGATATGATTTTTCAAAGTTTCTAGACATGTGTAATTATGGTCCATGATGCACCGTGGTCGCCCCGAGTGTAGGATATGCCTGCAGTTGTGTTCATTAGGTTCTCAAGTATGCTGTGAATGTCTATGCAAAGTTTCAGAACCAGAATTCAACACCTTGGCGAGATATGATTTTTCAAAGTTTCTGGACATGTGTAATTATGGTCCATGATGCACCGTGGTCGCCCCGAGTGTAGGATATGCCTGCAGTTGTGTTCATTAGGTTCCCAAGTATGCTGTGAATGTCTATGCAAAGTTTCAGAACCAGAATTCAACACCTTGGCGAGATATGATTTTTCAAAGTTTCTGGACATGTGTAATTATGGTCCATGATGCACCGTGGTCGCCCCGAGTGTAGGATATGCCAGCAGTTGTGTTCATTAGGTTCTTAAGTATGCTGTGAATGTCTATGCAAAGTTTCAGAACCAGAATTTAACACCTTGGCGAGATATGATTTTTCAAAGTTTCTGGACATGTGTAATTATGGTCCATGATGCACCGTGGTCGCCCCGAGTGTAGGATATGCCAGCAGTTGTGTTCATTAGGTTCTTAAGTATGCTGTGAATGTCTATGCAAAGTTTCAGAACCAGAATTCAACACCTTGGCGAGATATGATTTTTCAAAGTTTCTAGACATGTGTAATTATGGTCCATGATGCACCGTGGTCGCCCCGAGTGTAGGATATGCCAGCAGTTGTGTTCATTAGGTTCTCAAGTATGCTGTGAATGTCTATGCAAAGTTTCAGAACCAGAATTTAACACCTTGGCGAGATATGATTTTTCAAAGTTTCTAGACATGTGTATTTATGGTCCATGATGCACCGGGGTCGCCCCGAGTGTAGGATATGCCTGCAGTTGTGTTCATTAGGTTCTCAAGTATGCTGTGAATGTCTATGCAAAGTTTCAGAACCAGAAATTCAACACCTTGGCGAGATATGATTTTTCAAAGTTTCAAGACATGTGTATTTATGGTCCATGTTGCACCGGGGTCGCCCCGAGTCTAGGATATGCCTGCAGTTGTGTTCATTAGGTTCTCAAGTATGCTGTGAATGTCTATGCAAAGTTTCAGAACCAGAATTCAACACCTTGGCGAGATATGATTTTTCAAAGTTTCTAGACATGTCTAATTATGGTCCATGATGCACCGTGGTCGCCCCGAGTGTAAGATATGACAGCAGTTGTGTTTATTAGGTTCTCAAGTATGCTGTGAATGTCTATGCAAAGTTTCAGAACCAGAATTCAACACCTTGGCGAGATATGATTTTTCAAAGTTTCTAGACATGTGTATTTATGGTCCATGATGCACCGGGGTCGCCCCGAGTGTAGGATATGCCTGCAGTTGTGTTCATTAGGTTCTCAAGTATGCTGTGAATGTCTATGCAAAGTTTCAGAACCAGAATTCAACACCTTGGCGAGATATGATTTTTCAAAGTTTCTAGACATGTGTAATTATGGTCCATGATGCACCGTGGTCGCCCCGAGTGTAGGATATGCCTGCAGTTGTGTTCATTAGGTTCTCAAGTATGCTGTGAATGTCTATGCAAAGTTTCAGAACCAGAATTCAACACCTTGGCGAGATATGATTTTTCAAAGTTTCTAGACATGTGTAATTATGGTCCATGATGCACCGTGGTCGCCCCGAGTGTAGGATATGCCTGCAGTTGTGTTCATTAGGTTCCCAAGTATGCTGTGAATGTCTATGCAAAGTTTCAGAACCAGAATTCAACACCTTGGCGAGATATGATTTTTCAAAGTTTCTAGACATGTGTAATTATGGTCCATGATGCACCGTGGTCGCCCCGAGTGTAGGATATGCCTGCAGTTGTGTTCATTAGGTTCTTAAGTATGCTGTGAATGTCTATGCAAAGTTTCAGAACCAGAATTCAACACCTTGGCGAGATATGATTTTTCAAAGTTTCTAGACATGTGTAATTATGGTCCATGATGCACCGTGGTCGCCCCGAGTGTAGGATATGCCTGCAGTTGTGTTCATTAGGTTCTCAAGTATGCTGTGAATGTCTATGCAAAGTTTCAGAACCAGAATTCAACACCTTGGCGAGATATGATTTTTCAAAGTTTCTAGACATGTGTAATTATGGTCCATGATGCACCGTGGTCGCCCCGAGTGTAGGATATGCCTGCAGTTGTGTTCATTAGGTTCCCAAGTATGCTGTGAATGTCTATGCAAAGTTTCAGAACCAGAATTCAACACCTTGGCGAGATATGATTTTTCAAAGTTTCAAGACATGTGTATTTATGGTCCATGTTGCACCGGGGTCGCCCCGAGTGTAGGATATGCCTGCAGTTGTGTTCATTAGGTTCTCAAGTATGCTGTGAATGTCTATGCAAAGTTTCAGAACCAGAATTCAACACCTTGGCGAGATATGATTTTTCAAAGTTTCTAGACATGTGTATTTATGGTCCATGATGCACCGGGGTCGCACCGAGTGTAGGATATGCCTGCAGTTGTGTTCATTAGGTTCTCAAGTATGCTGTGAATGTCTATGCAAAGTTTCAGAACCAGAATTTAACACCTTGGCGAGATATGATTTTTCAAAGTTTCTAGACATGTGTAATTATGGTCCATGATGCACCGTGGTCGCCCCGAGTGTAGGATATGCCTGCAGTTGTGTTCATTAGGTTCCCAAGTATGCTGTGAATGTCTATGCAAAGTTTCAGAACCAGAATTCAACACCTTGGCGAGATATGATTTTTCAAAGTTTCTGGACATGTGTAATTATGGTCCATGATGCACCGTGGTCGCCCCGAGTGTAGGATATGCCAGCAGTTGTGTTCATTAGGTTCTTAAGTATGCTGTGAATGTCTATGCAAAGTTTCAGAACCAGAATTCAACACCTTGGCGAGATATGATTTTTCAAAGTTTCTAGACATGTGTAATTATGGTCCATGATGCACCGTGGTCGCCCCGAGTGTAGGATATGCCAGCAGTTGTGTTCATTAGGTTCTCAAGTATGCTGTGAATGTCTATGCAAAGTTTCAGAACCAGAATTCAACACCTTGGCGAGATATGATTTTTCAAAGTTTCTAGACATGTGTAATTATGGTCCATGATGCACCGTGGTCGCCCCGAGTGTAGGATATGCCAGCAGTTGTGTTCATTAGGTTCTCAAGTATGCTGTGAATGTCTATGCAAAGTTTCAGAACCAGAATTCAACACCTTGGCGAGATATGATTTTTCAAAGTTCCTAGACATGTGTATTTATGGTCCATGATGCACCGGGGTCGCCCCGAGTGTAGGATATGCCTGCAGTTGTGTTCATTAGGTTCTCAAGTATGCTGTGAATGTCTATGCAAAGTTTCAGAACCAGAATTCAACACCTTGGCGAGATATGATTTTTCAAAGTTTCTAGACATGTGTATTTATGGTCCATGATGCACCGGGGTCGCCCCGAGTGTAGGATATGGCTGCAGTTGTGTTCATTAGGTTCTCAAGTATGCTGTGAATGTCTATGCAAAGTTTCAGAACCAGAATTCAACACCTTGGCGAGATATGATTTTTCAAAGTTTCTAGACATGTGTAATTATGGTCCATGATGCACCGGGGTCGCCCCGAGTGTAGGATATGCCTGCAGTTGTGTTCATTAGGTTCTCAAGTATGCTGTGAATGTCTATGCAAAGTTTCAGAACCAGAATTCAACACCTTGGCGAGATATGATTTTTCAAAGTTCCTAGACATGTGTATTTATGGTCCATGATGCACCGGGGTCGCCCCGAGTGTAGGATATGGCTGCAGTTGTGTTCATTAGGTTCTCAAGTATGCTGTGAATGTCTATGCAAAGTTTCAGAACCAGAATTCAACACCTTGGCGAGATATGATTTTTCAAAGTTTCTAGACATGTGTAATTATGGTCCATGATGCACCGTGGTCGCCCCGAGTGTAGGATATGCCTGCAGTTGTGTTCATTAGGTTCCCAAGTATGCTGTGAATGTCTATGCAAAGTTTCAGAACCAGAATTCAACACCTTGGCGAGATATGATTTTTCAAAGTTCCTAGACATGTGTATTTATGGTCCATGATGCACCGGGGTCGCCCCGAGTGTAGGATATGCCAGCAGTTGTGTTCATTAGGTTCTTAAGTATGCTGTGAATGTCTATGCAAAGTTTCAGAACCAGAATTCAACACCTTGGCGAGATATGATTTTTCAAAGTTTCAAGACATGTGTATTTATGGTCCATGTTGCACCGGGGTCGCCCCGAGTGTAGGATATGCCTGCAGTTGTGTTCATTAGGTTCTCAAGTATGCTGTGAATGTCTATGCAAAGTTTCAGAACCAGAATTCAACACCTTGGCGAGATATGATTTTTCAAAGTTTCTAGACATGTGTATTTATGGTCCATGATGCACCGGGGTCGCACCGAGTGTAGGATATGCCTGCAGTTGTGTTCATTAGGTTCTCAAGTATGCTGTGAATGTCTATGCAAAGTTTCAGAACCAGAATTTAACACCTTGGCGAGATATGATTTTTCAAAGTTTCTAGACATGTGTAATTATGGTCCATGATGCACCGTGGTCGCCCCGAGTGTAGGATATGCCTGCAGTTGTGTTCATTAGGTTCCCAAGTATGCTGTGAATGTCTATGCAAAGTTTCAGAACCAGAATTCAACACCTTGGCGAGATATGATTTTTCAAAGTTTCTGGACATGTGTAATTATGGTCCATGATGCACCGTGGTCGCCCCGAGTGTAGGATATGCGAGCAGTTGTGTTCATTAGGTTCTTAAGTATGCTGTGAATGTCTATGCAAAGTTTCAGAACCAGAATTCAACACCTTGGCGAGATATGATTTTTCAAAGTTTCTAGACATGTGTAATTATGGTCCATGATGCACCGTGGTCGCCCCGAGTGTAGGATATGCCAGCAGTTGTGTTCATTAGGTTCTCAAGTATGCTGTGAATGTCTATGCAAAGTTTCAGAACCAGAATTCAACACCTTGGCGAGATATGATTTTTCAAAGTTTCTAGACATGTGTAATTATGGTCCATGATGCACCGTGGTCGCCCCGAGTGTAGGATATGCCAGCAGTTGTGTTCATTAGGTTCTCAAGTATGCTGTGAATGTCTATGCAAAGTTTCAGAACCAGAATTCAACACCTTGGCGAGATATGATTTTTCAAAGTTCCTAGACATGTGTATTTATGGTCCATGATGCACCGGGGTCGCCCCGAGTGTAGGATATGCCTGCAGTTGTGTTCATTAGGTTCTCAAGTATGCTGTGAATGTCTATGCAAAGTTTCAGAACCAGAATTCAACACCTTGGCGAGATATGATTTTTCAAAGTTTCTAGACATGTGTATTTATGGTCCATGATGCACCGGGGTCGCCCCGAGTGTAGGATATGGCTGCAGTTGTGTTCATTAGGTTCTCAAGTATGCTGTGAATGTCTATGCAAAGTTTCAGAACCAGAATTCAACACCTTGGCGAGATATGATTTTTCAAAGTTTCTAGACATGTGTAATTATGGTCCATGATGCACCGGGGTCGCCCCGAGTGTAGGATATGCCTGCAGTTGTGTTCATTAGGTTCTCAAGTATGCTGTGAATGTCTATGCAAAGTTTCAGAACCAGAATTCAACACCTTGGCGAGATATGATTTTTCAAAGTTCCTAGACATGTGTATTTATGGTCCATGATGCACCGGGGTCGCCCCGAGTGTAGGATATGGCTGCAGTTGTGTTCATTAGGTTCTCAAGTATGCTGTGAATGTCTATGCAAAGTTTCAGAACCAGAATTCAACACCTTGGCGAGATATGATTTTTCAAAGTTTCTAGACATGTGTAATTATGGTCCATGATGCACCGTGGTCGCCCCGAGTGTAGGATATGCCTGCAGTTGTGTTCATTAGGTTCCCAAGTATGCTGTGAATGTCTATGCAAAGTTTCAGAACCAGAATTCAACACCTTGGCGAGATATGATTTTTCAAAGTTCCTAGACATGTGTATTTATGGTCCATGATGCACCGGGGTCGCCCCGAGTGTAGGATATGCCAGCAGTTGTGTTCATTAGGTTCTTAAGTATGCTGTGAATGTCTATGCAAAGTTTCAGAACCAGAATTCAACACCTTGGCGAGATATGATTTTTCAAAGTTTCTAGACATGTGTAATTATGGTCCATGATGCACCGTGGTCGCCCCGAGTGTAGGATATGCCTGCAGTTGTGTTCATTAGGTTCTCAAGTATGCTGTGAATGTCTATGCAAAGTTTCAGAACCAGAATTTAACACCTTGGCGAGATATGATTTTTCAAAGTTTCTAGACATGTGTATTTATGGTCCATGATGCACCGGGGTCGCCCCGAGTGTAGGATATGCCTGCAGTTGTGTTCATTAGGTTCTCAAGTATGCTGTGAATGTCTATGCAAAGTTTCAGAACCAGAATTCAACACCTTGGCGAGATATGATTTTTCAAAGTTTCTAGACATGTGTATTTATGGTCCATGATGCACCGTGGTCGCCCCGAGTGTAGGATATGCCTGCAGTTGTGTTCATTAGGTTCCCAAGTATGCTGTGAATGTCTATGCAAAGTTTCAGAACCAGAATTCAACACCTTGGCGAGATATGATTTTTCAAAGTTTCAAGACATGTGTATTTATGGTCCATGTTGCACCGGGGTCGCCCCGAGTGTAGGATATGCCTGCAGTTGTGTTCATTAGGTTCTCAAGTATGCTGTGAATGTCTATGCAAAGTTTCAGAACCAGAATTCAACACCTTGGCGAGATATGATTTTTCAAAGTTTCTAGACATGTGTATTTATGGTCCATGATGCACCGGGGTCGCCCCGAGTGTAGGATATGCCTGCAGTTGTGTTCATTAGGTTCTCAAGTATGCTGTGAATGTCTATGCAAAGTTTCAGAACCAGAATTCAACACCTTGGCGAGATATGATTTTTCAAAGTTTCTGGACATGTGTAATTATGGTCCATGATGCACCGTGGTCGCCCCGAGTGTAGGATATGCCAGCAGTTGTGTTCATTAGGTTCTTAAGTATGCTGTGAATGTCTATGCAAAGTTTCAGAACCAGAATTCAACACCTTGGCGAGATATGATTTTTCAAAGTTTCTAGACATGTGTAATTATGGTCCATGATGCACCGTGGTCGCCCCGAGTGTAGGATATGCCAGCAGTTGTGTTCATTAGGTTCTCAAGTATGCTGTGAATGTCTATGCAAAGTTTCAGAACCAGAATTTAACACCTTGGCGAGATATGATTTTTCAAAGTTTCTAGACATGTGTATTTATGGTCCATGATGCACCGGGGTCGCCCCGAGTGTAGGATATGCCAGCAGTTGTGTTCATTAGGTTCTCAAGTATGCTGTGAATGTCTATGCAAAGTTTCAGAACCAGAATTTAACACCTTGGCGAGATATGATTTTTCAAAGTTTCTAGACATGTGTATTTATGGTCCATGATGCACCGGGGTCGCCCCGAGTGTAGGATATGCCAGCAGTTGTGTTCATTAGGTTCTCAAGTATGCTGTGAATGTCTATGCAAAGTTTCAGAACCAGAATTCAACACCTTGGCGAGATATGATTTTTCAAAGTTTCTGGACATGTGTAATTATGGTCCATGATGCACCGGGGTCGCCCCGAGTGTAGGATATGCCTGCAGTTGTGTTCATTAGGTTCTCAAGTATGCTGTGAATGTCTATGCAAAGTTTCAGAACCAGAATTCAACACCTTGGCGAGATATGATTTTTCAAAGTTTCTAGACATGTGTAATTATGGTCCATGATGCACCGGGGTCGCCCCGAGTGTAGGATATGCCTGCAGTTGTGTTCATTAGGTTCTCAAGTATGCTGTGAATGTCTATGCAAAGTTTCAGAACCAGAATTCAACACCTTGGCGAGATATGATTTTTCAAAGTTTCTAGACATGTGTAATTATGGTCCATGATGCACCGGGGTCGCCCCGAGTGTAGGATATGCCTGCAGTTGTGTTCATTAGGTTCTCAAGTATGCTGTGAATGTCTATGCAAAGTTTCAGAACCAGAATTCAACACCTTGGCGAGATATGATTTTTCAAAGTTTCTAGACATGTGTAATTATGGTCCATGATGCACCGGGGTCGCCCCGAGTGTAGGATATGCCTGCAGTTGTGTTCATTAGGTTCTCAAGTATGCTGTGAATGTCTATGCAAAGTTTCAGAACCAGAATTCAACACCTTGGCGAGATATGATTTTTCAAAGTTTCTAGACATGTGTAATTATGGTCCATGATGCACCGGGGTCGCCCCGAGTGTAGGATATGCCTGCAGTTGTGTTCATTAGGTTCTCAAGTATGCTGTGAATGTCTATGCAAAGTTTCAGAACCAGAATTCAACACCTTGGCGAGATATGATTTTTCAAAGTTTCTAGACATGTGTAATTATGGTCCATGATGCACCGGGGTCGCCCCGAGTGTAGGATATGCCTGCAGTTGTGTTCATTAGGTTCTCAAGTATGCTGTGAATGTCTATGCAAAGTTTCAGAACCAGAATTCAACACCTTGGCGAGATATGATTTTTCAAAGTTTCTGGACATGTGTATTTATGGTCCATGATGCACCGTGGTCGCCCCGAGTGTAGGATATGCCTGCAGTTGTGTTCATTAGGTTCTTAAGTATGCTGTGAATGTCTATGCAAAGTTTCAGAACCAGAATTCAACACCTTGGCGAGATATGATTTTTCAAAGTTTCTGGACATGTGTATTTATGGTCCATGATGCACCGTGGTCGCCCCGAGTGTAGGATATGCCTGCAGTTGTGTTCATTAGGTTCTTAAGTATGCTGTGAATGTCTATGAAAAGTTTCAGAACCAGAATTCAACACCTTGGCGAGATATGATTTTTCAAAGTTTCTAGACATGTGTATTTATGGTCCATGATGCACCGTGGTCGCCCCGAGTGTAGGATATGCCTGCAGTTGTGTTCATTAGGTTCTTAAGTATGCTGTGAATGTCTATGAAAAGTTTCAGAACCAGAATTCAAAACCTTGGCGAGATATGATTTTTCAAAGTTTCTAGACATGTGTATTTATGGTCCATGATGCACCGTGGTCGCCCCGAGTGTAGGATATGCCTGCAGTTGTGTTCATTAGGTTCTCAAGTATGCTGTGAATGTCTATGCAAAGTTTCAGAACCAGAATTCAACACCTTGGCGAGATATGATTTTTCAAAGTTTCTAGACATGTGTATTTATGGTCCATGATGCACCGTGGTCGCCCCGAGTGTAGGATATGCCTGCAGTTGTGTTCATTAGGTTCTCAAGTATGCTGTGAATGTCTATGCAAAGTTTCAGAACCAGAATTCAAAACCTTGGCGAGATATGATTTTTCAAAGTTTCTAGACATGTGTATTTATGGTCCATGATGCACCGTGGTCGCCCCGAGTGTAGGATATGCCTGCAGTTGTGTTCATTAGGTTCTCAAGTATGCTGTGAATGTCTATGCAAAGTTTCAGAACCAGAATTTAACACCTTGGCGAGATATGATTTTTCAAAGTTTCTAGACATGTGTATTTATGGTCCATGATGCACCGGGGTCGCCCCGAGTGTAGGATATGCCAGCAGTTGTGTTCATTAGGTTCTCAAGTATGCTGTGAATGTCTATGCAAAGTTTCAGAACCAGAATTCAACACCTTGGCGAGATATGATTTTTCAAAGTTTCTGGACATGTGTAATTATGGTCCATGATGCACCGGGGTCGCCCCGAGTGTAGGATATGCCTGCAGTTGTGTTCATTAGGTTCTCAAGTATGCTGTGAATGTCTATGCAAAGTTTCAGAACCAGAATTCAACACCTTGGCGAGATATGATTTTTCAAAGTTTCTAGACATGTGTAATTATGGTCCATGATGCACCGGGGTCGCCCCGAGTGTAGGATATGCCTGCAGTTGTGTTCATTAGGTTCTCAAGTATGCTGTGAATGTCTATGCAAAGTTTCAGAACCAGAATTCAACACCTTGGCGAGATATGATTTTTCAAAGTTTCTAGACATGTGTAATTATGGTCCATGATGCACCGGGGTCGCCCCGAGTGTAGGATATGCCTGCAGTTGTGTTCATTAGGTTCTCAAGTATGCTGTGAATGTCTATGCAAAGTTTCAGAACCAGAATTCAACACCTTGGCGAGATATGATTTTTCAAAGTTTCTAGACATGTGTAATTATGGTCCATGATGCACCGGGGTCGCCCCGAGTGTAGGATATGCCTGCAGTTGTGTTCATTAGGTTCTCAAGTATGCTGTGAATGTCTATGCAAAGTTTCAGAACCAGAATTCAACACCTTGGCGAGATATGATTTTTCAAAGTTTCTAGACATGTGTAATTATGGTCCATGATGCACCGGGGTCGCCCCGAGTGTAGGATATGCCTGCAGTTGTGTTCATTAGGTTCTCAAGTATGCTGTGAATGTCTATGCAAAGTTTCAGAACCAGAATTCAACACCTTGGCGAGATATGATTTTTCAAAGTTTCTAGACATGTGTAATTATGGTCCATGATGCACCGGGGTCGCCCCGAGTGTAGGATATGCCTGCAGTTGTGTTCATTAGGTTCTCAAGTATGCTGTGAATGTCTATGCAAAGTTTCAGAACCAGAATTCAACACCTTGGCGAGATATGATTTTTCAAAGTTTCTGGACATGTGTATTTATGGTCCATGATGCACCGTGGTCGCCCCGAGTGTAGGATATGCCTGCAGTTGTGTTCATTAGGTTCTTAAGTATGCTGTGAATGTCTATGCAAAGTTTCAGAACCAGAATTCAACACCTTGGCGAGATATGATTTTTCAAAGTTTCTGGACATGTGTATTTATGGTCCATGATGCACCGTGGTCGCCCCGAGTGTAGGATATGCCTGCAGTTGTGTTCATTAGGTTCTTAAGTATGCTGTGAATGTCTATGAAAAGTTTCAGAACCAGAATTCAACACCTTGGCGAGATATGATTTTTCAAAGTTTCTAGACATGTGTATTTATGGTCCATGATGCACCGTGGTCGCCCCGAGTGTAGGATATGCCTGCAGTTGTGTTCATTAGGTTCTTAAGTATGCTGTGAATGTCTATGAAAAGTTTCAGAACCAGAATTCAAAACCTTGGCGAGATATGATTTTTCAAAGTTTCTAGACATGTGTATTTATGGTCCATGATGCACCGTGGTCGCCCCGAGTGTAGGATATGCCTGCAGTTGTGTTCATTAGGTTCTCAAGTATGCTGTGAATGTCTATGCAAAGTTTCAGAACCAGAATTCAACACCTTGGCGAGATATGATTTTTCAAAGTTTCTGGACATGTGTAATTATGGTCCATGATGCACCGTGGTCGCCCCGAGTGTAGGATATGCCTGCAGTTGTGTTCATTAGGTTCCCAAGTATGCTGTAAATGTCTATGCAAAGTTTCAGAACCAGAATTCAACACCTTGGCGAGATATGATTTTTCAATGTTTCTAGACATGTGTATTTATGGTCCATGATGCACCGTGGTCGCCCCGAGTGTAGGATATGCCTGCAGTTGTGTTCATTAGGTTCCCAAGTATGCTGTGAATGTCTATGCAAAGTTTCAATACCAGAATTCAACACCTTGGCGAGATATGATTTCTCAAAGTTTCTAGACATGTGTATTTATGGTCCATGATGCACCGTGGTCGCCCCGAGTGTAGGATATGCCTGCAGTTGTGTTCATTAGGTTCTTAAGTATGCTGTGAATGTCTATGCAAAGTTTCAGAACCAGAATTCAACACCTTGGCGAGATATGATTTTTCAAAGTTTCTGGACATGTGTAATTATGGTCCATGATGCACCGTGGTCGCCCCGAGTGTAGGATATGCCAGCAGTTGTGTTCATTAGGTTCCCAAGTATGCTGTAAATGTCTATGCAAAGTTTCAGAACCAGAATTCATGACCTTGGCGAGATATGATTTCTCAAAGTTTCTAGACATGTGTATTTATGGTCCATGATGCACCGTGGTCGCCCCGAGTGTAGGATATGCCAGCAGTTGTGTTCATTAGGTTCTCAAGTATGCTGTGAATGTCTATGCAAAGTTTCAGAACCAGAAATTAATACCTTGGCGAGATATGATTTTTCAAAGTTTCTAGACATGTGTAATTATGGTCCATGATGCACCGGGGTCGCCCCGAGTGTAGGATATGCCTGCAGTTGTGTTCATTAGGTTCTCAAGTATGCTGTGAATGTCTATGCAAAGTTTCAGAACCAGAAATTCAACACCTTGGCGAGATATGATTTTTCAAAGTTTCTAGACATGTGTATTTATGGTCCATGATGCACCGGGGTCGCCCCGAGTGTAGGATATGCCTGCAGTTGTGTTCATTAGGTTCTCAAGTATGCTGTGAATGTCTATGCAAAGTTTCAGAACCAGAATTCAACACCTTGGCGAGATATGATTTTTCAAAGTTTCTAGACATGTGTAATTATGGTCCATGATGCACCGTGGTCGCCCCGAGTGTAGGATATGCCTGCAGTTGTGTTCATTAGGTTCCCAAGTATGCTGTGAATGTCTATGCAAAGTTTCAGAACCAGAATTCAACACCTTGGCGAGATATGATTTTTCAAAGTTTCTGGACATGTGTAATTATGGTCCATGATGCACCGGGGTCGCCCCGAGTGTAGGATATGCCTGCAGTTGTGTTCATTAGGTTCTCAAGTATGCTGTGAATGTCTATGCAAAGTTTCAGAACCAGAATTCAACACCTTGGCGAGATATGATTTTTCAAAGTTTCTGGACATGTGTAATTATGGTCCATGATGCACCGGGGTCGCCCCGAGTGTAGGATATGGCTGCAGTTGTGTTCATTAGGTTCTCAAGTATGCTGTGAATGTCTATGCAAAGTTTCAGAACCAGAATTCAACACCTTGGCGAGATATGATTTTTCAAAGTTTCTAGACATGTGTATTTATGGTCCATGATGCACCGGGGTCGCCCCGAGTGTAGGATATGCCTGCAGTTGTGTTCATTAGGTTCTCAAGTATGCTGTGAATGTCTATGCAAAGTTTCAGAACCAGAATTCAACACCTTGGCGAGATATGATTTTTCAAAGTTTCTAGACATGTGTATTTATGGTCCATGATGCACCGGGGTCGCCCCGAGTGTAGGATATGGCTGCAGTTGTGTTCATTAGGTTCTCAAGTATGCTGTGAATGTCTATGCAAAGTTTCAGAACCAGAATTTAACACCTTGGCGAGATATGATTTTTCAAAGTTTCTAGACATGTGTATTTATGGTCCATGATGCACCGGGGTCGCCCCGAGTGTAGGATATGCCTGCAGTTGTGTTCATTAGGTTCTTAAGTATGCTGTGAATGTCTATGCAAAGTTTCAGAACCAGAATTCAACACCTTGGCGAGATATGATTTTTCAAAGTTTCTGGACATGTGTATTTATGGTCCATGATGCACCGTGGTCGCCCCGAGTGTAGGATATGCCTGCAGTTGTGTTCATTAGGTTCTTAAGTATGCTGTGAATGTCTATGCAAAGTTTCAGAACCAGAATTTAACACCTTGGCGAGATATGATTTTTCAAAGTTTCTAGACATGTGTATTTATGGTCCATGATGCACCGGGGTCGCCCCGAGTGTAGGATATGCCTGCAGTTGTGTTCATTAGGTTCTCAAGTATGCTGTGAATGTCTATGCAAAGTTTCAGAACCAGAATTCAACACCTTGGCGAGATATGATTTTTCAAAGTTTCTGGACATGTGTATTTATGGTCCATGATGCACCGTGGTCGCCCCGAGTGTAGGATATGCCTGCAGTTGTGTTCATTAGGTTCTTAAGTATGCTGTGAATGTCTATGCAAAGTTTCAGAACCAGAATTCAACACCTTGGCGAGATATGATTTTTCAAAGTTTCTGGACATGTGTATTTATGGTCCATGATGCACCGTGGTCGCCCCGAGTGTAGGATATGCCTGCAGTTGTGTTCATTAGGTTCTTAAGTATGCTGTGAATGTCTATGAAAAGTTTCAGAACCAGAATTCAACACCTTGGCGAGATATGATTTTTCAAAGTTTCTAGACATGTGTATTTATGGTCCATGATGCACCGTGGTCGCCCCGAGTGTAGGATATGCCTGCAGTTGTGTTCATTAGGTTCTTAAGTATGCTGTGAATGTCTATGAAAAGTTTCAGAACCAGAATTCAAAACCTTGGCGAGATATGATTTTTCAAAGTTTCTAGACATGTGTATTTATGGTCCATGATGCACCGTGGTCGCCCCGAGTGTAGGATATGCCTGCAGTTGTGTTCATTAGGTTCTCAAGTATGCTGTGAATGTCTATGCAAAGTTTCAGAACCAGAATTCAACACCTTGGCGAGATATGATTTTTCAAAGTTTCTGGACATGTGTAATTATGGTCCATGATGCACCGTGGTCGCCCCGAGTGTAGGATATGCCTGCAGTTGTGTTCATTAGGTTCCCAAGTATGCTGTAAATGTCTATGCAAAGTTTCAGAACCAGAATTCAACACCTTGGCGAGATATGATTTTTCAATGTTTCTAGACATGTGTATTTATGGTCCATGATGCACCGTGGTCGCCCCGAGTGTAGGATATGCCTGCAGTTGTGTTCATTAGGTTCCCAAGTATGCTGTGAATGTCTATGCAAAGTTTCAATACCAGAATTCAACACCTTGGCGAGATATGATTTCTCAAAGTTTCTAGACATGTGTATTTATGGTCCATGATGCACCGTGGTCGCCCCGAGTGTAGGATATGCCTGCAGTTGTGTTCATTAGGTTCTTAAGTATGCTGTGAATGTCTATGCAAAGTTTCAGAACCAGAATTCAACACCTTGGCGAGATATGATTTTTCAAAGTTTCTGGACATGTGTAATTATGGTCCATG
Source organism: Caenorhabditis macrosperma (assembly GCA_963932285.1). Taxonomy (NCBI): domain Eukaryota; kingdom Metazoa; phylum Nematoda; class Chromadorea; order Rhabditida; family Rhabditidae; genus Caenorhabditis; species Caenorhabditis macrosperma. The sequence continues at coordinate 14,978,748 of OZ010621.1, read as the reverse complement.
ATGCACCGTGGTCGCCCCGAGTGTAGGATATGCCAGCAGTTGTGTTCATTAGGTTCCCAAGTATGCTGTAAATGTCTATGCAAAGTTTCAGAACCAGAATTCATGACCTTGGCGAGATATGATTTCTCAAAGTTTCTAGACATGTGTATTTATGGTCCATGATGCACCGTGGTCGCCCCGAGTGTAGGATATGCCAGCAGTTGTGTTCATTAGGTTCTCAAGTATGCTGTGAATGTCTATGCAAAGTTTCAGAACCAGAAATTAATACCTTGGCGAGATATGATTTTTCAAAGTTTCTAGACATGTGTAATTATGGTCCATGATGCACCGTGGTCGCCCCGAGTGTAGGATATGCCTGCAGTTGTGTTCATTAGGTTCTCAAGTAAGCTGTGAATGTCTATGCAAAGTTTCAGAACCAGAATTCATGACCTTGGCGAGATATGATTTCTCAAAGTTTCTAGACATGTGTATTTATGGTCCATGATGCACCGTGGTCGCCCCGAGTGTAGGATATGCCAGCAGTTGTGTTCATTAGGTTCTCAAGTATGCTGTGAATGTCTATGCAAAGTTTCAGAACCAGAAATTAATACCTTGGCGAGATATGATTTTTCAAAGTTTCTAGACATGTGTATTTATGGTCCATGATGCACCGTGGTCGCCCCGAGTGTAGGATATGCCTGCAGTTGTGTTCATTAGGTTCTCAAGTAAGCTGTGAATGTCTATGCAAAGTTTCAGAACCAGAATTTAACACCTTGGCGAGATATGATTTTTCAAAGTTTCTAGACATGTGTATTTATGGTCCATGATGCACCGTGGTCGCCCCGAGTGTAGGATATGCCTGCAGTTGTGTTCATTAGGTTCTTAAGTATGCTGTGAATGTCTATGCAAAGTTTCAGAACCAGAATTCAACACCTTGGCGAGATATGATTTTTCAAAGTTCCTAGACATGTGTATTTATGGTCCATGATGCACCGTGGTCGCCCCGAGTGTAGGATATGCCTGCAGTTGTGTTCATTAGGTTCTCAAGTATGCTGTGAATGTCTATGCAAAGTTTCAGAACCAGAATTCAACACCTTGGCGAGATATGATTTTTCAAAGTTCCTAGACATGTGTATTTATGGTCCATGATGCACCGTGGTCGTCCCGAGTGTAGGATATGCCTGCAGTTGTGTTCATTAGGTTCTCAAGTATGCTGTGAATGTCTATGCAAAGTTTCAGAACCAGAATTCAACACCTTGGCGAGATATGATTTTTCAAAGTTCCTAGACATGTGTATTTATGGTCCATGATGCACCGTGGTCGCCCCGAGTGTAGGATATGCCTGCAGTTGTGTTCATTAGGTTCTCAAGTATGCTGTGAATGTCTATGCAAAGTTTCAGAACCAGAATTCAACACCTTGGCGAGATATGATTTTTCAAAGTTTCTAGACATGTGTATTTATGGTCCATGATGCACCGTGGTCGCCCCGAGTGTAGGATATGCCTGCAGTTGTGTTCATTAGGTTCTCAAGTATGCTGTGAATGTCTATGCAAAGTTTCAGAACCAGAATTCATGACCTTGGCGAGATATGATTTTTCAAAGTTCCTAGACATGTGTATTTATGGTCCATGATGCACCGTGGTCGCCCCGAGTGTAGGATATGCCTGCAGTTGTGTTCATTAGGTTCTCAAGTATGCTGTGAATGTCTATGCAAAGTTTCAGAACCAGAATTCAACACCTTGGCGAGATATGATTTTTCAAAGTTTCTAGACATGTGTATTTATGGTCCATGATGCACCGTGGTCGCCCCGAGTGTAGGATATGCCTGCAGTTGTGTTCATTAGGTTCTCAAGTATGCTGTGAATGTCTATGCAAAGTTTCAGAACCAGAATTCATGACCTTGGCGAGATATGATTTTTCAAAGTTCCTAGACATGTGTATTTATGGTCCATGATGCACCGTGGTCGCCCCGAGTGTAGGATATGCCTGCAGTTGTGTTCATTAGGTTCTCAAGTATGCTGTGAATGTCTATGCAAAGTTTCAGAACCAGAATTTAACACCTTGGCGAGATATGATTTTTCAAAGTTTCTAGACATGTGTATTTATGGTCCATGATGCACCGTGGTCGCCCCGAGTGTAGGATATGCCTGCAGTTGTGTTCATTAGGTTCTCAAGTATGCTGTGAATGTCTATGCAAAGTTTCAGAACCAGAATTCAACACCTTGGCGAGATATGATTTTTCAAAGTTCCTAGACATGTGTATTTATGGTCCATGATGCACCGTGGTCGCCCCGAGTGTAGGATATGCCTGCAGTTGTGTTCATTAGGTTCTTAAGTATGCTGTGAATGTCTATGCAAAGTTTCAGAACCAGAATTCAACACCTTGGCGAGATATGATTTTTCAAAGTTTCTAGACATGTGTATTTATGGTCCATGATGCACCGTGGTCGCCCCGAGTGTAGGATATGCCTGCAGTTGTGTTCATTAGGTTCTTAAGTATGCTGTGAATGTCTATGCAAAGTTTCAGAACCAGAATTCAACACCTTGGCGAGATATGATTTTTCAAAGTTTCTAGACATGTGTATTTATGGTCCATGATGCACCGTGGTCGCCCCGAGTGTAGGATATGCCTGCAGTTGTGTTCATTAGGTTCTTAAGTATGCTGTGAATGTCTATGAAAAGTTTCAGAACCAGAATTCAACACCTTGGCGAGATATGATTTTTCAAAGTTTCTAGACATGTGTATTTATGGTCCATGATGCACCGTGGTCGCCCCGAGTGTAGGATATGCCTGCAGTTGTGTTCATTAGGTTCTCAGGTATGCTGTGAATGTCTATGAAAAGTTTCAGAACCAGAATTCAACACCTTGGCGAGATATGATTTTTCAAAGTTCCTAGACATGTGTATTTATGGTCCATGATGCACCGTGGTCGCCCCGAGTGTAGGATATGCCTGCAGTTGTGTTCATTAGGTTCTCAAGTATGCTGTGAATGTCTATGCAAAGTTTCAGAACCAGAATTCAACACCTTGGCGAGATATGATTTTTCAAAGTTTCTAGACATGTGTATTTATGGTCCATGATGCACCGTGGTCGCCCCGAGTGTAGGATATGCCTGCAGTTGTGTTCATTAGGTTCTCAAGTATGCTGTGAATGTCTATGCAAAGTTTCAGAACCAGAATTCAACACCTTGGCGAGATATGATTTTTCAAAGTTCCTAGACATGTGTATTTATGGTCCATGATGCACCGTGGTCGCCCCGAGTGTAGGATATGCCTGCAGTTGTGTTCATTAGGTTCTTAAGTATGCTGTGAATGTCTATGCAAAGTTTCAGAACCAGAATTCATGACCTTGGCGAGATATGATTTTTCAAAGTTCCTAGACATGTGTATTTATGGTCCATGATGCACCGTGGTCGCCCCGAGTGTAGGATATGCCTGCAGTTGTGTTCATTAGGTTCTCAAGTATGCTGTGAATGTCTATGCAAAGTTTCAGAACCAGAATTCAACACCTTGGCGAGATATGATTTTTCAAAGTTTCTAGACATGTGTATTTATGGTCCATGATGCACCGTGGTCGCCCCGAGTGTAGGATATGCCTGCAGTTGTGTTCATTAGGTTCTTAAGTATGCTGTGAATGTCTATGAAAAGTTTCAGAACCAGAATTCAACACCTTGGCGAGATATGATTTTTCAAAGTTTCTAGACATGTGTATTTATGGTCCATGATGCACCGTGGTCGCCCCGAGTGTAGGATATGCCTGCAGTTGTGTTCATTAGGTTCTCAGGTATGCTGTGAATGTCTATGAAAAGTTTCAGAACCAGAATTCAACACCTTGGCGAGATATGATTTTTCAAAGTTCCTAGACATGTGTATTTATGGTCCATGATGCACCGTGGTCGCCCCGAGTGTAGGATATGCCTGCAGTTGTGTTCATTAGGTTCTCAAGTATGCTGTGAATGTCTATGCAAAGTTTCAGAACCAGAATTCAACACCTTGGCGAGATATGATTTTTCAAAGTTTCTAGACATGTGTATTTATGGTCCATGATGCACCGTGGTCGCCCCGAGTGTAGGATATGCCTGCAGTTGTGTTCATTAGGTTCTTAAGTATGCTGTGAATGTCTATGCAAAGTTTCAATACCAGAATTCAACACCTTGGCGAGATATGATTTTTCAAAGTTTCTGGACATGTGTAATTATGGTCCATGATGCACCGTGGTCGCCCCGAGTGTAGGATATGCCAGCAGTTGTGTTCATTAGGTTCCCAAGTATGCTGTGAATGTCTATGCAAAGTTTCAGAACCAGAATTCAACACCTTGGCGAGATATGATTTTTCAAAGTTTCTAGACATGTGTATTTATGGTCCATGATGCACCGTGGTCGCCCCGAGTGTAGGATATGCCTGCAGTTGTGTTCATTAGGTTCTTAAGTATGCTGTGAATGTCTATGCAAAGTTTCAGAACCAGAATTCAACACCTTGGCGAGATATGATTTTTCAAAGTTTCTAGACATGTGTATTTATGGTCCATGATGCACCGTGGTCGCCCCGAGTGTAGGATATGCCTGCAGTTGTGTTCATTAGGTTCTTAAGTATGCTGTGAATGTCTATGCAAAGTTTCAGAACCAGAATTCAACACCTTGGCGAGATATGATTTTTCAAAGTTTCTGGACATGTGTAATTATGGTCCATGATGCACCGTGGTCGCCCCGAGTGTAGGATATGCCAGCAGTTGTGTTCATTAGGTTCCCAAGTATGCTGTGAATGTCTATGCAAAGTTTCAGAACCAGAATTCAACACCTTGGCGAGATATGATTTTTCAAAGTTTCTAGACATGTGTATTTATGGTCCATGATGCACCGTGGTCGCCCCGAGTGTAGGATATGCCTGCAGTTGTGTTCATTAGGTTCTTAAGTATGCTGTGAATGTCTATGAAAAGTTTCAGAACCAGAATTCAACACCTTGGCGAGATATGATTTTTCAAAGTTTCTAGACATGTGTATTTATGGTCCATGATGCACCGTGGTCGCCCCGAGTGTAGGATATGCCTGCAGTTGTGTTCATTAGGTTCTTAAGTATGCTGTGAATGTCTATGCAAAGTTTCAGAACCAGAATTCAACACCTTGGCGAGATATGATTTTTCAAAGTTTCTGGACATGTGTAATTATGGTCCATGATGCACCGTGGTCGCCCCGAGTGTAGGATATGCCTGCAGTTGTGTTCATTAGGTTCTCAAGTATGCTGTGAATGTCTATGCAAAGTTTCAGAACCAGAAATTAATACCTTGGCGAGATATGATTTTTCAAAGTTTCTAGACATGTGTATTTATGGTCCATGATGCACCGTGGTCGCCCCGAGTGTAGGATATGCCTGCAGTTGTGTTCATTAGGTTCTCAAGTAAGCTGTGAATGTCTATGCAAAGTTTCAGAACCAGAAATCAATACCTTGGCGAGATATGATTTTTCAAAGTTTCTAGACATGTGTATTTATGGTCCATGATGCACCGTGGTCGCCCCGAGTGTAGGATATGCCTGCAGTTGTGTTCATTAGGTTCTTAAGTATGCTGTGAATGTCTATGCAAAGTTTCAGAACCAGAATTCAACACCTTGGCGAGATATGATTTTTCAAAGTTTCTGGACATGTGTAATTATGGTCCATGATGCACCGTGGTCGCCCCGAGTGTAGGATATGCCAGCAGTTGTGTTCATTAGGTTCCCAAGTATGCTGTGAATGTCTATGCAAAGTTTCAGAACCAGAATTCAACACCTTGGCGAGATATGATTTTTCAAAGTTTCTAGACATGTGTATTTATGGTCCATGATGCACCGTGGTCGCCCCGAGTGTAGGATATGCCTGCAGTTGTGTTCATTAGGTTCTTAAGTATGCTGTGAATGTCTATGAAAAGTTTCAGAACCAGAATTCAACACCTTGGCGAGATATGATTTTTCAAAGTTTCTAGACATGTGTATTTATGGTCCATGATGCACCGTGGTCGCCCCGAGTGTAGGATATGCCTGCAGTTGTGTTCATTAGGTTCTTAAGTATGCTGTGAATGTCTATGCAAAGTTTCAGAACCAGAATTCAACACCTTGGCGAGATATGATTTTTCAAAGTTTCTGGACATGTGTAATTATGGTCCATGATGCACCGTGGTCGCCCCGAGTGTAGGATATGCCTGCAGTTGTGTTCATTAGGTTCTCAAGTATGCTGTGAATGTCTATGCAAAGTTTCAGAACCAGAAATTAATACCTTGGCGAGATATGATTTTTCAAAGTTTCTAGACATGTGTATTTATGGTCCATGATGCACCGTGGTCGCCCCGAGTGTAGGATATGCCTGCAGTTGTGTTCATTAGGTTCTCAAGTAAGCTGTGAATGTCTATGCAAAGTTTCAGAACCAGAAATCAATACCTTGGCGAGATATGATTTTTCAAAGTTTCTAGACATGTGTATTTATGGTCCATGATGCACCGTGGTCGCCCCGAGTGTAGGATATGCCTGCAGTTGTGTTCATTAGGTTCTCAAGTATGCTGTGAATGTCTATGCAAAGTTTCAGAACCAGAATTCAACACCTTGGCGAGATATGATTTTTCAAAGTTCCTAGACATGTGTATTTATGGTCCATGATGCACCGTGGTCGCCCCGAGTGTAGGATATGCCTGCAGTTGTGTTCATTAGGTTCTCAAGTAAGCTGTGAATGTCTATGCAAAGTTTCAGAACCAGAAATTAATACCTTGGCGAGATATGATTTTTCAAAGTTTCTAGACATGTGTATTTATGGTCCATGATGCACCGTGGTCGCCCCGAGTGTAGGATATGCCTGCAGTTGTGTTCATTAGGTTCTCAAGTATGCTGTGAATGTCTATGCAAAGTTTCAGAACCAGAAATTAATACCTTGGCGAGATATGATTTTTCAAAGTTCCTAGACATGTATATTTATGGTCCATGATGCACCGTGGTCGCCCCGAGTGTAGGATATGCCTGCAGTTGTGTTCATTAGGTTCCCAAGTATGCTGTGAATGTCTATGCAAAGTTTCAGAACCAGAATTCAACACCTTGGCGAGATATGATTTTTCAAAGTTTCTGGACATGTGTAATTATGGTCCATGATGCACCGTGGTCGCCCCGAGTGTAGGATATGCCTGCAGTTGTGTTCATTAGGTTCTCAAGTATGCTGTGAATGTCTATGCAAAGTTTCAGAACCAGAATTCAACACTTTGGCGAGATATGATTTCTCAAAGTTTCTGGACATGTGTATTTATGGTCCATGATGCACCGTGGTCGCCCCGAGTGTAGGATATGCCTGCAGTTGTGTTCATTAGGTTCTCAAGTATGCTGTGAATGTCTATGCAAAGTTTCAGAACCAGAATTCAACACTTTGGCGAGATATGATTTCTCAAAGTTTCTAGACATGTGTATTTATGGTCCATGATGCACCGTGGTCGCCCCGAGTGTAGGATATGCCTGCAGTTGTGTTCATTAGGTTCTCAAGTATGCTGTGAATGTCTATGCAAAGTTTCAGAACCAGAATTCAACACCTTGGCGAGATATGATTTCTCAAAGTTTCTGGACATGTGTATTTATGGTCCATGATGCACCGTGGTCGCCCCGAGTGTAGGATATGCCTGCAGTTGTGTTCATTAGGTTCTCAAGTATGCTGTGAATGTCTATGCAAAGTTTCAGAACCAGAATTCAACACCTTGGCGAGATATGATTTTTCAAAGTTTCTGGACATGTGTATTTATGGTCCATGATGCACCGTGGTCGCCCCGAGTGTAGGATATGCCTGCAGTTGTGTTCATTAGGTTCTCAAGTATGCTGTGAATGTCTATGCAAAGTTTCAGAACCAGAAATTAATACCTTGGCGAGATATGATTTTTCAAAGTTTCTAGACATGTGTATTTATGGTCCATGATGCACCGTGGTCGCCCCGAGTGTAGGATATGCCTGCAGTTGTGTTCATTAGGTTCTCGAGTATGCTGTGAATGTCTATGCAAAGTTTCAGAACCAGAATTCAACACCTTGGCGAGATATGATTTTTCAAAGTTTCTAGACATGTGTAATTATGGTCCATGATGCACCGGGGTCGCCCCGAGTGTAGGATATGCCTGCAGTTGTGTTCATTAGGTTCCCAAGTATGCTGTGAATGTCTATGCAAAGTTTCAGAACCAGAATTCAACACCTTGGCGAGATATGATTTTTCAAAGTTTCTAGACATGTGTATTTATGGTCCATGATGCACCGGGGTCGCCCCGAGTGTAGGATATGCCTGCAGTTGTGTTCATTAGGTTCTCAAGTATGCTGTGAATGTCTACGCAAAGTTTCAGAACCAGAAATTAATACCTTGGCGAGATATGATTTTTCAAAGTTCCTAGACATGTGTATTTATGGTCCATGATGCACCGTGGTCGCCCCGAGTGTAGGATATGCCAGCAGTTGTGTTCATTAGGTTCTCAAGTATGCTGTGAATGTCTATGCAAAGTTTCAGAACCAGAAATTAATACCTTGGCGAGATATGATTTTTCAAAGTTCCTAGACATGTGTATTTATGGTCCATGATGCACCGTGGTCGCCCCGAGTGTAGGATATGCCAGCAGTTGTGTTCATTAGGTTCTCAAGTATGCTGTGAATGTCTATGCAAAGTTTCAGAACCAGTATTCAACACCTTGGCGAGATATGATTTTTCAAAGTTTCTGGACATGTGTAATTATGGTCCATGATGCACCGTGGTCGCCCCGAGTGTAGGATATGCCAGCAGTTGTGTTCATTAGGTTCTCAAGTATGCTGTGAATGTCTATGCAAAGTTTCAGAACCAGAAATTAATACCTTGGCGAGATATGATTTTTCAAAGTTTCTAGACATGTGTATTTATGGTCCATGATGCACCGTGGTCGCCCCGAGTGTAGGATATGCCTGCAGTTGTGTTCATTAGGTTCTCGAGTATGCTGTGAATGTCTATGCAAAGTTTCAGAACCAGTATTCAACACCTTGGCGAGATATGATTTTTCAAAGTTTCTAGACATGTGTATTTATGGTCCATGATGCACCGTGGTCGCCCCGAGTGTAGGATATGCCTGCAGTTGTGTTCATTAGGTTCTCGAGTATGCTGTGAATGTCTATGCAAAGTTTCAGAACCAGTATTCAACACCTTGGCGAGATATGATTTTTCAAAGTTTCTAGACATGTGTATTTATGGTCCATGATGCACCGTGGTCGCCCCGAGTGTAGGATATGCCTGCAGTTGTGTTCATTAGGTTCTCGAGTATGCTGTGAATGTCTATGCAAAGTTTCAGAACCAGAATTCAACACCTTGGCGAGATATGATTTTTCAAAGTTTCTAGACATGTGTAATTATGGTCCATGATGCACCGTGGTCGCCCCGAGTGTAGGATATGCCTGCAGTTGTGTTCATTAGGTTCCCAAGTATGCTGTGAATGTCTATGCAAAGTTTCAGAACCAGAATTCAACACCTTGGCGAGATATGATTTTTCAAAGTTTCTAGACATGTGTATTTATGGTCCATGATGCACCGGGGTCGCCCCGAGTGTAGGATATGCCTGCAGTTGTGTTCATTAGGTTCTCAAGTATGCTGTGAATGTCTACGCAAAGTTTCAGAACCAGAAATTAATACCTTGGCGAGATATGATTTTTCAAAGTTCCTAGACATGTGTATTTATGGTCCATGATGCACCGTGGTCGCCCCGAGTGTAGGATATGCCAGCAGTTGTGTTCATTAGGTTCTCAAGTATGCTGTGAATGTCTATGCAAAGTTTCAGAACCAGAAATTAATACCTTGGCGAGATATGATTTTTCAAAGTTCCTAGACATGTGTATTTATGGTCCATGATGCACCGTGGTCGCCCCGAGTGTAGGATATGCCAGCAGTTGTGTTCATTAGGTTCTCAAGTATGCTGTGAATGTCTATGCAAAGTTTCAGAACCAGTATTCAACACCTTGGCGAGATATGATTTTTCAAAGTTTCTGGACATGTGTAATTATGGTCCATGATGCACCGTGGTCGCCCCGAGTGTAGGATATGCCAGCAGTTGTGTTCATTAGGTTCTCAAGTATGCTGTGAATGTCTATGCAAAGTTTCAGAACCAGAAATTAATACCTTGGCGAGATATGATTTTTCAAAGTTCCTAGACATGTGTATTTATGGTCCATGATGCACCGTGGTCGCCCCGAGTGTAGGATATGCCAGCAGTTGTGTTCATTAGGTTCTCAAGTATGCTGTGAATGTCTATGCAAAGTTTCAGAACCAGTATTCAACACCTTGGCGAGATATGATTTTTCAAAGTTCCTAGACATGTGTATTTATGGTCCATGATGCACCGTGGTCGCCCCGAGTGTAGGATATGCCTGCAGTTGTGTTCATTAGGTTCTCAAGTATGCTGTGAATGTCTACGCAAAGTTTCAGAACCAGAATTCAACACCTTGGCGAGATATGATTTTTCAAAGTTTCTAGACATGTGTATTTATGGTCCATGATGCACCGTGGTCGCCCCGAGTGTAGGATATGCCTGCAGTTGTGTTCATTAGGTTCCCAAGTATGCTGTGAATGTCTATGCAAAGTTTCAGAACCAGAATTCAACACCTTGGCGAGATATGATTTCTCAAAGTTTCTAGACATGTGTATTTATGGTCCGTGATGCACCGTGGTCGCCCCGAGTGTAGGATATGCCTGCAGTTGTGTTCATTAGGTTCTTAAGTATGCTGTGAATGTCTATGCAAAGTTTCAGAACCAGAATTCAACACCTTGGCGAGATATGATTTTTCAAAGTTTCTGGACATGTGTAATTATGGTCCATGATGCACCGTGGTCGCCCCGAGTGTAGGATATGCCTGCAGTTGTGTTCATTAGGTTCTCAAGTATGCTGTGAATGTCTATGCAAAGTTTCAGAACCAGAATTCAACACTTTGGCGAGATATGATTTCTCAAAGTTTCTAGACATGTGTATTTATGGTCCATGATGCACCGTGGTCGCCCCGAGTGTAGGATATGCCTGCAGTTGTGTTCATTAGGTTCTCAAGTATGCTGTGAATGTCTATGCAAAGTTTCAGAACCAGAATTCAACACCTTGGCGAGATATGATTTCTCAAAGTTTCTAGACATGTGTATTTATGGTCCATGATGCACCGTGGTCGCCCCGAGTGTAGGATATGCCTGCAGTTGTGTTCATTAGGTTCTCAAGTATGCTGTGAATGTCTATGCAAAGTTTCAGAACCAGAATTCAACACTTTGGCGAGATATGATTTCTCAAAGTTTCTAGACATGTGTATTTATGGTCCATGATGCACCGTGGTCGCCCCGAGTGTAGGATATGCCTGCAGTTGTGTTCATTAGGTTCTCAAGTATGCTGTGAATGTCTATGCAAAGTTTCAGAACCAGAATTCAACACTTTGGCGAGATATGATTTCTCAAAGTTTCTAGACATGTGTATTTATGGTCCATGATGCACCGTGGTCGCCCCGAGTGTAGGATATGCCTGCAGTTGTGTTCATTAGGTTCTCAAGTATGCTGTGAATGTCTATGCAAAGTTTCAGAACCAGAATTCAACACTTTGGCGAGATATGATTTCTCAAAGTTTCTAGACATGTGTATTTATGGTCCATGATGCACCGTGGTCGCCCCGAGTGTAGGATATGCCTGCAGTTGTGTTCATTAGGTTCTTAAGTATGCTGTGAATGTCTATGCAAAGTTTCAGAACCAGAAATTAATACCTTGGCGAGATATGATTTTTCAAAGTTTCTGGACATGTGTAATTATGGTCCATGATGCACCGTGGTCGCCCCGAGTGTAGGATATGCCTGCAGTTGTGTTCATTAGGTTCTCAAGTATGCTGTGAATGTCTATGCAAAGTTTCAGAACCAGAATTCAACACCTTGGCGAGATATGATTTCTCAAAGTTTCTAGACATGTGTATTTATGGTCCATGATGCACCGTTGTCGCCCCGAGTGTAGGATATGCCTGCAGTTGTGTTCATTAGGTTCTCAAGTATGCTGTGAATGTCTATGCAAAGTTTCAGAACCAGAATTCAACACCTTGGCGAGATATGATTTTTCAAAGTTTCTAGACATGTGTATTTATGGTCCATGATGCACCGTGGTCGCCCCGAGTGTAGGATATGCCTGCAGTTGTGTTCATTAGGTTCTTAAGTATGCTGTGAATGTCTATGCAAAGTTTCAGAACCAGAAATTAATACCTTGGCGAGATATGATTTTTCAAAGTTTCTGGACATGTGTAATTATGGTCCATGATGCACCGTGGTCGCCCCGAGTGTAGGATATGCCTGCAGTTGTGTTCATTAGGTTCTCGAGTATGCTGTGAATGTCTATGCAAAGTTTCAGAACCAGAAATTAATACCTTGGCGAGATATGATTTTTCAAAGTTTCTGGACATGTGTAATTATGGTCCATGATGCACCGTGGTCGCCCCGAGTGTAGGATATGCCTGCAGTTGTGTTCATTAGGTTCTCGAGTATGCTGTGAATGTCTATGCAAAGTTTCAGAACCAGAATTTAACACCTTGGCGAGATATGATTTTTCAAAGTTCCTAGACATGTGTATTTATGGTCCATGATGCACCGTGGTCGCCCCGAGTGTAGGATATGCCTGCAGTTGTGTTCATTAGGTTCTCAAGTATGCTGTGAATGTCTATGCAAAGTTTCAGAACCAGAAATTAATACCTTGGCGAGATATGATTTTTCAAAGTTTCTAGACATGTGTATTTATGGTCCATGATGCACCGTGGTCGCCCCGAGTGTAGGATATGCCTGCAGTTGTGTTCATTAGGTTCTCGAGTATGCTGTGAATGTCTATGCAAAGTTTCAGAACCAGAATTCAACACCTTGGCGAGATATGATTTTTCAAAGTTTCTGGACATGTGTAATTATGGTCCATGATGCACCGTGGTCGCCCCGAGTGTAGGATATGCCTGCAGTTGTGTTCATTAGGTTCTCAAGTATGCTGTGAATGTCTATGCAAAGTTTCAGAACCAGAAATTAATACCTTGGCGAGATATGATTTTTCAAAGTTTCTAGACATGTGTATTTATGGTCCATGATGCACCGTGGTCGCCCCGAGTGTAGGATATGCCTGCAGTTGTGTTCATTAGGTTCTCGAGTATGCTGTGAATGTCTATGCAAAGTTTCAGAACCAGAATTTAACACCTTGGCGAGATATGATTTTTCAAAGTTCCTAGACATGTGTATTTATGGTCCATGATGCACCGTGGTCGCCCCGAGTGTAGGATATGCCTGCAGTTGTGTTCATTAGGTTCTCGAGTATGCTGTGAATGTCTATGCAAAGTTTCAGAACCAGAATTCAACACCTTGGCGAGATATGATTTTTCAAAGTTTCTAGACATGTGTAATTATGGTCCATGATGCACCGTGGTCGCCCCGAGTGTAGGATATGCCTGCAGTTGTGTTCATTAGGTTCTTAAGTATGCTGTAAATGTCTATGCAAAGTTTCAGAACCAGAATTCAACACCTTGGCGAGATATGATTTTTCAAAGTTTCTAGACATGTGTAATTATGGTCCATGATGCACCGGGGTCACCCCGAGTGTAGGATATGCCTGCAGTTGTGTTCATTAGGTTCTTAAGTATGCTGTGAATGTCTATGCAAAGTTTCAGAACCAGAATTCAACACCTTGGCGAGATATGATTTTTCAAAGTTCCTAGACATGTGTAATTATGGTCCATGATGCACCGTGGTCGCCCCGAGTGTAGGATATGCCTGCAGTTGTGTTCATTAGGTTCTTAAGTATGCTGTGAATGTCTATGCAAAGTTTCAGAACCAGAATTTAACACCTTGGCGAGATATGATTTTTCAAAGTTCCTAGACATGTGTAATTATGGTCCATGATGCACCGTGGTCGCCCCGAGTGTAGGATATGCCTGCAGTTGTGTTCATTAGGTTCTCAAGTATGCTGTGAATGTCTATGCAAAGTTTCAGAACCAGAAATTAATACCTTGGCGAGATATGATTTTTCAAAGTTTCTAGACATGTGTATTTATGGTCCATGATGCACCGTGGTCGCCCCGAGTGTAGGATATGCCTGCAGTTGTGTTCATTAGGTTCTCGAGTATGCTGTGAATGTCTATGCAAAGTTTCAGAACCAGAATTCAACACCTTGGCGAGATATGATTTTTCAAAGTTTCTAGACATGTGTAATTATGGTCCATGATGCACCGGGGTCACCCCGAGTGTAGGATATGCCTGCAGTTGTGTTCATTAGGTTCTTAAGTATGCTGTGAATGTCTATGCAAAGTTTCAGAACCAGAAATTAACACCTTGGCGAGATATGATTTTTCAAAGTTCCTAGACATGTGTAATTATGGTCCATGATGCACCGTGGTCGCCCCGAGTGTAGGATATGCCTGCAGTTGTGTTCATTAGGTTCTCAAGTATGCTGTGAATGTCTATGCAAAGTTTCAGAACCAGAAATTAATACCTTGGCGAGATATGATTTTTCAAAGTTTCTAGACATGTGTAATTATGGTCCATGATGCACCGTGGTCGCCCCGAGTGTAGGATATGCCTGCAGTTGTGTTCATTAGGTTCTTAAGTATGCTGTAAATGTCTATGCAAAGTTTCAGAACCAGAATTCAACACCTTGGCGAGATATGATTTTTCAAAGTTTCTAGACATGTGTAATTATGGTCCATGATGCACCGGGGTCACCCCGAGTGTAGGATATGCCTGCAGTTGTGTTCATTAGGTTCTTAAGTATGCTGTGAATGTCTATGCAAAGTTTCAGAACCAGAATTCAACACCTTGGCGAGATATGATTTTTCAAAGTTTCTAGACATGTGTATTTATGGTCCATGATGCACCGTGGTCGCCCCGAGTGTAGGATATGCCTGCAGTTGTGTTCATTAGGTTCTTAAGTATGCTGTGAATGTCTATGCAAAGTTTCAGAACCAGAAATTAATACCTTGGCGAGATATGATTTTTCAAAGTTCCTAGACATGTGTAATTATGGTCCATGATGCACCGTGGTCGCCCCGAGTGTAGGATATGCCTGCAGTTGTGTTCATTAGGTTCTCAAGTATGCTGTGAATGTCTATGCAAAGTTTCAGAACCAGAAATTAATACCTTGGCGAGATATGATTTTTCAAAGTTTCTAGACATGTGTATTTATGGTCCATGATGCACCGTGGTCGCCCCGAGTGTAGGATATGCCTGCAGTTGTGTTCATTAGGTTCTCGAGTATGCTGTGAATGTCTATGCAAAGTTTCAGAACCAGAATTTAACACCTTGGCGAGATATGATTTTTCAAAGTTCCTAGACATGTGTATTTATGGTCCATGATGCACCGTGGTCGCCCCGAGTGTAGGATATGCCTGCAGTTGTGTTCATTAGGTTCTCGAGTATGCTGTGAATGTCTATGCAAAGTTTCAGAACCAGAATTCAACACCTTGGCGAGATATGATTTTTCAAAGTTTCTAGACATGTGTAATTATGGTCCATGATGCACCGTGGTCGCCCCGAGTGTAGGATATGCCTGCAGTTGTGTTCATTAGGTTCTTAAGTATGCTGTAAATGTCTATGCAAAGTTTCAGAACCAGAATTCAACACCTTGGCGAGATATGATTTTTCAAAGTTTCTAGACATGTGTAATTATGGTCCATGATGCACCGTGGTCGCCCCGAGTGTAGGATATGCCTGCAGTTGTGTTCATTAGGTTCCCAAGTATGCTGTGAATGTCTATGCAAAGTTTCAGAACCAGAATTTAACACCTTGGCGAGATATGATTTTTCAAAGTTTCTAGACATGTGTATTTATGGTCCATGATGCACCGTGGTCGCCCCGAGTGTAGGATATGCCAGCAGTTGTGTTCATTAGGTTCTCAAGTATGCTGTGAATGTCTATGCAAAGTTTCAGAACCAGAATTTAACACCTTGGCGAGATATGATTTTTCAAAGTTTCTAGACATGTGTAATTATGGTCCATGATGCACCGGGGTCGCCCCGAGTGTAGGATATGCCTGCAGTTGTGTTCATTAGGTTCTCAAGTATGCTGTGAATGTCTATGCAAAGTTTCAGAACCAGAAATTAATACCTTGGCGAGATATGATTTTTCAAAGTTTCTAGACATGTGTATTTATGGTCCATGATGCACCGTGGTCGCCCCGAGTGTAGGATATGCCTGCAGTTGTGTTCATTAGGTTCTCGAGTATGCTGTGAATGTCTATGCAAAGTTTCAGAACCAGAATTTAACACCTTGGCGAGATATGATTTTTCAAAGTTTCTAGACATGTGTATTTATGGTCCATGATGCACCGTGGTCGCCCCGAGTGTAGGATATGCCTGCAGTTGTGTTCATTAGGTTCTCGAGTATGCTGTGAATGTCTATGCAAAGTTTCAGAACCAGAATTTAACACCTTGGCGAGATATGATTTTTCAAAGTTCCTAGACATGTGTATTTATGGTCCATGATGCACCGTGGTCGCCCCGAGTGTAGGATATGCCTGCAGTTGTGTTCATTAGGTTCTCGAGTATGCTGTGAATGTCTATGCAAAGTTTCAGAACCAGAATTCAACACCTTGGCGAGATATGATTTTTCAAAGTTTCTAGACATGTGTAATTATGGTCCATGATGCACCGTGGTCGCCCCGAGTGTAGGATATGCCAGCAGTTGTGTTCATTAGGTTCCCAAGTATGCTGTGAATGTCTATGCAAAGTTTCAGAACCAGAATTTAACACCTTGGCGAGATATGATTTTTCAAAGTTTCTAGACATGTGTAATTATGGTCCATGATGCACCGGGGTCGCCCCGAGTGTAGGATATGCCTGCAGTTGTGTTCATTAGGTTCTTAAGTATGCTGTAAATGTCTATGCAAAGTTTCAGAACCAGAATTTAACACCTTGGCGAGATATGATTTTTCAAAGTTTCTAGACATGTGTATTTATGGTCCATGATGCACCGTGGTCGCCCCGAGTGTAGGATATGCCTGCAGTTGTGTTCATTAGGTTCCCAAGTATGCTGTGAATGTCTATGCAAAGTTTCAGAACCAGAATTTAACACCTTGGCGAGATATGATTTTTCAAAGTTTCTAGACATGTGTAATTATGGTCCATGATGCACCGGGGTCGCCCCGAGTGTAGGATATGCCTGCAGTTGTGTTCATTAGGTTCTTAAGTATGCTGTGAATGTCTATGCAAAGTTTCAGAACCAGAATTCAACACCTTGGCGAGATATGATTTTTCAAAGTTTCTAGACATGTGTATTTATGGTCCATGATGCACCGTGGTCGCCCCGAGTGTAGGATATGCCTGCAGTTGTGTTCATTAGGTTCTTAAGTATGCTGTGAATGTCTATGAAAAGTTTCAGAACCAGAATTCAACACCTTGGCGAGAGATGATTTCTCAAAGTTTCTAGACATGTGTAATTATGGTCCATGATGCACCGTGGTCGCCCCGAGTGTAGGATATGCCTGCAGTTGTGTTCATTAGGTTCCCAAGTATGCTGTGAATGTCTATGCAAAGTTTCAATACCAGAATTCAACACCTTGGCGAGAGATGATTTCTCAAAGTTTCTAGACATGTGTAATTATGGTCCATGATGCACCGTGGTCGCCCCGAGTGTAGGATATGCCTGCAGTTGTGTTCATTAGGTTCTCAAGTATGCTGTGAATGTCTATGCAAAGTTTCAGAACCAGAAATTAATACCTTGGCGAGATATGATTTTTCAAAGTTTCTAGACATGTGTATTTATGGTCCATGATGCACCGTGGTCGCCCCGAGTGTAGGATATGCCTGCAGTTGTGTTCATTAGGTTCTCGAGTATGCTGTGAATGTCTATGCAAAGTTTCAGAACCAGAATTTAACACCTTGGCGAGATATGATTTTTCAAAGTTCCTAGACATGTGTATTTATGGTCCATGATGCACCGTGGTCGCCCCGAGTGTAGGATATGCCTGCAGTTGTGTTCATTAGGTTCTCGAGTATGCTGTGAATGTCTATGCAAAGTTTCAGAACCAGAATTCAACACCTTGGCGAGATATGATTTTTCAAAGTTTCTAGACATGTGTAATTATGGTCCATGATGCACCGTGGTCGCCCCGAGTGTAGGATATGCCTGCAGTTGTGTTCATTAGGTTCTTAAGTATGCTGTAAATGTCTATGCAAAGTTTCAGAACCAGAATTCAACACCTTGGCGAGATATGATTTTTCAAAGTTTCTAGACATGTGTAATTATGGTCCATGATGCACCGTGGTCGCCCCGAGTGTAGGATATGCCTGCAGTTGTGTTCATTAGGTTCCCAAGTATGCTGTGAATGTCTATGCAAAGTTTCAGAACCAGAATTCAACACCTTGGCGAGATATGATTTTTCAAAGTTTCTAGACATGTGTAATTATGGTCCATGATGCACCGTGGTCGCCCCGAGTGTAGGATATGCCTGCAGTTGTGTTCATTAGGTTCTTAAGTATGCTGTGAATGTCTATGCAAAGTTTCAGAACCAGAATTCAACACCTTGGCGAGATATGATTTTTCAAAGTTCCTAGACATGTGTAATTATGGTCCATGATGCACCGTGGTCGCCCCGAGTGTAGGATATGCCTGCAGTTGTGTTCATTAGGTTCTCAAGTATGCTGTGAATGTCTATGCAAAGTTTCAGAACCAGAAATTAATACCTTGGCGAGATATGATTTTTCAAAGTTTCTAGACATGTGTATTTATGGTCCATGATGCACCGTGGTCGCCCCGAGTGTAGGATATGCCTGCAGTTGTGTTCATTAGGTTCTCGAGTATGCTGTGAATGTCTATGCAAAGTTTCAGAACCAGAATTTAACACCTTGGCGAGATATGATTTTTCAAAGTTTCTAGACATGTGTATTTATGGTCCATGATGCACCGTGGTCGCCCCGAGTGTAGGATATGCCTGCAGTTGTGTTCATTAGGTTCTCGAGTATGCTGTGAATGTCTATGCAAAGTTTCAGAACCAGAATTTAACACCTTGGCGAGATATGATTTTTCAAAGTTCCTAGACATGTGTATTTATGGTCCATGATGCACCGTGGTCGCCCCGAGTGTAGGATATGCCTGCAGTTGTGTTCATTAGGTTCTCGAGTATGCTGTGAATGTCTATGCAAAGTTTCAGAACCAGAATTCAACACCTTGGCGAGATATGATTTTTCAAAGTTTCTAGACATGTGTAATTATGGTCCATGATGCACCGTGGTCGCCCCGAGTGTAGGATATGCCTGCAGTTGTGTTCATTAGGTTCTTAAGTATGCTGTAAATGTCTATGCAAAGTTTCAGAACCAGAATTCAACACCTTGGCGAGATATGATTTTTCAAAGTTTCTAGACATGTGTATTTATGGTCCATGATGCACCGTGGTCGCCCCGAGTGTAGGATATGCCTGCAGTTGTGTTCATTAGGTTCCCAAGTATGCTGTGAATGTCTATGCAAAGTTTCAGAACCAGAATTTAACACCTTGGCGAGATATGATTTTTCAAAGTTTCTAGACATGTGTAATTATGGTCCATGATGCACCGTGGTCGCCCCGAGTGTAGGATATGCCAGCAGTTGTGTTCATTAGGTTCTCAAGTATGCTGTGAATGTCTATGCAAAGTTTCAGAACCAGAATTTAACACCTTGGCGAGATATGATTTTTCAAAGTTTCTAGACATGTGTAATTATGGTCCATGATGCACCGGGGTCGCCCCGAGTGTAGGATATGCCTGCAGTTGTGTTCATTAGGTTCTTAAGTATGCTGTGAATGTCTATGCAAAGTTTCAGAACCAGAATTCAACACCTTGGCGAGATATGATTTTTCAAAGTTTCTAGACATGTGTATTTATGGTCCATGATGCACCGTGGTCGCCCCGAGTGTAGGATATGCCTGCAGTTGTGTTCATTAGGTTCTTAAGTATGCTGTGAATGTCTATGAAAAGTTTCAGAACCAGAATTCAACACCTTGGCGAGATATGATTTTTCAAAGTTTCTAGACATGTGTATTTATGGTCCATGATGCACCGTGGTCGCCCAGAGTGTAGGATATGCCTGCAGTTGTGTTCATTAGGTTCTTAAGTATGCTGTGAATGTCTATGCAAAGTTTCAATACCAGAATTCAACACCTTGGCGAGAGATGATTTCTCAAAGTTTCTAGACATGTGTATTTATGGTCCATGATGCACCGTGGTCGCCCCGAGTGTAGGATATGCCTGCAGTTGTGTTCATTAGGTTCTCAAGTATGCTGTGAATGTCTATGCAAAGTTTCAGAACCAGTATTCAACACCTTGGCGAGATATGATTTTTCAAAGTTTCTGGACATGTGTATTTATGGTCCATGATGCACCGTGGTCGCCCCGAGTGTAGGATATGCCTGCAGTTGTGTTCATTAGGTTCTCAAGTATGCTGTGAATGTCTATGCAAAGTTTCAGAACCAGAATTCAACACCTTGGCGAGATATGATTTTTCAAAGTTTCTGGACATGTGTAATTATGGTCCATGATGCACCGTGGTCGCCCCGAGTGTAGGATATGCCAGCAGTTGTGTTCATTAGGTTCTCAAGTATGCTGTGAATGTCTATGCAAAGTTTCAGAACCAGAATTCAACACCTTGGCGAGATATGATTTTTCAAAGTTCCTAGACATGTGTAATTATGGTCCATGATGCACCGGGGTCGCCCCGAGTGTAGGATATGCCAGCAGTTGTGTTCATTAGGTTCTTAAGTATGCTGTGAATGTCTATGCAAAGTTTCAGAACCAGAATTCAACACCTTGGCGAGATATGATTTTTCAAAGTTTCTAGACATGTGTAATTATGGTCCATGATGCACCGGGGTCGCCCCGAGTGTAGGATATGCCAGCAGTTGTGTTCATTAGGTTCTCAAGTATGCTGTGAATGTCTATGCAAAGTTTCAGAACCAGAATTCAACACCTTGGCGAGATATGATTTTTCAAAGTTTCTAGACATGTGTAATTATGGTCCATGATGCACCGGGGTCGCCCCGAGTGTAGGATATGCCAGCAGTTGTGTTCATTAGGTTCTCAGGTATGCTGTGAATGTCTATGCAAAGTTTCAGAACCAGAATTTAACACCTTGGCGAGATATGATTTTTCAAAGTTTCTAGACATGTGTATTTATGGTCCATGATGCACCGTGGTCGCCCCGAGTGTAGGATATGCCAGCAGTTGTGTTCATTAGGTTCTCAGGTATGCTGTGAATGTCTATGCAAAGTTTCAGAACCAGAATTTAACACCTTGGCGAGATATGATTTTTCAAAGTTTCTGGACATGTGTAATTATGGTCCATGATGCACCGTGGTCGCCCCGAGTGTAGGATATGCCTGCAGTTGTGTTCATTAGGTTCTCAGGTATGCTGTGAATGTCTATGCAAAGTTTCAGAACCAGAAATCAATACCTTGGCGAGATATGATTTTTCAAAGTTTCTAGACATGTGTATTTATGGTCCATGATGCACCGTGGTCGCCCCGAGTGTAGGATATGCCTGCAGTTGTGTTCATTAGGTTCTCAGGTATGCTGTGAATGTCTATGCAAAGTTTCAGAACCAGAATTTAACACCTTGGCGAGATTTGATTTTTCAAAGTTTCTGGACATGTGTAATTATGGTCCATGATGCACCGTGGTCGCCCCGAGTGTAGGATATGCCAGCAGTTGTGTTCATTAGGTTCTCAAGTATGCTGTGAATGTCTATGCAAAGTTTCAGAACCAGAATTCAACACCTTGGCGAGATATGATTTTTCAAAGTTTCTGGACATGTGTAATTATGGTCCATGATGCACCGTGGTCGCCCCGAGTGTAGGATATGCCAGCAGTTGTGTTCATTAGGTTCTCAAGTATGCTGTGAATGTCTATGCAAAGTTTCAGAACCAGAAATTAATACCTTGGCGAGATATGATTTTTCAAAGTTTCTAGACATGTGTATTTATGGTCCATGATGCACCGGGGTCGCCCCGAGTGTAGGATATGCCTGCAGTTGTGTTCATTAGGTTCTCAAGTATGCTGTGAATGTCTATGCAAAGTTTCAGAACCAGAAATTAATACCTTGGCGAGATATGATTTTTCAAAGTTTCTAGACATGTGTAATTATGGTCCATGATGCACCGTGGTCGCCCCGAGTGTAGGATATGCCTGCAGTTGTGTTCATTAGGTTCTCAAGTATGCTGTGAATGTCTATGCAAAGTTTCAGAACCAGAATTCAACACCTTGGCGAGATTTGATTTTTCAAAGTTCCTAGACATGTGTAATTATGGTCCATGATGCACCGGGGTCGCCCCGAGTGTAGGATATGCCAGCAGTTGTGTTCATTAGGTTCCCAAGTATGCTGTGAATGTCTATGCAAAGTTTCAGAACCAGAATTCAACACCTTGGCGAGATATGATTCTACAAAGTTCCTAGACATGTGTATTTATGGTCCATGATGCACCGTGGTCGCCCCGAGTGTAGGATATGCCTGCAGTTGTGTTCATTAGGTTCTCAGGTATGCTGTGAATGTCTATGCAAAGTTTCAGAACCAGAATTCAACACCTTGGCGAGATATGATTTTTCAAAGTTCCTAGACATGTGTATTTATGGTCCATGATGCACCGTGGTCGCCCCGAGTGTATGATATGCCTGCAGTTGTGTTCATTAGGTTCTCAGGTATGCTGTGAATGTCTATGCAAAGTTTCAGAACCAGAATTCAACACCTTGGCGAGATATGATTTTTCAAAGTTTCTAGACATGTGTATTTATGGTCCATGATGCACCGTGGTCGCCCCGAGTGTAGGATATGCCTGCAGTTGTGTTCATTAGGTTCTCAGGTATGCTGTGAATGTCTATGCAAAGTTTCAGAACCAGAATTTAACACCTTGGCGAGATATGATTTTTCAAAGTTTCTAGACATGTGTATTTATGGTCCATGATGCACCGGGGTCGCCCCGAGTGTAGGATATGCCTGCAGTTGTGTTCATTAGGTTCTCAAGTATGCTGTGAATGTATATGCAAAGTTTCAGAACCAGAAATTAATACCTTGGCGAGATATGATTTTTCAAAGTTCCTAGACATGTGTATTTATGGTCCATGATGCACCGTGGTCGCCCCGAGTGTAGGATATGCCTGCAGTTGTGTTCGTTAGGTTCTTAAGTATGCTGTGAATGTCTTAGCAAAGTTTCAGAACCAGAAATTAATACCTTGGCGAGATATGATTTTTCAAAGTTCCTAGACATGTGTATTTATGGTCCATGATGCACCGTGGTCGCCCCGAGTGTAGGATATGCCAGCAGTTGTGTTCATTAGGTTCTCAAGTATGCTGTGAATGTATATGCAAAGTTTCAGAACCAGAATTCAACACCTTGGCGAGATATGATTTTTCAAAGTTCCTAGACATGTGTATTTATGGTCCATGATGCACCGTGGTCGCCCCGAGTGTAGGATATGCCTGCAGTTGTGTTCGTTAGGTTCTTAAGTATGCTGTGAATGTCTATGCAAAGTTTCAGAACCAGAAATTAATACCTTGGCGAGATATGATTTTTCAAAGTTCCTAGACATGTGTATTTATGGTCCATGATGCACCGTGGTCGCCCCGAGTGTAGGATATGCCTGCAGTTGTGTTCGTTAGGTTCTTAAGTATGCTGTGAATGTCTATGCAAAGTTTCAGAACCAGAAATTAATACCTTGGCGAGATATGATTTTTCAAAGTTCCTAGACATGTGTATTTATGGTCCATGATGCACCGTGGTCGCCCCGAGTGTAGGATATGCCTGCAGTTGTGTTCATTAGGTTCTCAAGTATGCTGTGAATGTATATGCAAAGTTTCAGAACCAGAAATTAATACCTTGGCGAGATATGATTTTTCAAAGTTCCTAGACATGTGTATTTATGGTCCATGATGCACCGTGGTCGCCCCGAGTGTAGGATATGCCTGCAGTTGTGTTCGTTAGGTTCTTAAGTATGCTGTGAATGTCTATGCAAAGTTTCAGAACCAGAATTCAACACCTTGGCGAGATATGATTTTTCAAAGTTTCTAGACATGTGTATTTATGGTCCATGATGCACCGGGGTCGCCCCGAGTGTAGGATATGCCTGCAGTTGTGTTCGTTAGGTTCTCAAGTATGCTGTGAATGTATATGCAAAGTTTCAGAACCAGAAATTAATACCTTGGCGAGATATGATTTTTCAAAGTTTCTAGACATGTGTATTTATGGTCCATGATGCACCGGGGTCGCCCCGAGTGTAGGATATGCCAGCAGTTGTGTTCATTAGGTTCTTAAGTATGCTGTGAATGTCTATGCAAAGTTTCAGAACCAGAAATTAATACCTTGGCGAGATATGATTTTTCAAAGTTTCTAGACATGTGTATTTATGGTCCATGATGCACCGGGGTCGCCCCGAGTGTAGGATATGCCAGCAGTTGTGTTCATTAGGTTCTCAAGTATGCTGTGAATGTATATGCAAAGTTTCAGAACCAGAAATTAATACCTTGGCGAGATATGATTTTTCAAAGTTCCTAGACATGTGTATTTATGGTCCATGATGCACCGTGGTCGCCCCGAGTGTAGGATATGCCTGCAGTTGTGTTCGTTAGGTTCTTAAGTATGCTGTGAATGTCTATGCAAAGTTTCAGAACCAGAATTCAACACCTTGGCGAGATATGATTTTTCAAAGTTTCTAGACATGTGTATTTATGGTCCATGATGCACCGGGGTCGCCCCGAGTGTAGGATATGCCTGCAGTTGTGTTCATTAGGTTCTCAAGTATGCTGTGAATGTATATGCAAAGTTTCAGAACCAGAAATTAATACCTTGGCGAGATATGATTTTTCAAAGTTCCTAGACATGTGTATTTATGGTCCATGATGCACCGGGGTCGCCCCGAGTGTAGGATATGCCTGCAGTTGTGTTCGTTAGGTTCTTAAGTATGCTGTGAATGTCTATGCAAAGTTTCAGAACCAGAATTCAACACCTTGGCGAGATATGATTTTTCAAAGTTTCTAGACATGTGTATTTATGGTCCATGATGCACCGGGGTCGCCCCGAGTGTAGGATATGCCTGCAGTTGTGTTCATTAGGTTCCCAAGTATGCTGTGAATGTCTATGCAAAGTTTCAGAACCAGAATTCAACACCTTGGCGAGATATGATTTTTCAAAGTTCCTAGACATGTGTATTTATGGTCCATGATGCACCGGGGTCGCCCCGAGTGTAGGATATGCCTGCAGTTGTGTTCGTTAGGTTCTTAAGTATGCTGTGAATGTCTATGCAAAGTTTCAGAACCAGAAATTAATACCTTGGCGAGATATGATTTTTCAAAGTTTCTAGACATGTGTATTTATGGTCCATGATGCACCGGGGTCGCCCCGAGTGTAGGATATGCCTGCAGTTGTGTTCGTTAGGTTCTCAGGTATGCTGTGAATGTCTATGCAAAGTTTCAGAACCAGAATTCAACACCTTGGCGAGATATGATTTTTCAAAGTTCCTAGACATGTGTATTTATGGTCCATGATGCACCGGGGTCGCCCCGAGTGTAGGATATGCCTGCAGTTGTGTTCGTTAGGTTCTCAGGTATGCTGTGAATGTCTATGCAAAGTTTCAGAACCAGAAATTAATACCTTGGCGAGATATGATTTTTCAAAGTTCCTAGACATGTGTATTTATGGTCCATGATGCACCGTGGTCGCCCCGAGTGTAGGATATGCCAGCAGTTGTGTTCGTTAGGTTCTTAAGTATGCTGTGAATGTCTATGCAAAGTTTCAGAACCAGAAATTAATACCTTGGCGAGATATGATTTTTCAAAGTTCCTAGACATGTGTATTTATGGTCCATGATGCACCGTGGTCGCCCCGAGTGTAGGATATGCCTGCAGTTGTGTTCGTTAGGTTCTTAAGTATGCTGTGAATGTCTATGCAAAGTTTCAGAACCAGAAATTAATACCTTGGCGAGATATGATTTTTCAAAGTTCCTAGACATGTGTATTTATGGTCCATGATGCACCGGGGTCGCCCCGAGTGTAGGATATGCCTGCAGTTGTGTTCGTTAGGTTCTTAAGTATGCTGTGAATGTCTATGCAAAGTTTCAGAACCAGAATTCAACACCTTGGCGAGATATGATTTTTCAAAGTTCCTAGACATGTGTATTTATGGTCCATGATGCACCGTGGTCGCCCCGAGTGTAGGATATGCCTGCAGTTGTGTTCGTTAGGTTCTTAAGTATGCTGTGAATGTCTATGCAAAGTTTCAGAACCAGAAATTAATACCTTGGCGAGATATGATTTTTCAAAGTTCCTAGACATGTGTATTTATGGTCCATGATGCACCGTGGTCGCCCCGAGTGTAGGATATGCCTGCAGTTGTGTTCATTAGGTTTTCAGGTATGCTGTGAATGTCTATGCAAAGTTTCAGAACCAGAAATTAATACCTTGGCGAGATATGATTTTTCAAAGTTCCTAGACATGTGTATTTATGGTCCATGATGCACCGGGGTCGCCCCGAGTGTAGGATATGCCAGCAGTTGTGTTCATTAGGTTCTCAAGTATGCTGTGAATGTCTATGCAAAGTTTCAGAACCAGAAATTAATACCTTGGCGAGATATGATTTTTCAAAGTTCCTAGACATGTGTATTTATGGTCCATGATGCACCGTGGTCGCCCCGAGTGTAGGATATGCCTGCAGTTGTGTTCGTTAGGTTCTTAAGTATGCTGTGAATGTCTATGCAAAGTTTCAGAACCAGAAATTAATACCTTGGCGAGATATGATTTTTCAAAGTTCCTAGACATGTGTATTTATGGTCCATGATGCACCGGGGTCGCCCCGAGTGTAGGATATGCCTGCAGTTGTGTTCGTTAGGTTCTTAAGTATGCTGTGAATGTCTATGCAAAGTTTCAGAACCAGAATTCAACACCTTGGCGAGATATGATTTTTCAAAGTTCCTAGACATGTGTATTTATGGTCCATGATGCACCGTGGTCGCCCCGAGTGTAGGATATGCCTGCAGTTGTGTTCGTTAGGTTCTTAAGTATGCTGTGAATGTCTATGCAAAGTTTCAGAACCAGAAATTAATACCTTGGCGAGATATGATTTTTCAAAGTTCCTAGACATGTGTATTTATGGTCCATGATGCACCGGGGTCGCCCCGAGTGTAGGATATGCCTGCAGTTGTGTTCGTTAGGTTCTTAAGTATGCTGTGAATGTCTATGCAAAGTTTCAGAACCAGAATTCAACACCTTGGCGAGATATGATTTTTCAAAGTTCCTAGACATGTGTATTTATGGTCCATGATGCACCGTGGTCGCCCCGAGTGTAGGATATGCCTGCAGTTGTGTTCATTAGGTTTTCAGGTATGCTGTGAATGTCTATGCAAAGTTTCAGAACCAGAAATTAATACCTTGGCGAGATATGATTTTTCAAAGTTCCTAGACATGTGTATTTATGGTCCATGATGCACCGGGGTCGCCCCGAGTGTAGGATATGCCAGCAGTTGTGTTCATTAGGTTCTCAAGTATGCTGTGAATGTCTATGCAAAGTTTCAGAACCAGAAATTAATACCTTGGCGAGATATGATTTTTCAAAGTTCCTAGACATGTGTATTTATGGTCCATGATGCACCGGGGTCGCCCCGAGTGTAGGATATGCCAGCAGTTGTGTTCATTAGGTTCTCAAGTATGCTGTGAATGTATATGCAAAGTTTCAGAACCAGAAATTAATACCTTGGCGAGATATGATTTTTCAAAGTTCCTAGACATGTGTATTTATGGTCCATGATGCACCGTGGTCGCCCCGAGTGTAGGATATGCCTGCAGTTGTGTTCATTAGGTTTTCAGGTATGCTGTGAATGTCTATGCAAAGTTTCAGAACCAGAAATTAATACCTTGGCGAGATATGATTTTTCAAAGTTCCTAGACATGTGTATTTATGGTCCATGATGCACCGTGGTCGCCCCGAGTGTAGGATATGCCTGCAGTTGTGTTCATTAGGTTTTCAGGTATGCTGTGAATGTCTATGCAAAGTTTCAGAACCAGAAATTAATACCTTGGCGAGATATGATTTTTCAAAGTTCCTAGACATGTGTATTTATGGTCCATGATGCACCGTGGTCGCCCCGAGTGTAGGATATGCCTGCAGTTGTGTTCATTAGGTTTTCAGGTATGCTGTGAATGTCTATGCAAAGTTTCAGAACCAGAAATTAATACCTTGGCGAGATATGATTTTTCAAAGTTCCTAGACATGTGTATTTATGGTCCATGATGCACCGGGGTCGCCCCGAGTGTAGGATATGCCAGCAGTTGTGTTCATTAGGTTCTCAAGTATGCTGTGAATGTCTATGCAAAGTTTCAGAACCAGAAATTAATACCTTGGCGAGATATGATTTTTCAAAGTTCCTAGACATGTGTATTTATGGTCCATGATGCACCGGGGTCGCCCCGAGTGTAGGATATGCCAGCAGTTGTGTTCATTAGGTTCTCAAGTATGCTGTGAATGTCTATGCAAAGTTTCAGAACCAGAAATTAATACCTTGGCGAGATATGATTTTTCAAAGTTTCTAGACATGTGTATTTATGGTCCATGATGCACCGTGGTCGCCCCGAGTGTAGGATATGCCTGCAGTTGTGTTCATTAGGTTCTTAAGTATGCTGTGAATGTCTATGCAAAGTTTCAGAACCAGAATTCAACACCTTGGCGAGATATGATTTTTCAAAGTTTCTAGACATGTGTATTTATGGTCCATGATGCACCGTGGTCGCCCCGAGTGTAGGATATGCCTGCAGTTGTGTTCATTAGGTTCTCAGGTATGCTGTGAATGTCTATGCAAAGTTTCAGAACCAGAATTCAACACCTTGGCGAGATATGATTTTTCAAAGTTTCTAGACATGTGTATTTATGGTCCATGATGCACCGTGGTCGCCCCGAGTGTGAGATATGCCTGCAGTTGTGTTCATTAGGTTCTCGAGTATGCTGTGAATGTCTATGCAAAGTTTCAGAACCAGAATTCAACACCTTGGCGAGATATGATTTTTCAAAGTTTCTAGACATGTGTAATTATGGTCCATGATGCACCGTGGTCGCCCCGAGTGTAGGATATGCCTGCAGTTGTGTTCATTAGGTTTTCAGGTATGCTGTGAATGTCTATGCAAAGTTTCAGAACCAGAATTCAACACCTTGGCGAGATATGATTTTTCAAAGTTTCTAGACATGTGTATTTATGGTCCATGATGCACCGGGGTCGCCCCGAGTGTGAGATATGGCTGCAGTTGTGTTCATTAGGTTCTCAAGTATGCTGTGAATGTCTATGCAAAGTTTCAGAACCAGAAATTAATACCTTGGCGAGATATGATTTTTCAAAGTTTCTAGACATGTGTATTTATGGTCCATGATGCACCGGGGTCGCCCCGAGTGTAGGATATGCCTGCAGTTGTGTTCGTTAGGTTCTTAAGTATGCTGTGAATGTCTATGCAAAGTTTCAGAACCAGAATTCAACACCTTGGCGAGATATGATTTTTCAAAGTTTCTAGACATGTGTAATTATGGTCCATGATGCACCGGGGTCGCCCCGAGTGTAGAATATGCCTGCAGTTGTGTTCATTAGGTTCCCAAGTATGCTGTGAATGTCTATGCAAAGTTTCAGAACCAGAATTCAACACCTTGGCGAGATATGATTTTTCAAAGTTTCTAGACATGTGTAATTATGGTCCATGATGCACCGGGGTCGCCCCGAGTGTAGAATATGCCTGCAGTTGTGTTCATTAGGTTCCCAAGTATGCTGTGAATGTCTATGCAAAGTTTCAGAACCAGAATTCAACACCTTGGCGAGATTTGATTTTTCAAAGTTCCTAGACATGTGTAATTATGGTCCATGATGCACCGGGGTCGCCCCGAGTGTAGGATATGCCTGCAGTTGTGTTCATTAGGTTCCCAAGTATGCTGTGAATGTCTATGCAAAGTTTCAGAACCAGAATTCAACACCTTGGCGAGATATGATTTTTCAAAGTTTCTAGACATGTGTATTTATGGTCCATGATGCACCGTGGTCGCCCCGAGTGTAGGATATGCCTGCAGTTGTGTTCATTAGGTTCTCAAGTATGCTGTGAATGTCTATGCAAAGTTTCAGAACCAGAAATTAATACCTTGGCGAGATATGATTTTTCAAAGTTTCTAGACATGTGTATTTATGGTCCATGATGCACCGGGGTCGCCCCGAGTGTAGGATATGCCTGCAGTTGTGTTCGTTAGGTTCTTAAGTATGCTGTGAATGTCTATGCAAAGTTTCAGAACCAGAATTCAACACCTTGGCGAGATATGATTTTTCAAAGTTTCTAGACATGTGTAATTATGGTCCATGATGCACCGGGGTCGCCCCGAGTGTAGAATATGCCTGCAGTTGTGTTCATTAGGTTCCCAAGTATGCTGTGAATGTCTATGCAAAGTTTCAGAACCAGAATTCAACACCTTGGCGAGATATGATTTTTCAAAGTTTCTAGACATGTGTAATTATGGTCCATGATGCACCGGGGTCGCCCCGAGTGTAGAATATGCCTGCAGTTGTGTTCATTAGGTTCCCAAGTATGCTGTGAATGTCTATGCAAAGTTTCAGAACCAGAATTCAACACCTTGGCGAGATTTGATTTTTCAAAGTTCCTAGACATGTGTAATTATGGTCCATGATGCACCGGGGTCGCCCCGAGTGTAGGATATGCCTGCAGTTGTGTTCATTAGGTTCCCAAGTATGCTGTGAATGTCTATGCAAAGTTTCAGAACCAGAATTCAACACCTTGGCGAGATATGATTTTTCAAAGTTTCTAGACATGTGTATTTATGGTCCATGATGCACCGTGGTCGCCCCGAGTGTAGGATATGCCTGCAGTTGTGTTCATTAGGTTCTCAAGTATGCTGTGAATGTCTATGCAAAGTTTCAGAACCAGAATTCAACACCTTGGCGAGATATGATTTTTCAAAGTTTCTAGACATGTGTATTTATGGTCCATGATGCACCGTGGTCGCCCCGAGTGTAGGATATGCCTGCAGTTGTGTTCATTAGGTTCTCAAGTATGCTGTGAATGTCTATGCAAAGTTTCAGAACCAGAAATTAATACCTTGGCGAGATATGATTTTTCAAAGTTCCTAGACATGTGTATTTATGGTCCATGATGCACCGGGGTCGCCCCGAGTGTGAGATATGGCTGCAGTTGTGTTCATTAGGTTCTCAAGTATGCTGTGAATGTCTATGCAAAGTTTCAGAACCAGAAATTAATACCTTGGCGAGATATGATTTTTCAAAGTTTCTAGACATGTGTATTTATGGTCCATGATGCACCGGGGTCGCCCCGAGTGTGAGATATGGCTGCAGTTGTGTTCATTAGGTTCTCAAGTATGCTGTGAATGTCTATGCAAAGTTTCAGAACCAGAATTCAACACCTTGGCGAGATATGATTTTTAAAAGTTTCTAGACATGTGTAATTATGGTCCATGATGCACCGTGGTCGCCCCGAGTGTAGGATATGCCTGCAGTTGTGTTCATTAGGTTCTCAAGTATGCTGTGAATGTCTATGCAAAGTTTCAGAACCAGAAATTAATACCTTGGCGAGATATGATTTTTCAAAGTTTCTAGACATGTGTATTTATGGTCCATGATGCACCGTGGTCGCCCCGAGTGTAGGATATGCCTGCAGTTGTGTTCATTAGGTTTTCAGGTATGCTGTGAATGTCTATGCAAAGTTTCAGAACCAGAAATTAATACCTTGGCGAGATATGATTTTTCAAAGTTTCTAGACATGTGTATTTATGGTCCATGATGCACCGTGGTCGCCCCGAGTGTAGGATATGCCAGCAGTTGTGTTCATTAGGTTTTCAAGTATGCTGTGAATGTCTATGCAAAGTTTCAGAACCAGAATTCAACACCTTGGCGAGATATGATTTTTCAAAGTTTCTTCATATGTGTATTTATGGTCCATGATGCACCGTGGTCGCCCCGAGTGTAGGATATGCCTGCAGTTGTGTTCATTAGGTTTTCAGGTATGCTGTGAATGTCTATGCAAAGTTTCAGAACCAGAATTCAACACCTTGGCGAGATATGATTTTTCAAAGTTTCTAGACATGTGTATTTATGGTCCATGATGCACCGTGGTCGCCCCGAGTGTAGGATATGCCTGCAGTTGTGTTCATTAGGTTCTTAAGTATGCTGTGAATGTCTATGCAAAGTTTCAGAACCAGAATTCAACACCTTGGCGAGATATGATTTTTCAAAGTTTCTAGACATGTGTATTTATGGTCCATGATGCACCGTGGTCGCCCCGAGTGTAGGATATGCCTGCAGTTGTGTTCATTAGGTTCTTAAGTATGCTGTGAATGTCTATGCAAAGTTTCAGAACCAGAATTCAACACCTTGGCGAGATATGATTTTTCAAAGTTTCTAGACATGTGTATTTATGGTCCATGATGCACCGTGGTCGCCCCGAGTGTAGGATATGCCTGCAGTTGTGTTCATTAGGTTCTCAGGTATGCTGTGAATGTCTATGCAAAGTTTCAGAACCAGAATTCAACACCTTGGCGAGATATGATTTTTCAAAGTTTCTTCATATGTGTATTTATGGTCCATGATGCACCGTGGTCGCCCCGAGTGTAGGATATGCCTGCAGTTGTGTTCATTAGGTTTTCAGGTATGCTGTGAATGTCTATGCAAAGTTTCAGAACCAGAAATTAATACCTTGGCGAGATATGATTTTTCAAAGTTTCTAGACATGTGTATTTATGGTCCATGATGCACCGTGGTCGCCCCGAGTGTAGGATATGCCAGCAGTTGTGTTCATTAGGTTTTCAAGTATGCTGTGAATGTCTATGCAAAGTTTCAGAACCAGAATTCAACACCTTGGCGAGATATGATTTTTCAAAGTTTCTTCATATGTGTATTTATGGTCCATGATGCACCGTGGTCGCCCCGAGTGTAGGATATTCCTGCAGTTGTGTTCATTAGGTTTTCAGGTATGCTGTGAATGTCTATGCAAAGTTTCAGAACCAGAATTCAACACCTTGGCGAGATATGATTTTTAAAAGTTTCTAGACATGTGTAATTATGGTCCATGATGCACCGTGGTCGCCCCGAGTGTAGGATATGCCTGCAGTTGTGTTCATTAGGTTCTTAAGTATGCTGTGAATGTCTATGCAAAGTTTCAGAACCAGAATTCAACACCTTGGCGAGATATGATTTTTCAAAGTTTCTTCATATGTGTATTTATGGTCCATGATGCACCGTGGTCGCCCCGAGTGTAGGATATGCCTGCAGTTGTGTTCATTAGGTTTTCAGGTATGCTGTGAATGTCTATGCAAAGTTTCAGAACCAGAATTCAACACCTTGGCGAGATATGATTTTTCAAAGTTTCTTCATATGTGTATTTATGGTCCATGATGCACCGTGGTCGCCCCGAGTGTAGGATATGCCTGCAGTTGTGTTCATTAGGTTTTCAGGTATGCTGTGAATGTCTATGCAAAGTTTCAGAACCAGAATTCAACACCTTGGCGAGATATGATTTTTCAAAGTTTCTTCATATGTGTATTTATGGTCCATGATGCACCGTGGTCGCCCCGAGTGTAGGATATGCCTGCAGTTGTGTTCATTAGGTTTTCAGGTATGCTGTGAATGTCTATGCAAAGTTTCAGAACCAGAATTCAACACCTTGGCGAGATATGATTTTTCAAAGTTTCTTCATATGTGTATTTATGGTCCATGATGCACCGTGGTCGCCCCGAGTGTAGGATATGCCTGCAGTTGTGTTCATTAGGTTTTCAGGTATGCTGTGAATGTCTATGCAAAGTTTCAGAACCAGAATTCAACACCTTGGCGATATATGATTTTTCAAAGTTTCTTCATATGTGTATTTATGGTCCATGATGCACCGTGGTCGCCCCGAGTGTAGGATATGCCTGCAGTTGTGTTCATTAGGTTCTTAAGTATGCTGTGAATGTCTATGCAAAGTTTCAGAACCAGAATTCAACACCTTGGCGAGATATGATTTTTCAAAGTTACTAGACATGTGTAATTATGGTCCATGATGCACCGGGGTCGCCCCGAGTGTGAGATGTGGCTGCAGTTGTGTTCATTAGGTTCTTAAGTATGCTGTGAATGTCTATGCAAAGTTTCAGAACCAGAATTCAACACCTTGGCGAGATATGATTTTTCAAAGTTTCTAGACATGTGTAATTATGGTCCATGATGCACCGTGGTCGCCTCGAGTGTGAGATATGCCCGTTCTTTTTTTCAGTTTATCGTCGGTTTTTACCTATTTTCCTATACATTTTTGGCGGTTTTCTGTGGGTTTCTGTAATTTTCTAATAAGTTTTTTTTCTACAACTTAGTTACTACAAGTCTCTCAAAAAAATGTAGAAAGTTGTAACTAACTCTCCAAAAAGTTACCGAATTCGGAAATCATTATCGGAGAATTAAACATTTTTTTTCGAAATTTTTTCGGTAGAAAATCTGTAAAATGCTATCAAAATGCTTTTCGTGGCGAGACCCGAAACATAAAAGTGGTATGCGCCTTTAAGCTTCTGGGTCATACGGTAGTTACTTTTTTCTTTTTTTTTGCGAATTTCACTTGAATTTGACTAATTTACACTGTTTTTTTAGTTTTTTATCGATAAAAAACTATTAAAACACTTATTTTTGTTTTTCAGATGCGAATAATTGGAGCACTTCATTGCGAATTCGATTACATTGGAAATATTGATTTTTTTTGTGAGTTTTTCAGAAAACCATGTGAACTGCCACGTGGATAGATACTTTTATAAATATTTTTGAAAATTTCATGTTCTGACTTCATTTCATAGAGCATTGCCCGATTTACAGGGATTCGTTGTTAGCTTACTCGAAAATGAGGTGAAATCAAATTTAAACATTTAAATTTCAAATTCACAAGTGCTCTTTCAGATGTCCAATTTCACAACGATAGTGTAAAATGTGGCTGCGGATTCGGAAAAAGTGCACTACAACCCTGTAATTGGCACAAATTGGTCCCACTTATCGCCAGAAATTCGCGCAATTTGTATTGCAGAGATGGATTTCAAAACGAGGTAATTTTTTTTTTAAATTATTTTTCAAAATTTATGGGCAATTCCGGCTGAGCTGAATCATGCTATGCTTTTCGAAAAACAAAAAATAAAAAATTCGATAGTTTTTTTTCGTCGTGAAAACCCGCAGAATCAGCGAAGCGCGTTTGGAAATTTATATGCTAAATTTTTGAATCAAATGAATAAAATATTAA
The DNA here is from genome assembly GCA_963932285.1 of Caenorhabditis macrosperma. NCBI lineage: Eukaryota > Metazoa > Nematoda > Chromadorea > Rhabditida > Rhabditidae > Caenorhabditis > Caenorhabditis macrosperma. The sequence continues at coordinate 14,943,568 of OZ010621.1, read as the reverse complement.
TAAATGTATTAAATTACTCATTCATTTCTTAAGAATCTGTATTCGTGGCACCTCGAAAATGGAAAAATCGCTGGTCGAATCGAACAAATACCATTTTGAGAAGCTCTCCGTTCAAGAAATGCCCAAGGATCAACTAACCATCACGGCAACACATGGAAACGAGATTATTGATTTGAACAACATGTCCGAAGAGAAAAATATGTACTTTCTGTGGCTCGCGTTGAAAACATGCGACATCGGAGAGCTCACCTTCACGCCGCCGCCGCATTTCCTCCAACTCGCCCAGAAGTTCCCATCGAAACTGACACTTGCCTTCAAATGCAAATCGATACCGACCAAATCCACCGAATGGTCCCCGGTATTCAGTTTGTACCTGCGAACCGCCGGAATACGTTCACTTTGTCACCACACTCGGTTTTCCGATCCACGAATCAGTCCATCATCGATCGGTGAGATGCGGGGCATTTTCGGATTTGAAAAATTGGAAAACGGAATTTTCACCGAAAACCAAATTTTGCCGGGAAAAATTATTTTAAATTTATTTTCAAAAAAGACATTTTAAAATTCCACACGAGAAGTTTCTCTTCATTTGCATAAAAAAATTATGAAAATAATAGATTTTTTTTCAAAATTTGAAACCTGAAAAATTCAATTTTTCGTCCGAAATCACTCGGAAAAAAATAAAAAATTTCAGATTTATCCAGAATATATTTTAATCTCCAAAACGATAATTCAAAAATTTACCTGAAATTTCAAAAAATCGGAAGTCTGCGGAATCGGCTTAGATCGATTTTAAAATTTTTTTTCAGAATTCAGAAAAAATTTCGGAAATTTTAAAAATTCGTTTCTTTCGTTTCTGAATTTTTTTACGGAAAAAATAAATTGTGGCAATTAAAAAGTTTTTTTTTCTAAATTGACTCCGCTTTCTAATATGTTCAGTTATAAACAATTTATTCCGTATTTTTCGACATACATATTTATCAAAAATTACGCAAAAATAAAATTTGAATTGGTTAAAAATCCAAGTTTCGGCATGGCAAAATTCCGAATCTCCGAAAAAAAAATTCTAAAAAATTTGTTTTTCAGATCATTGAAGCCGGAAAGGTGAACTTTGGTCCAATTTGTGAGCTAATTCAAGAATGGATCAAAATGGACGCCGATGGGGGGAAGAGTTTCATTTTTGAAGCGCCCAAGACGGATCGGACTGTTGTGATGATCGCGTTGATGCTTAAAGAAATAGTTGTGTAAGTATTTTTTAATTTAAAAATATCAATTTTATCAAAAAATGCACTGATTTTCAATTTTTTAATAAACATTTGTCAAAAATTCCCTCAATTAATGAGAACAATGTTCAGAGAAAGTGACCAACATCAAATTACCATCCAAATGAACTCTACGACGAAACAGATCCTTATCCGATGCACCGAAACGACTTTGAGAGCATTGAATGCGGAGTGATTCGAACAGAAAATGAGTATTCGAGCACTTTGGACACTGGAAATGGCGGATGTGTCTTGGAAATTGGCGATAGTTGCCGATCAGCAGGTGGAAATGATCGAGCGGTGAGTTTCACGATTTTTAAATTTTTTCAATGTGAAAATGCGAATTTTCCATGGAAAAATCATTTTTTTTAGGGAAAAGTTGAATTTTTCTAAATTTATTTTCTGAAAAAATAATTTTCCTATTATTCTTTGCTTTTCCGGTTATTCTTTTTTTTTTACAGGTGGAGCACTTCAAAATATTCGGATATCGATTCAATTTCCAGCGCTTTTGGTGAAAAAGACAATCGATTTTTCCGATTTTTCACATTTTTCAACGTTTCTGGTGAATAAAATGTTTAATTTTCGAATTTTATATGTTTTTTTTCTCAATTTTTCGTTTCGTCGAGACGTTTCCTACCTTTTTCTATCTTTTTTTGCTTTGTTTTCTTTTTTCTAAAATCGAAAACAGAGAAAGTTTCAAAATTATTTCTTTCGTGGCGAGACCCATCGACAAATTGAGGCGTGCGCCTTTAAGCCTTAGTGACGATTACGGTAGGTATTGTTTAAAATTGATTTTCCAGAGTTCTTTGGCTTTTTTCCTAGTTTTTTGCATAAAATTAAATAACTCGTTCAATTTTCATTCACCCAATTTTTATTGTACACTTTTTTCTCTGAAATAATACATTTCTCTGGTTTTTAGGGCGTTTTCCTCTTTTCTAAGCTTACATCCGGTCTTCCTGTTGTGTTGCACACACTTGCTAATTTTTGCGCCATGAATAAGCCACTTTTTCACGTAGAAACCGCTGCTTTTCGATAATAATAGTCGTTTTCAGACCCGCCAACGAAAACTGTCTAACGCGCACTCGTGTCTGCGTCTCTGCTCTTTTCGCGCTGCAAACACGCTCCACTCGATTTGTCCTACACCTATCGGCCTACCGTCCCCGCGCGACGAATCGTTGCGTACGGCCACGCCCCCCAGCCCCAGCCACCTGTCCGCTCGCTCATTCGTGTTTCCTCACTCGTGTGCGAGGTGGTGACCTGTCGGTCGGTCTCTCTGTGGCCGCCGCCAGCCACGTGGCGTGCTGACGGGCTCTTCGTGCGCCGACGCATTCCGCGAACTCGCCTCTAGAACCTTCCATTTGTCTCCTCCCTCCCTATTTGTCATGCTCCCTCTCTCTCTCTTCTCTATTTTTTCTCTCGTTTCTTTCGCAATTTCCTCTTGCAATCTGATGCTTTCAGACGCCTCAGTCAACCTCGAGGACACTCAAGCCACGTGGCAGGCGATGGATATCGACTTTTGAAGAGCCTCCACCTGCGGCGCCATCCGGGAGCAGAAATCATCAGGCGAGTGGTTTGGGGGTTTAAAAAAATTCAAATTTTCCCATAGTTGATTAGGATCCATTGATTAGCTTTGGCCCGGGAACTAGAAAATCGCTTCACTCCCCCCTTATCTCTCTCGCCCTGTTTACCGGAGAGCCACGCGCTGGGGCGAACGTCGGGAAGCCAGTATGTGGGCGGCTGAACGACCTACCCCGGAAGCCCCTAACCGGGCTAGTGGTGACGCATCGTAATGGTCGGCGGACCTGCGGGCCGTTGAGAATTTTGAAAAAAATTCTCACGTCGAGGGGAAAAACGCTTCTTCACAGAAGCTTTGAGTACATACAAACCGAAGTCCATGATGGCGAGCAGGGGCCACACGAGAGAGATGAGAAGTAGGACGGGTAGATGGGCGGGTTAGATGAGTAAATCGAAATTTGCCCCCGGGCTCCTCCCACAGATACTACCACCCCTGTCGTGAGAAATTACAGAGAGAACCGAGCCGCCACATTCGACAGCAACAACAGCAACACCGTGGACAAGACAGCGATCCACTTATCAAGACGTCGTCGAGGATCAGTGGTTGCGATCGTCGACGTTATCATCGTCGGGAGCAGCTGGGAGCATCTGGAAGCTGCTGGACTGCGCAACAAAACAAGACGACCCTTGACAGCCTCGATCGAACGTCTTCGGATCAGCAAGACGATGCGCAACCGTCATTCGGTTCCCCTCAAGCTCATGCGCACTTCTCGGGACCTCTGAAGACCACTGTGGATCGGAGACCTCTGGAACGACGAGAAGAGCAGACGGCGAGCACTGAAGACATTGTTCAAGGCAGCTTCACCGACGTCTTCGAGGGAAGGAGGATCTCGAGAACCCGTTTTGACGCTCAGAAGAAACGTCGGCTTCCGGTGTCACTCGGCTTATCACTACCAATTCGACGCTGAGGATTTCCTGACGTCAACGGCGCTCACCTGTTCGGATGATTCTGCTGGCGGTTGACTCACCTCCGTCCTCATTCATTCATCTATTGATTTCATTTTTAGGCTTGCGATCATCGCAACGTCAAGAGCATCGAAGAGCCATCCGAAGACCGCCGATCCCTTCCTCTCCGAGACCACAGCACTTCTCCGAGGATTTGGCCGCCTCGGAGCACGGAAGACAGTCAACTAGCCAAGAAGAAGTTCACCGTCATTCTCCCGCAAAATGACTTACCAATCGGAATGGTGGTCCAGATGGACGAAATACATTGGAGACTCTTGGGAAGCGTGCGATTTCGATTCGAACAAAACCTTGGACAAGACAAGGATTCACTTATCAAGACGTCGTCGAGGAGAGAGAAGTATCGGTGGAAGCATCTGGACCCTGTTGGACTGCTCAACAAGACGAGACGACCCTTGACAGCCTCGATCGAACGTCTTCGGATCAGCAAGACGATGCGCAACCGTTATTCGGTTCCCCTCAAGCTCATGCACACTTCTCGGGACCTCTGAAGACCACTGTGGATCGGAGACCTCTGGAACGACGAGAAGAGCAGACGGCGAGCACTGAAGACGTCGTTCAAGGCAGCTTCACCGACGTCTTCGAGAGAAGGAGGGTCTCGATAACCCGTTTTGACGCTCAGAGGAAACGTCGGCTTCCGGTGTCATCGGGGGTATTTGACAGTGGAGACAGTTCACTCGGCTTATCACTACCAATTCGACGCTGAGGATTTCCTGACGTCAACGGCGCTCACCTGTTCGGAAGATTCTGCTGACGGTTGGCTCACCTCCATCCTCATTCATTCATCTATTGATTTTATTTTTAGATTTCCATCGCAACATCGCAACGTCAAGAGCATCGAAGAGCCATCCGAAGACCGCCGATCCCTTCCTCTCCAAGACCACAGCACTTCTTCGAGCATTTGGCCGCCTCGGAGCACGGAAGACAGTCAACTAGCCAAGAAGAAGTTCACCGTCATTCTCCCGCAAAATGACTTATCAATCGGAATGGTGGTCCAGATGGACGAAATACATTGGAGACTCTTCTGAAGCGTGCGATTTCGATTCGAACAAAACCTTGGACAAGACAAGGATTCACTTATCAAGACGTCGTCGAGGAGAGAGAAGTATCGGTGGAAGCATCTGGACCCTGTTGGACTGCTCAACAAAACAAGACGATCCTTGACTCTTGTGAAGCTTCGAGTGCAACTACGGGACATGTGAACCACTGACAAGGACGCGTTTGTGCAAAAAAGGATGGAGTGGAAGGGCGTGCGATGTGTGTCCAATTGGGAAGTGCTCTGAATCCGTCGATTGCCGAGCGGGAAGACACGATCGCAGTGGTGAACGTGTTCGGAGAAGAATTCTTGATGTGAGTGCGGAATAAAGTGTGTAGACGACGGTGGTTTCGTTTCAGAACCAGCAACGGATCCTACGTGTGTTCTTCCGTCCTCATTCGATGCCCGATTCCTACGAATTTGGAACACGCGTGTTCAGTGTCTCTCAGCCACGTTCAATTCCATCAGAAACTCCGAAACTAGACCTGTAAGTTGTCAGCGTTCCCGATTATTCGAAGTTTCATCTCTCCAGATCCACTCCACTCTATACGACGGATCCGATCTTTTGTGACGTCATCGAAGTGCTTCCTCCAATTGACAAACGATTTCTCGAGCACCAGAGAGCGAATCAGGCGTTCGATGGGTCTCTGTACGTGCTAATGCTCAACAATCCCCGATCTTAACTTCATCGCTTCGAAAGGAATCATAGCGAATCCCTATCAATGATCACTGACAGAAGAAACTTCGATTGCGTGGAATGTTAGAGTGGCTTCAGAATACGCAGAGGGGGTTCAGAATGTGACGGCGGACAACGGAAAGGCGAAGATTCGGTGCAAGTTGGTTGGGAAAGTCGGTCCAGTTTCGTCGTCGATAAGATGTCAGATGCGAACGGAGACGTGGCGTTCGACTACGTTCCAATGCTCCCGAGGCTCAACGACGACATTATATCACATGTGAGATGAACCTGCCGAAAATCGGAGAGTTCTGAAACTCTGCGATGACTCTGAACATCTCCGGAAAATGAGAAGTGAAACTACTGCAACTATTCGATTGGGAAGTTTGGAAGGTTCTGGAACGGAGAGGTTCTGTGCGAGTGTGAAGCGTGGAGATGCGCCGCCGTTAGATATGGGAGTGGCACCGACGACTTCAGAAGTGTTGAGTGTCTACGGAACGAATAATCTCTGTGAGGTAGGTCAGGAAACAAAAGATAACAGAAGATCAGTTGAGTTTCAGATAAAAGTGTACTCGTCTTCTTCCCACCCATTCTTCACTTCTGATGTCGACATTTCCGATGATCAATTCCTCCATCTCACCTTCGAAAGGTCCAGCAATTTGGAGGAAAACGGAACGATTCGAGTGAACGACCACTTGCGACAACTCCGTACTTAAATGCCGCCGACAACGAGGAATCCTACTACACGTTCAAGATTTGTCTGCAAGACGTATAGGACGTCAAATAGGACGTCGCTTATGGACGGAAGTGGCTACGATTGCCATCCAGAACAAGACGTCGCCGAGGAAGAGCGTGGCTAAAATCGTCATACCGTTCCAGCCTGGACGCTTCTCTTAATCTCGTTGTCCCGGAGCAAAAATAAGCCGAGTTCCCGGCACACTAATTGCGACGATCAAGGGGAGGATCCAAAAAAGATTCGCGGGTTTTGGAGCTGTCTCCGAAAACGTTTTTTGGTATCTACTCTCCACGACGCTTCCCACATTTCTCGCCATCAATCGCTTCCCGGAAGATAATTGAGTTGCGAAGACGATCCAGACGCTTGCGCCATTTGAGTTCTCAGAATGTCGAAAAGGATCCGCCGCACCAGAAGCCGATCACGTTGTTCTCGAGTTTCGGAAACTTTATGGAAGCAAGTTTCTCTTCAACCGCCAATTTCGAATGGCCACCAAAAATCGGATTCTCTCACAACGACAAAGCGATCGGATGGAAGATCCGATGAACGTCGACTTGGAATTCGACGCTACTAGATGTTGTTGGAACATGGAAAGCCGAGATGACAAAGCCGATGTTGTTCGTTGCTCATCATCAGCTCTGCGGAGACGGATGCTTGCGGAGGCGCATTTCATTGATTTTCTAAATCATCGACAAGTTCCGAAGTAATAGAACAACCTGGACACCGAACTTCAGAACTTGTTCCCAAATCCTGTGGTGGTAGACTGATGAAAGGCGGAAGTTGACAAGGTAAGTCACATATCCTCATCAATCTTTGTTAACTCATTTATTTTTTCAGGTGATTTTCATCATCGAATCGACCCGTCCCTGCAAAAAGCCACACGATTTTGGAGAAAGGAGACGGTTGGAGCCTATTTTGGCATCGGAATCGGATCCTTTGCTCAGGACGAAGTCTGAATGAGAGAACCAACAGATGAAGGAAGGGAGACATCGAGACAAACGAACGCTGGATTAATCTGGAATCGATGGATCCTCGTCTCAGCGTCATCAGTTATCAATGTGAAAATGCCCTTGCCACGTCATCAACGATGTTCGTTGAGTTCCCGCCAACTATCGGAATTCGACGACAATGAACCATCGCAAAGCCCGCTTCTCCGTTTCTGCGAATCCATGTTTCGAGAGATCAGAGTTTGATGCCGCTCCTGTCATCGGAACTTCTTATGACAACGACAACGACTAAGAAAGGATTGGAGGACGAAAGAGCACCTCGAGACGGCTGGAATTCAGTGCATCCGGAATCTCGACGGATCCTCCCCCAACTATCAATATGAAGATGCGTTGTCACGACACCAATTCTCATGGTAGCGATCGGACCGGATCGGATCCAACTGGAACCTCTATTGGTTCACTCGATGGATATACCTCCTGCCTGCCGAAACCTGCCATTGCCCAAGAAATTGCGGATTTTGGAGCTGTTCCTGACCAGTCCATTGTTGATTGGACAGTCAGCGTCTTCAAGTGCGACGATGCCCTCGACAGCACATCTCCAAGAACGCGCGTTACTTTTCCGGACGACAAGTTGTTGGCTGCGTCGAAAGACTGAAAAGCATTGCCGTCGGAATGTCCGTCACCGTGGTCCTCTCTCCATCTAAAATCGAAGTACTGAAATCGCTGCCGGACTCATGAACGAAAGCGAAGTTATGGAGGTTTTCGAGATCACTTGGACTATGAAATGGATCACCAAATCGGATTGAAAACTCGAACGCGCTCCTCTTCGGTACTCGTCAGAACGAAGACTAGATGACAAGTGCACATTTGCCGACTGCTCCAAGTTCTCTTCAATGGAATCGTGACTGATACAAGAAGGCGGAAGTTGACAAGGTCAGTTACATATCCCCCCCCCCCAATCATTGCTAATTCATTTGTTTTTCAGGCGATATTCATCACCGAATCGACCCGTTCCTGCAGTGACTGTACGATTCCGGAGGAGAGATCAATGCTTAGAATATCAACGACAGATGGGTGTAGAGACGGCCCAGAATGTAGAAAAGGATCCGCCGAATCCGAGTCAGAAGCCGATCAAGAATCGGATTCTCTCACAACGACAAAACGATCAGATTGAAGACCTTTTTTTCTAAAATACAACCGGAGGTTGAAGTCGATGATCGTCAACAGCTCTGCTGAGTCGGATGTTCACGGAGCCGCATTTCTTCGAATCATCGACAAGTTTCAATAGAACACCCTGGACACCGAACTTCAGCACTCGTTCTCGAATCCTATGGATCACTGGATCATTGGAGACAATCGGTGGATTCGAAATTGCGGATTTTGGAGCTGTTCCTGACCAGTCCATTGTTGATTGGACAGTCGGCGTCTTCAAGTGCGACGATGTTATTTTCCCGGACGACAAGTTGCTGGCTGCGTCGAAGGACTGAGAAGCATTGCCGTCGGAATGTCCGTCACTCTGGTTCTCTCTCCATCTAAAATCGAAGTACTGAAATCGCTGCCGGACTCACAAACGAAAGCGAAGTTGTGGAGGTTTTCGAGATCATCTGGATTGTGAAATGGATCACCAAATTGGATATTGAAAACTCGAACGCGCTCCTCTTCGATACTCGTCAGAACGAAGACTAGATGACAAGTGCACATTTGCCGACTGCTCCAAATGGAGTTCTCTTCAATGGAATCGTGACTGATACAAGAAGGCGGAAGTTGACAAGGTCAGTTACATGCCCCCCCCCCCAATCTTTGCTAATTCATTTGTTTTTCAGGCGATATTCATCACCGAATCGACCCGTTCCTGCAAATAGCCACACGATTTTGGCGAGAGGACGGCTCGGAGACGGTTGGAGTTTCAATAGAACAACCTGGACACCGAACTTCAGCACTCGTTCTCGAATCCTATGGATCACTGGAGACAATCGGTGGATTCGAAGACAGCCGACGGATCGTCTGACAATCGGTTCTTGACGATTGCCAACTCGGAGAACATCAACAGAAGCTTGTTCATTGTGTCTATTCTGGAGACGTCCCCTCGGATCCCAGTGCCACCAGGAACTCGCTCGTCGGATCCGATCCCACTACTACAGCCTCATCGTCTGGAGCATCCACCCAGGACACCGAAGACCAATGGATTGAAAGCGCAAGTTGACAAGGTCAGTTACATATCCCACCATCCTAATTAATTGTTTCATTTTCTCAGGTCACTCTGCAGTAACGCGCTCGCGGAGCTGTATTCCCTAGACTCCCTGGCAGAACCCGGACAAAGGCATGCTCCTTTTGGATCGTGGGCTCTCAGAGCAACAAGGGATTCGATGGCTTATTCGTGCTCATTTGCTCATCTGAAGGCGCTCATCATTGACATCGAGACAAGCGTACGCTGGATTATCTGGAATCGATCGGTCCTCTCCTCAGCGTCATCAGTTATGAATGTGAAAATGCCCTTGCCACGTCATCAACGATGTTCGTTGAGTTCCCGCCAGTTTTCGACGACAAATGACCTGCCTGCCGAAACCTGCCATTGCCGAAGAACGCGCGTTACTTTTCCGGACGACAAGTTGCTGGCTGTGTCAGCTGAGAAGCATTACCGTCGGAGTCGCTCCTGTCTTCGGAACCACTTGTGAGCTGGCGTCAGTGGAAGCACATCACTGGAACGTGAAAATGACTAAGATGACTAAGAAAGACCTCGAGATGGCTGAAATTCGCGACGGATCCTCCCCCAACTATCAATATGGAGGCGGAAGTCGACGAGGTCAGTCACATACTCCTATCACCTGTTAACTTATTCCTGTTTCAGGTCATGCACGGACCGGACCGGAACATCTCCGACCAATAAGAAACTTCTTCGGCGCTTTTTTATGGACGGGAGCGTCAAGAAAATCTTTTTTCGCAACAAAGCAAACAAGAAAGAAGAAGAAGTCGTCGACGTCGTCAGTCAGCTGTGTCAGGCAGCCGCTCTACTCGAATGGGTGTTCCGGTCGACGGTTTATTAATTTGTTTGTGTGTATCTGATGTTCCAAGTGGCCAGATTTATGCGGGCGAACCTGGAAATGGGTTTGCAAGTGACAGTCCTGAAGTTTCGTGGCATCGTCGGAAACTCAACTTGCTTAAGGCGTTGTTGGGGCCGGAGTCGTTCTCTGCGAGTGTCCATCTTGATAGTCGTTGCCGTGAGCACGCGTCTGGAATATAATCAAAGTTCAACGTTGTCCCACTGATGCAAACTCATCTTATCACTCTTTCGTCTCGGGTGTCGTTGATTCTGGGCAGCTGATGTGCCGCACGCTGCCCGGGAACCTGGAAAAATGAACTGCAGTTTCAACATTTTATCGAAGACAGTCACGGATGTCGCAGCCGGGTGTTGTGACATCTTTGGGAGAACGAGGGGAGGATGAATCGTGCTGGAAATGAAAAATGGGGAATGTTGAATTCAGGTAGAAGAACACTCAACTTCGCGACGCATCCAATCGTCGATGATGTGACACGCGGTCCATCTCGTCTATGCCATGCCATCTGATGTCCGAAGTGGCCGAATCGAACCTGGAAATGAGTTCTCAACGTTTTTTGCATGCTGACGGCGACACTCATCTTATTTTGGCTTGGGCGTCGTAGATTGACCAGGTTGAAGAGACGCAGCGTAGCCGACGGCCTGCAAATGGAATATCAGAGTCGAGGGGCTCAGCATTCGCTGTCTATGGGGCACTCATCTTATTTCGGGCGTCCGGAGGTATCTTGGAGAGGCGGAGCACTGAGTTGGAAACATCGTGTGGCGGGAGCCGGAAAATGGAATATTAGAGTTCAGCGCCATCAACTGATGGTTACTCATCTTCTCATCTCCCAAGTCGTGGCACGTTGCAATTTGTGCTCCACATGCACCGGCGGGAATCTGGAAAAATGTCGCTTTAGATTCTACACTTTACCCGAGATAAACTCATCTTCTCATCTTCTGCCACCAATGGCTCCATCTCAGACGCCGATCCTCCTTCACGGCGAAAGCGGCGGGTCGATTCGATGATGTAGATCATCTGTAACATGAATAAGTTAACAGGGATCGGGGGAGATGTGCAACTGACCTTGTCAACTTCCGCCCCTTCTCCCACACCAACAGGGATTCGGCGGCGACCGGCTCTCCATGCAATCACGTCGTTCGGCTTGGACTCGCTCTCCATGCTCATCTCGACTATCTTCTGCGGATCTTCTGGAAATGAGGAAAAATGCGGCTACTTGTACATCTGTTCTGTCTCTTCAACTCATCTTCACTCGAAGAAATTGTTCGCCGGCGCCTATTTACAGCATTTTCCAGAAGAGCACCATGTTCGGGGCGGCTCCGGCTCAATATCTCCATCTTCTGGTCGACCAGTGACCTTCTGGAAATGAAGACATAGGAGCGGGTCGATTCGATGGATTTCAATCACCTGAAAAATCAATAAGTTAACTAGGATTGGGGGATATGTGCAACTGACCTTGTCAACTTCCGCCCCTTATGCCTGACCAACAGCGATCTTCCATTTGGCCCTCCGATTTGACTGGAGCTCATCTCGGAAGGATCTGGTGTCGCGTGGGACCGGATTATCTTCTGCGGACAGTGTGATAATCTGGAGATGAAGAATAACTGTCGTTCTTCTATTCTTTTGCAACTCATCTCTTCACGCCGAACTTCACGCCGTTGGAGAGCAAGAAACAAATGGTACTTCTCCCTCTCGGAGCCACCCCACGAATGTTCAGGTGCATTTGCGCGTATCTTCCGGTTTACAGTGGGGTATTCTGGAAATAAAGAAGAACAATGACTATTTGTACACACCTATTTTGTTTTCAACTCATCTTCTCGCTGAGCACTTGTTGGAGAGTGTACAAGGGACGCGGCGGGCGGATATTTCCAGAATTCTCCAGAGGAACACTCTGTTCGGGGCGGCTCCTCTGCTGGCTATTCGATGAAGAGTGTCCTGGAAGGCCGTCGATGAAAACCAATCGCTGCCACTGTGCTCTCTGAAATGAATCCACGAGTCATAATAGTGCAATCACACATTTTGTCACTTATCTTCTCACCAACATTTTCGGGAGTTGCCAATGAGCAAAAGGTCCAGTGGCCATGAGGCGGTGGGGTACTGTAGATGTGCTGTAGGGTTACTGTAGTTCTAGCGCGCCGCGGAAATATGAACAACAAGGCGCCGCTCGGCGACAAAGCAGAAGTGCCACGTGAACAATAAAAAATCGATAATTAGGGTGAGGGGGCGGGGAAAGGGCAGAGGGGTCACCTAACGACCTCTCGACAACAAGGGAAAGGATCCGAATGAACGATTCCAGAGACAGGTGGCCGTGTTTTCGCGGGCGGGCGGGTCATATTGATTGGTGGAGAGAGAGAGAGGGAGAGAGATGCAGACGACGAGAGGAAAACGGGGGAGGAGACTATGACGGGTCTGGCAATGGGAGCCAAGTGGAGACGGTCCAGGAGGATCCGATCCGATCCACTTGTGAATTCCGTCGTCGTGTTGCTCCATTGAAGTACTACTTATTCAGGAGCCACGAATGAGCCAAGTGAGGATCCGATCCGCACGCTTCGTCGTTGTAAGGGACTCCTCTTCCAACGGGCCCCAACATCCATAGATCGTTGATGACGTGGCAACGCACTGATAGTTGAAGAGAAAGTGTCCAGAGCAACGTGATCGGCTTCAGAATCGAATTCGGATCCGGCGGATTCTAGTCCGATGCGATGGGAGTGTGTATCGCTTCCGGATGCGTCCACTTCACGTTCCCATCACTTGATGACGTGGAAGCTTCCCCTGAGCACCAAGTGCTCTTTTGGGTTCCAGGATCAATCTCCGAGCCTGGATCCATGTCTTGATCACGCCGAAATCATGGGAGCGGGTCGATTCGATGGATTTGAATCACCTGAAAAATCAATAAGTTAACTAGGATTGGGGGATATGTGCAACTGACCTTGTCAACTTCCGTCCCTTCTGCCTGACCAACATTCCATTTGGCCCTCCGATTCGACTGGAGCTCATCTTGAAAGGAGGACATGTCCGCCCACTCGGTTGTGGTCTTCCCTGTAAGACTCCTTCGACTTGGAGCCGCCCCACGAATGTTCAGGTGGATCTTCGCACCGATCTCCGATAGCCGCTCGCGTACTTATCCTGAAAATAAAGAAGAACAATGACTATTTGTGCACTCACTTTGTTTTCAACTCATCTTCTCGCTGAGCACTTGTTGGAGAGTGTGCAAAATGAGCCGCTCCCCGTTGTGCTCTGAAATCAATCCACGAGTAAAAATAGTACTTGTCTCACTCATCTTCTCAACAACAAATAAACTCTTCGCGAGCCGCCAATAAGCCAATTGGGAGGGGGGCGGGAATGAGGTCGCGGAGGATCCGATCCGATTGCTGTCGTTGTGAGGGACTCCTGATAGTAATGCCGTCTCGCGCCGCTGCTCCTCCATCTCATTCCAGCCGTCTTCGGATGCTTCCACTATGACCGTCGTACTGATGACGTGGCAGCTGCTGTGAATCCCCACTTCATCTGTTGAGACTCGTCTTGACACTCCATCTCGTAACCGACTGATGACGTGGCAGCTTCTACTACTGAAAGCACCAAGTGTGCCCTCGTGTCGCAAGGGCCCATCCCCCAACTCGACCCTCATCGCTCTCCTTCGGTCTCCCATCCATCTTGTGCACATTCCTCTTTTCGGTCCGTCTTCGGTTTACGCTCCGGCGACACCAACCACGGTGGTTTCGAAGTCTTTCTCCAAGCTTCACCATCATTAAAGAGGATGTTGACAGTTCCGTGCTCCGTGCTCTTTGTCTGCGAGAGTTCAAAGGTGTCCAGGTTGGAGAGGTGAGACGGAGAGCTCGCGAATGAGCCGAAATTCGAGGGGGATTTCAGAAGATCCTCTCCGATTCCGATCCGATCGCTATGTCCTTGTGACAGAGAATCTGAGAAGTGCGGGGGGGGGGGGGGGGGGGGGGAGGGCGATCGTGTGCTTGTGGAGAAGTCGCCTTCTTATCTGAAAGAAAATCAATAGATGAACGAACGAGAATGGGTTTAGTAAACCGGCAAGAGAAGCGTCCAGACATCTCGGCGACGTCGATAATCCCTGTCGGTACCTTCTTCACGTCGTCGTTCTGCATCGTGTCCATTACTAGAGTGAAGCCGTGCGAGGATGACGGCAAACTTCTTCTTCTTCTTCTTCTTCTTCTTGGCCATTAACAGGTGATTCAGAAGGAGATTGTCGACCTCTTCACCTTCTGACCACTGGAAGTTACTACCGACTGCTCGAAGTGCAAGTAGGGGAGATTGTTGTCGGATCGAGATGAGAGGTAGATCCGTGGAATGAGGTGGACTGAGAACTCAACTCGATCCACTTTCTCGTTCATTTCTCTCAAAACGAGAAGACTCCGGGTTTCAGCAGAAAGTCCGCCCACTGAACTCCAACAACACCCTCGACTCTTCTTCTTCTTCTTCTTCTTCTTCGGATGCTTCCCTCGATCGTCATGTCCAATTAGTGCGCTCGGAGCGGTCTGGATCGTATTCGCAACTCAATCATCTTCCGTGAAGGACAGTTTCGATTGGTGGGTGAGAAATGTGGACAGCGTCGTGGAGAGAGTAGATGCCAAAAGCCTTCTCGAAGAAGAAGAAGTCCTGACCGCTCCAATACCCCCCATTCTTCTTCTTCTTCTTCTCCTTCTTCGGATCCTTCCTTTGATCGTCATGTCCTCCAATTAGTGGGCGCGGCGGCTCGTCTTCTTTTTGTTCGACGACAACGAGACACTCCTCTACGGAGTCTCTCCATCGAGCATACTTCTGGATAGATCAATTGAGGACACATCGGTACCAGTTGATCGCAAACTTCGTTCAGAAACTCGCTTTCGGAACGTCTTCGTCGTAAGTCATCGCGCATCCACTGATTGTTTGCCAATGATCTTGTCGGCGTGATCCTTGTCCTTCACACGTCATATCGAAACACGCCAATCTGAAATGAGTACCTTCTTGCTGTTCTTGTTGTCCGATGCTCGCGAATGAGCCAAAATTGGAGGGGGGACTTCAGAAGGATCCTCTTCGATTCCGACGATCCGATCGCTCTGTCCTTGTGAGCGCCGTCGCTCGACTCCATATCGACGTCGTCTTCGGATGTTTCGCTCCTGATAAATGATAAGATTAACTGGGATTGATAGGTGGATATGTGCAACTGACCTTGTCAACTTCCGGAAAAAATTCGATAATTGGGGGGAGAGGGGGCGGGGCAGAGGAGAGAGAGAGAGGGTCGACAACAAGGGAAAGGACCCGAATGAACGATTCCAGTGACAAGTGGCCGTGTTTTCGCGGGCCGGAGGGTCATATTGATTTGTGGAGAGAGAGAGAGATGCAGACGACGAGAGGGACAGAAAGGTAGAGATCGGAGAAGACAATGGTGGGTCTGATTGTGAGAATTATGAAATAGGATTACGGTTGACCACCACGATCCATAGACATCGTTGATGACGTTTGGAGGATCCGTCTCGAGGTGCTCTTTCGTCCTCCAATCCTTTCTTAGTCGTTGTCGTTGTCATAAGAGGTTCCGATGACAGGAGCGGCATCAAACTCTGATCTCTCGAAACATGGATTCGCAGTAGTAGTTGGAACAGAGAAGTTGACTCCAGCGGGCTTTGCGATGGTTCATTGTCGTCGAATTCCGATAACTGGCGGGAACTCAACGAACATCGTTGATGACGTGGCAAGGGCATTTTCACACTGATAACTGATGACGCTGAGGAGAGGATCCATCGATTCCAGATTAATCCAGCGTTCGTTGGCTGCTCCAACTCTCCTCTCGCTGAGATCAGAGAGGAATCCAAGAATATGTGGTGACAGCCCTTCGAGAATTCGCCTCCTTCATAGAACCAGTCGAATGTACACAATGATGAGCGCCTTCAGATGCAAATGAGCACGAATAAGCCATTGAATGAGAGAATCGGAAGGGGGATCAGGGATGTTCCACAAGAAGCCAAATGACGTCCATGAGCATCCAGATGAGCAGCAACATCGAGACGTCCATAGTGGGCTCTCCGAGATTGAGCTAGAAAAGTGGCGAGCATTCCCTTGTTGCTCTGAGAGCCCACGATCCAAAAGGAGCATGCCTATGGCACTGTCCGGGTTCTGCCAGGGAGTCTAAGGAATACAGCTCCGCGAGCTCGTTACTGCAGAGTGACCTGAGAAAATGAAACAATTAATTAGGATTGTGGGATATGTAACTGACCTTGTCAACTTGCGCTTTCAATCCATTGGTCTTCGGTGTCCTGGATGGATGATCCAGACGATGAGGCTGTAGTAGTGGGATCGGATCCGACGAGCGAGTTCCTGGTGGCACTGGGATCCGAGGGGACGTCTCCAGAATAGACACAATGGACAAGCTTGCAGCACGAATGATCCAAAATGAGCGCAGCAGCTTCGTATCGTATTGGCGGCGGCCGAATTATAAAATCGAGAGGGGATCAATGAACGCCCGTGAGCATCAGATTGAGAGCAGCATTGAGGGATTCTGTTGATGTTCTCCGAGTTGGCAATCGTCAAGAACCGATTGTCGGACGATCCGTCGGCTGTCTTCGAATCCACCGATTGTCTCCAATGATCCAGTGATCCATAGGATTCGAGAACAAGTGCTGAAGTTCGGTGTCCAGGTTGTTCTATTGAAACTTGTCGATGATTCGAAGAAATGCGGCTCCGTGAGCATCCGACTCAGCAGAGCTGTTGACGATCATCGACTTCAACCTCCGGTTGTATTTTAGAAAAAAAGATCTTCAATCTGATCGCTTTGTCGTTGTGAGAGAATCCGATTCTTGATCGGCTTCTGACTCGGATTCGGCGGATCCTTTTCGACATTCTGGGCCGTCTCTACACCCATCCGTCGTTGATATTCGAAGCGTTGATCTCTCCTCCGGAATCGTACAGTCACTGCAGGAACGGGTCGATTCGGTGATGAATATCGCCTGAAAAACAAATGAATCAGCAAAGATTGGGGGGGGGGGGATATGTAACTGACCTTGTCAACTTCCGCCTTCTTGTATCAGACACGATTCCATTGAGCATCAAGAAGCGAACTCCAGCAACTTGTCGTCCGGAAAGGAAAGCGAATGATCCAAAATTTGAGGGGGGATTTCAGAAGGATCCTCTTTGATTCCGACGATCCGATCGCTCTGTCCTTGTGAGCGCCGTCGCTCGACTCCATATCGACGTCGTCTTCGGATGTTTCGCTCCTGATAAATGATAAGATTAACTGGGATTGATAGGTGGATATGTGCAACTGACCTTATCAACTTCCGAAAAAAAATCGATAATTGGGGGGAGAGGGGGCGGGGCAGAGAGAAAGAGAGAGGGTCGACAACAAGGGAAAGGACCCGAAGGAACGATTCCAGTGACAGGTGGCCGTGTTTTCGCGGGCCGGCGGGTCATATTGATTTGTGGAGAGAGAGAGAGGGAGAGAGATGCAGACGACGAGAGGGACAGAAAGGTAGAGATCGGAGGAGACAATGGTGGGTCTGATTGTGAGAATGATGAAATAGGATTACGGTTGACCACCACGATCCATAGACATCGTTGATGACGTTTGGAGGATCCGCGCCGTCGAGATTTCAAATTCTAGCTACATGTTCCTTGTGCTCTACCTCATGTGTAGTGTTGCCGACGGCCGGCGTCGCAGTTGATGACGTGGCACTCCATATCGACGTCGTCTTCGCACTTTTCATCTCACTGATGAATCTCCAGTGGAGCATCTAAAAGTGATCAATTATCCTCTATTCTCATTCCTATACTCACCTCCATCCATTCCAGTCTTCTTCGAGCCCCCAATTCGGCAAGGATCCCCATCCGTAAGTGTTGTGTTGCTCCAAGAGCCCAATATCAAAAACGAGCACTGCGGTCTCTTTCGGGCTCTCTCACCGAGTTTCCAGTGGTTCCTCCGTGTCTTCCAACATTCCCATCCCCAGTGATGATGGCTCTTCTGATCCTCTTGACGACACGACGGTCTGCATCAGAAACTGAGCAATAGAAACCGGTATATGCATCCGTTGTGGAAACATGTCTTCACACTGACTTGACAATTCGTCAAACGCCGCTCTCGATCGATATCAATCGATCCTTCCTGTCAGTTAATTTATGTGGCACAGACTTATGCTCAACTGACAAAATTTACCTAATGACTCATGTAATCAAGTTTTCTTATCAGCTAACCACTCAGATTCCGAACAATTTCAGAATTTCAAGTCAAAAATTGCCGAATTTGCGAAAATCGATGAATTTTCGACTCAATTTATCTCGGTTAACTTAAGTGGCACAGACTTATGCTCAACTGACAAAATTTACCTAATGACTCATGTAATCAAGTTTTCTTATCAGCTAACCACTCAGATACCGGATAATTTCAGAATTTCAAGTCAAAAATTGCCGAATTTGCAAAAATCGATGAATTTTCGACTCAATTTATCTCGGTTCACTTAAGTGGCACAGACTTATGCTCAACTGACAAAATTTACCTAATGACTCATGTAATCAAGTTTTCTTATCAACTAACCACTCAGATACCGGATAATTTCAGAATTTCAAGTCAAAAATTGCCGAATTTGCGAAAATCGATGAATTTTCGACCCGAGTTATCTCGGTTAACTTAAGTGGCACAGACTTATGCTCAACTGACAAAATTTACCTAATGACTCATGTAATCAAGTTTTCTTATCAGCTAACCACTCAGATTCCGAACAATTTCAGAATTTCAAGTCAAAAATTGCCGAATTTGCGAAAATCGATGAATTTTCGACTCAATTTATCTCGGTTAACTTAAGTGGCACAGACTTATGCTCAACTGACAAAATTTACCTAATGACTCATGTAATCAAGTTTTCTTATCAGCTAACCACTCAGATTCCGAACAATTTCAGAATTTCAAGTCAAAAATTGCCGAATTTGCGAAAATCGATGAATTTTCGACTCAATTTATCTCGGTTAACTTAAGTGGCACAGACTTATGCTCAACTGACAAAATTTACCTAATGACTCATGTAATCAAGTTTTCTTATCAGCTAACCACTCAGATACCGGATAATTTCAGAATTTCAAGTCAAAAATTGCCGAATTTGCAAAAATCGATGAATTTTCGACTCAATTTATCTCGGTTCACTTAAGTGGCACAGACTTATGCTCAACTGACAAAATTTACCTAATGACTCATGTAATCAAGTTTTCTTATCAACTAACCACTCAGATACCGGATAATTTCAGAATTTCAAGTCAAAAATTGCCGAATTTGCGAAAATCGATGAATTTTCGACCCGAGTTATCTCGGTTAACTTAAGTGGCACAGACTTATGCTCAACTGACAAAATTTACCTAATGACTCATGTAATCAAGTTTTCTTATCAGCTAACCACTCAGATACCGGATAATTTCAGAATTTCAAGTCAAAAATTGCCGAATTTGCAAAAATCGATGAATTTTCGACTCAATTTATCTCGGTTAACTTAAGTGGCACAGACTTATGCTCAACTGACAAAATTTACCTAATGACTCATGTAATCAAGTTTTCTTATCAGCTAACCACTCAGATACCGGATAATTTCAGAATTTCAAGTCAAAAATTGCCGAATTTGCAAAAATCGATGAATTTTCGACTCAATTTATCTCGGTTAACGTAAGTGGCACAGACTTATGCTCAACTGACAAAATTTACCTAATGACTCATGTAATCAAGTTTTCTTATCAGCTAACCACTCAGATACCGGATAATTTCAGAATTTCAAGTCAAAAATTGCCGAATTTGCGAAAATCGATGAATTTTCGACTCAATTTATCTCGGTTAACTTAAGTGGCACAGACTTATGCTCAACTGACAAAATTTACCTAATGACTCATGTAATCAAGTTTTCTTATCAGCTAACCACTCAGATACCGGATAATATCAGAATTTCAAGTCAAAAATTGCCGAATTTGCGAAAATCGATGAATTTTCGACCCGAGTTATCTCGGTTAACTTAAGTGGCACAGACTTATGCTCAACTGACAAAATTTACCTAATGACTCATGTAATCAAGTTTTCTTATCAGCTAACCACTCAGATACCGGATAATATCAGATTTTCAAGTCAAAAATTGCCGAATTTGCGAAAATCGATGAATTTTCGACCCGAGTTATCTCGGTTAACTTAAGTGGCACAGACTTATGCTCAACTGACAAAATTTACCTAATGACTCATGTAATCAAGTTTTCTTATCAGCTAACCACTCAGATTCCGAACAATTTCAGAATTTCAAGTCAAAAATTGCCGAATTTGCAAAAATCGATGAATTTTCGACTCAATTTATCTCGGTTAACTTAAGTGGCACAGACTTATGCGCAACTGACAAAATTTACCTAATGACTCATGTAATCAAGTTTTCTTATCAGCTAACCACTCAGATACCGGATAATTTCAGAATTTCAAGTCAAAAATTGCCGAATTTGCGAAAATCGATGAATTTTCGACTCAATTTATCTCGGTTAACTTAAGTGGCACAGACTTATGCTCAACTGACAAAATTTACCTAATGACTCATGTAATCAAGTTTTCTTATCAGCTAACCACTCAGATACCGGATAATTTCAGAATTTCAAGTCAAAAATTGCCGAATTTGCGAAAATCGATGAATTTTCGACTCAATTTATCTCGGTTAACTTAAGTGGCACAGACTTATGCTCAACTGACAAAATTTACCTAATGAGTCATGTATTCAAGTTTTCTTATCAGCTAACCACTCAGATACCGGATAATTTCAGAATTTCAAGTCAAAAATTGCCGAATTTGCGAAAATCGATGAATTTTCGACTCAATTTATCTCGGTTAACTTAAGTGGCACAGACTTATGCTCAACTGACAAAATTTACCTAATGACCCATATAATCAAGTTTCCTTATCAGCTAACCACTCAGATACCGGATAATTTCAAAATTTCAAGTCAAAAATTGCCGAATTTGCGAAAATCGATGAATTTTCGACCCGAGTTATCTCGGTTAACTTAAGTGGCACAGACTTATGCTCAACTGACAAAATTTACCTAATGACCCATATAATCAAGTTTCCTTATCAGCTAACCACTCAGATACCGGATAATTTCAGAATTTCAAGTCAAAAATTGCCGAATTTGCAAAAATCGATGAATTTTCGACTCAATTTATCTCGGTTCACTTAAGTGGCACAGACTTATGCTCAACTGACAAAATTTACCTAATGACTCATGTAATCAAGTTTTCTTATCAGCTAACCACTCAGATACCGGATAATTTCAGAATTTCAAGTCAAAAATTGCCGAATTTGCGAAAATCGATGAATTTTCGACTCAATTTATCTCGGTTAACTTAAGTGGCACAGACTTATGCTCAACTGACAAAATTTACCTAATGACTCATGTAATCAAGTTTTCTTATCAGCTAACCACTCAGATACCGGATAATATCAGAATTTCAAGTCAAAAATTGCCGAATTTGCGAAAATCGATGAATTTTCGACTCAATTTATCTCGGTTAACTTAAGTGGCACAGACTTATGCTCAGCTGACAAAATTTACCTAATGACTCATGTAATCAAGTTTTCTTATCAGCTAACCACTCAGATTCCGAACAATTTCAGAATTTCAAGTCAAAAATTGCCGAATTTGCAAAAATCGATGAATTTTCGACTCAATTTATCTCGGTTCACTTAAGTGGCACAGACTTATGCGCAACTGACAAAATTTACCTAATGACTCATGTAATCAAGTTTTCTTATCAGCTAACCACTCAGATACCGGATAATTTCAGAATTTCAAGTCAAAAATTGCCGAATTTGCGAAAATCGATGAATTTTCGACTCAATTTATCTCGGTTAACTTAAGTGGCACAGACTTATGCTCAACTGACAAAATTTACCTAATGACTCATGTAATCAAGTTTTCTTATCAGCTAACCACTCAGATACCGGATAATTTCAGAATTTCAAGTCAAAAATTGCCGAATTTGCGAAAATCGATGAATTTTCGACTCAATTTATCTCGGTTAACTTAAGTGGCACAGACTTATGCTCAACTGACAAAATTTACCTAATGACTCATGTAATCAAGTTTTCTTATCAGCTAACCACTCAGATACCGGATAATTTCAGAATTTCAAGTCAAAAATTGCCGAATTTGCGAAAATCGATGAATTTTCGACTCAATTTATCTCGGTTAACTTAAGTGGCACAGACTTATGCTCAACTGACAAAATTTACCTAATGACTCATGTAATCAAGTTTTCTTATCAGCTAATCACTCAGATACCGGATAATATCAGAATTTCAAGTCAAAAATTGCCGAATTTGCGAAAATCGATGAATTTTCGACCCGAGTTATCTCGGTTAACTTAAGTGGCACAGACTTATGCTCAACTGACAAAATTTACCTAATGACTCATGTAATCAAGTTTTCTTATCAGCTAACCACTCAGATACCGGATAATTTCAGAATTTCAAGTCAAAAATTGCCGAATTTGCGAAAATCGATGAATTTTCGACTCAATTTATCTCGGTTAACTTAAGTGGCACAGACTTATGCTCAACTGACAAAATTTACCTAATGACTCATGTAATCAAGTTTTCTTATCAGCTAACCACTCAGATTCCGAACAATTTCAGAATTTCAAGTCAAAAATTGCCGAATTTGCGAAAATCGATGAATTTTCGACTCAATTTATCTCGGTTAACTTAAGTGGCACAGACTTATGCTCAACTGACAAAATTTACCTAATGACTCATGTAATCAAGTTTTCTTATCAGCTAACCACTCAGATACCGGATAATTTCAGAATTTCAAGTCAAAAATTGCCGAATTTGCGAAAATCGATGAATTTTCGACTCAATTTATCTCGGTTAACTTAAGTGGCACAGACTTATGCTCAACTGACAAAATTTACCTAATGACTCATGTAATCAAGTTTTCTTATCAGCTAACCACTCAGATACCGGATAATTTCAGAATTTCAAGTCAAAAATTGCCGAATTTGCGAAAATCGATGAATTTTCGACCCGAGTTATCTCGGTTAACTTAAGTGGCACAGACTTATGCTCAACTGACAAAATTTACCTAATGACTCATGTAATCAAGTTTTCTTATCAGCTAACCACTCAGATACCGGATAATATCAGAATTTCAAGTCAAAAATTGCCGAATTTTCGAAAATCGATGAATTTTCGACCCGAGTTATCTCGGTTAACTTAAGTGGCACAGACTTATGCTCAACTGACAAAATTTACCTAATGACTCATGTAATCAAGTTTTCTTATCAGCTAACCACTCAGATTCCGAACAATTTCAGAATTTCAAGTCAAAAATTGCCGAATTTGCGAAAATCGATGAATTTTCGACTCAATTTATCTCGGTTAACTTAAGTGGCACAGACTTATGCTCAACTGACAAAATTTACCTAATGACTCATGTAATCAAGTTTTCTTATCAGCTAACCACTCAGATACCGGATAATATCAGAATTTCAAGTCAAAAATTGCCGAATTTGCGAAAATCGATGAATTTTCGACTCAATTTATCTCGGTTAACTTAAGTGGCACAGACTTATGCTCAACTGACAAAATTTACCTAATGACTCATGTAATCAAGTTTTCTTATCAGCTAACCACTCAGATACCGGATAATTTCAGAATTTCAAGTCAAAAATTGCCGAATTTGCGAAAATCGATGAATTTTCGACCCGAGTTATCTCGGTTAACTTAAGTGGCACAGACTTATGCTCAACTGACAAAATTTACCTAATGACTCATGTAATCAAGTTTTCTTATCAGCTAACCACTCAGATACCGGATAATATCAGAATTTCAAGTCAAAAATTGCCGAATTTTCGAAAATCGATGAATTTTCGACCCGAGTTATCTCGGTTAACTTAAGTGGCACAGACTTATGCTCAACTGACAAAATTTACCTAATGACTCATGTAATCAAGTTTTCTTATCAGCTAACCACTCAGATACCGGATAATATCAGATTTTCAAGTCAAAAATTGCCGAATTTGCGAAAATCGATGAATTTTCGACCCGAGTTATCTCGGTTAACTTAAGTGGCACAGACTTATGCTCAACTGACAAAATTTACCTAATGACTCATGTAATCAAGTTTTCTTATCAGCTAACCACTCAGATTCCGAACGATTTCAGAATTTCAAGTCAAAAATTGCCGAATTTGCGAAAATCGATGAATTTTCGACTCAATTTATCTCGGTTAACTTAAGTGGCACAGACTTATGCTCAACTGACAAAATTTACCTAATGACTCATGTAATCAAGTTTTCTTATCAGCTAACCACTCAGATACCGGATAATATCAGAATTTCAAGTCAAAAATTGCCGAATTTGCGAAAATCGATGAATTTTCGACCCGAGTTATCTCGGTTAACTTAAGTGGCACAGACTTATGCTCAACTGACAAAATTTACCTAATGACTCATGTAATCAAGTTTTCTTATCAGCTAACCACTCAGATACCGGATAATATCAGATTTTCAAGTCAAAAATTGCCGAATTTGCGAAAATCGATGAATTTTCGACCCGAGTTATCTCGGTTAACTTAAGTGGCACAGACTTATGCTCAACTGACAAAATTTACCTAATGACTCATGTAATCAAGTTTTCTTATCAGCTAACCACTCAGATACCGGATAATTTCAGAATTTCAAGTCAAAAATTGCCGAATTTGCAAAAATCGATGAATTTTCGACTCAATTTATCTCGGTTCACTTAAGTGGCACAGACTTATGCTCAACTGACAAAATTTACCTAATGACTCATGTAATCAAGTTTTCTTATCAGCTAACCACTCAGATACCGGATAATTTCAGAATTTCAAGTCAAAAATTGCCGAATTTGCGAAAATCGATGAATTTTCGACTCAATTTATCTCGGTTAACTTAAGTGGCACAGACTTATGCTCAACTGACAAAATTTACCTAATGACTCATGTAATCAAGTTTTCTTATCAGCTAACCACTCAGATACCGGATAATATCAGAATTTCAAGTCAAAAATTGCCGAATTTGCGAAAATCGATGAATTTTCGACTCAATTTATCTCGGTTAACTTAAGTGGCACAGACTTATGCTCAACTGACAAAATTTACCTAATGTCTCATGTAATCAAGTTTTCTTATCAGCTAACCACTCAGATTCCGAACAATTTCAGAATTTCAAGTCAAAAATTGCCGAATTTGCAAAAATCGATGAATTTTCGACTCAATTTATCTCGCTTAACTTAAGTGGCACAGACTTATGCTCAACTGACAAAATTTACCTAATGACCCATATAATCAAGTTTCCTTATCAGCTAACCACTCAGATACCGGATAATTTCAAAATTTCAAGTCAAAAATTGCCGAATTTGCGAAAATCGATGAATTTTCGACTCAATTTATCTCGGTTAACTTAAGTGGCACAGACTTATGCTCAACTGACAAAATTTACCTAATGAGTCATGTAATCAAGTTTTCTTATCAGCTAATCACTCAGATACCGGATAATATCAGAATTTCAAGTCAAAAATTGCCGAATTTGCGAAAATCGATGAATTTTCGACTCAATTTATCTCGGTTAACTTAAGTGGCACAGACTTATGCTCAACTGACAAAATTTACCTAATGACTCATGTAATCAAGTTTTCTTATCAGCTAATCACTCAGATACCGGATAATATCAGAATTTCAAGTCAAAAATTGCCGAATTTGCGAAAATCGATGAATTTTCGACTCAATTTATCTCGGTTAACTTAAGTGGCACAGACTTATGCTCAACTGACAAAATTTACCTAATGAGTCATGTATTCAAGTTTTCTTATCAGCTAACCACTCAGATACCGGATAATATCAGAATTTCAAGTCAAAAATTGCCGAATTTGCGAAAATCGATGAATTTTCGACTCAATTTATCTCGCTTAACTTAAGTGGCACAGACTTATGCTCAACTGACAAAATTTACCTAATGACCCATATAATCAAGTTTCCTTATCAGCTAACCACTCAGATACCGGATAATTTCAAAATTTCAAGTCAAAAATTGCCGAATTTGCGAAAATCGATGAATTTTCGACTCAATTTATCTCGGTTAACTTAAGTGGCACAGACTTATGCTCAACTGACAAAATTTACCTAATGACTCATGTAATCAAGTTTTCTTATCAGCTAATCACTCAGATACCGGATAATATCAGAATTTCAAGTCAAAAATTGCCGAATTTGCGAAAATCGATGAATTTTCGACTCAATTTATCTCGCTTAACTTAAGTGGCACAGACTTATGCTCAACTGACAAAATTTACCTAATGACTCATGTAATCAAGTTTCCTTATCAGCTAACCACTCAGATACCGGATAATTTCAAAATTTCAAGTCAAAAATTGCCGAATTTGCGAAAATCGATGAATTTTCGACTCAATTTATCTCGCTTAACTTAAGTGGCACAGACTTATGCTCAACTGACAAAATTTACCTAATGACCCATATAATCAAGTTTCCTTATCAGCTAACCACTCAGATACCGGATAATTTCAGAATTTCAAGTCAAAAATTGCCGAATTTGCGAAAATCGATGAATTTTCGACTCAATTTATCTCGGTTAACTTAAGTGGCACAGACTTATGCTCAACTGACAAAATTTACCTAATGACTCATGTAATCAAGTTTTCTTATCAGCTAACCACTCAGATACCGGATAATTTCAGAATTTCAAGTCAAAAATTGCCGAATTTGCGAAAATCGATGAATTTTCGACTCAATTTATCTCGGTTAACTTAAGTGGCACAGACTTATGCTCAACTGACAAAATTTACCTAATGACCCATATAATCAAGTTTCCTTATCAGCTAACCACTCAGATACCGGATAATTTCAGAATTTCAAGTCAAAAATTGCCGAATTTGCGAAAATCGATGATTTTTCGACCCGACTTATCTAGGTTAACTTAAGTGGCACAGACTTATGCTCAACTGACAAAATTTACCTAATGACTCATGTAATCAAGTTTTCTTATCAGCTAACCACTCAGATACCGGATAATTTCAGAATTTCAAGTCAAAAATTGCCGAATTTGCGAAAATCGATGAATTTTCGACTCAATTTATCTCGGTTAACTTAAGTGGCACAGACTTATGCTCAACTGACAAAATTTACCTAATGACCCATATAATCAAGTTTCCTTATCAGCTAACCACTCAGATACCGGATAATTTCAGAATTTCAAGTCAAAAATTGCCGAATTTGCGAAAATCGATGATTTTTCGACCCGACTTATCTAGGTTAACTTAAGTGGCACAGACTTATGCTCAACTGACAAAATTTACCTAATGACTCATGTAATCAAGTTTTCTTATCAGCTAACCACTCAGATACCGGATAATATCAGAATTTCAAGTCAAAAATTGCCGAATTTGCGAAAATCGATGAATTTTCGACTCAATTTATCTCGGTTAACTTAAGTGGCACAGACTTATGCTCAACTGACAAAATTTACCTAATGACCCATATAATCAAGTTTTCTTATCAGCTAACCACTCAGATACCGGATAATTTCAGAATTTCAAGTCAAAAATTGCCGAATTTGCGAAAATCGATGAATTTTCGACTCAATTTGTCTCGGTTAACTTAAGTGGCACAGACTTATGCTCAACTGACAAAATTTACCTAATGACCCATATAATCAAGTTTCCTTATCAGCTAACCACTCAGATACCGGATAATTTCAGAATTTCAAGTCAAAAATTGCCGAATTTGCGAAAATCGATGATTTTTCGACCCGACTTATCTAGGTTAACTTAAGTGGCACAGACTTATGCTCAACTGACAAAATTTACCTAATGACTCATGTAATCAAGTTTTCTTATCAGCTAACCACTCAGATACCGGATAATATCAGAATTTCAAGTCAAAAATTGCCGAATTTGCGAAAATCGATGAATTTTCGACTCAATTTATCTCGGTTAACTTAAGTGGCACAGACTTATGCTCAACTGACAAAATTTACCTAATGACTCATGTAATCAAGTTTTCTTATCAGCTAACCACTCAGATACCGGATTATTTCAGAATTTCAAGTCAAAAATTGCCGAATTTGCGAAAATCGATGAATTTTCGACTCAATTTATCTCGGTTAACTTAAGTGGCACAGACTTATGCTCAACTGACAAAATTTACCTAATGACTCATGTAATCAAGTTTTCTTATCAGCTAACCACTCAGATTCCGGAAAATTTCAGAATTTCAAGTCAAAATTTGCCGAAATTGCGAAAATCGATGAATTTTCAACTCAATTTTTCTCGGTTAATTCAAAAGGCACAGACTAGTACTCAACTGACAAAATTTACCTAATGACCCATATAATCAAGATTTCTTATCAACTAGTTTGACATACTATGGGACAAATGGTTACAAAGGCGCTAGAATCCCTTTGAAATAGAACTAACTTTTTTTCTCTCCTAATCGATCTCTTTGTCGCTCTGTCGCCGTCATGTCCACTGGTTCTCTTCGTTGCGGTCTTCCTGCAAAATATGTTTACGATGACTTCAAAAAAAACAAAAGACAAAAAAAACTGACGCAAAGAACCATGGAAATATGTTGGTGATGGAAAACAAAAGACAAATGAAACCAGTGGGGTTCGAACCTTCGTGAACTCCAAACCCACACACTCACCCATCTGCGCCATACAGCTCCTGTCGGAACGCTCTTGAGAGTGCGGTGATAACAGCGGCTGTCGGCGATCCGCGTGGTCCCAGAGAGAGAGTGGTGAGGCGCGCTGCAATAAAAAAATATGCAATTTACAAACACATCTTATGGTATTTGAAAAACTAAAATATTGATTTCCAAGACATAACCGTATGTTAAAAGACAATAGCTTCAAACCGAACCACTTGGTATTCGAAAATTAGCAAGAGTGTGGCCTGATAAAAACAATACAAAAAAACCAACTTTTTTCACAACTTTCTATATTAAAACATGTTAGAACTTGTTCAATAGTCATTTTAAATAATTAAAATTGATGGAAATTCAAAAAAAAAATCGATAAAAACAAAGAAATTGTGTGTTAGAAAGGAAGAGAGAAGAGTTGGCGGGTGCGTAGGTCAAAAAGAAATTCGTCACTTTGGCAGGTCTGCTTGCAATTTTTCAGAGGGAATTCATGGTAGTAAGGATGTCTAGACACGAGGGAACATATTGGGGAAGAGTTCCATCGAGAAATTGAAAAAAAATTTTTTTCAAGGAAAAAAAAATAGGAAAATGGTGGAAAATTAGAAAGATATCATTATTATGAGTTGGCGGCGAAGGTCCCGCAACGAAAGAGCGAGACAGTGTGTGAATTTCAGAGACGCAGACAACCACCCATCCGAACATCCGCCTTCCGAACCAAAGAGCTAACGCTGCGGCGGTATTATCCGTCCTGCAAAAGTTGGAACTTCTGCGCCGACCGCGACGCAGCCGCCTCGCGGCTTTTCTACCGTACTTTTCGTCGAAAAAGCCGTTTTCGTGGCGAGACAACGCATTTTCGGCCGCGGCGCGGTCGGCGCAAAAGTTCCAACTTTTGCAGGACGGATAACAGCTGATGTTCCCTGCTGTTACCACGTCGAATGAGTATCTTCATTTCTAAGAGAAAAAAAAACATTTGCCACGGAGTGACCACGAAGTTGGGACCCAAAAAACCAGAAGAAAGCGCGCCACCATTGCGCCACAGGGTCGACACACAGCTGATCCGCTGCGGATCCGTGTAGATGCATGGCCCACGCCCCGGAAAACGTATACTCCGTGCGTCCATTATGGACCGGACAGGAGTTTTCCGCTCCCCCGGTTCCTGCTCGCTCCCCTCCTCGCTTCGGGTCAAAAAACAAATATTCAATAGTAAAACAGTTTATTGAGAAGATTTTCGTCGGTTTTCTCAGCGGTTTTTGAGTTTTGTACGTTTTGAATATGATAGGCGTGATCAGCGTGAATTCAGCTATCGATTGATATTCCATACATTGAAATTTGGTGAAAATTGATTTTTTTCACCCGAAACTCGAAATCCGAATTCACCTTTTGGCCGAGAGACCGATTTTTGCCAATTTTAGACCAAAAAGACTATATTATACATGGATCGATGCAGAATTGCACGTGGGCTCCGAAAATCGAATTAGTTTTTTGAAATTCCGCCAATTTCAGGGCCAAAACGGCAAAAAACCGTTTTCAACTGACATTCATGCCCATTTCCCGATTCGTGGTCTCTTTTCCCTGAATTCTGCTCCGAAATGCTCCGAAACACGATGGGAAAGGATTAAGGAGGGGGGAAGGAGTGTGTCCTAATGAGTGATCGACTTGTTTTCCGTCCATTCCCCTCCTTTTTCTTATCTCTCTCTTTCTCTTTTTCTCTCTTTTTTCTCATTTCCTTTCCTCCCAGTTCCCCACCCATCATCATCTTCCAAATGGGCTCATTCTCCTTCTGTTTTCCTTCGAACATTCCACTCGTCATCTGGAGAAACCAGAGAAGCTCTCCCACTGGCCTAGAATTCGACAAGTTCCCTTTTCTAGGCCATGATTCAAAGATGAGCTTCACGGATCCGGATCGGATCCAAGGCGACACTCTTGGTTTTCTAGGCCATATATCTCGAGATTGATAAGAGGAAGCTTGTAGATCAAAACTAGGAGTAAAAATTTGCTGTTGACAACTTTTTGATATTTCTTATCAATTTCGAGATATACTGATTCTCCGGGACATCATCCTATGGCCTTGAATCTGACAGATTTCGATTTCTAGGCCATATACCTCGAAATTGATAAGAGATATGAAAAAGTTGCCAACAGCAAAATTGTAGATCAAAACTAGGAGTACAAATTTGCTGTTGACAACTTTCCGATATCTCTTATCAATTTCGAGATATAACGATTCTCCGGGGCAGCACCGGAAATATGGTATGCTGGCCTAGAATCCGACACTCTCGAGATCCTCGGCCACGCAACTTTTCTCTTCGAAGCAGCCAATTTTGAGTTGGCAGAGGGGGGAGGAAGAAGTGGTCAAAAACTTGTTTACCTATATCCCATTTCGTTTTTTTTTTCGTCTTCCCCTCCCCAACATCTCTCCTTACGAACTCTCCTTCCCTCATTTCCTCCCCAACTTTACACCACTTGGGGGGCCTCAAGGAGAAGAAGAGCATGAGGAGGAGGAGTAGGAGGAGGCAGAGGAAACCACAATATGTGCACATTGCTCTCTTTTATTTCCCTCATCTCTCCCTCAATCTTCTGATATCACGATCCTTTTCTCTCCTATTACCCCCTTTCCCCCCCCCCCCCCAATTTGAAATTCTCAATTTCCAAGCTCTAGAACATGTTTTAAATGCAAAAACTCCGCTTCCCAGCGATTTTTGCACGATGGCCTAGGATCCGACATTTTTGGGTTTCTAGGCCACGCACGTTTTTTTGAAATTAAAACCCATCTGCCTATCTGGATAGTGTTTTTCACGTGAAAAACTAGAAAAAAATCGCGAAAATCGCAAAAAAACAAAAATGGCCTAGAATCCGACAAGTTGGATTTCTAGGTCACGCCTGTTTTTGCGTGAAAATCGGCAAATTTGTCAAAAATCACATTCGGGGTTCTAGGCCATTACCGAAATCGCGTTTTACCGCTCCAAACAACCCTAAAAGTTGAGGATTGCCCCATGGCCTAACTTTCCCAACTTGTCGGATCCTAGGCCATCATCCTGATCTTTTTCAAATTTTTAATTTAAAAATGGTTCTAAACATTTGAAATCCGTGCGAACAGATGCGTAGCCTAGGATCCCAAATTTGTCGGATCCTAGGCCCCTAGACAAATTAGCTTTTGAGTTCTAGAAAGTACCTTTTGCAGTCTGGCCTAACTTTCTCAACTTGTCAGATTCTAGGCCATCAACCTGATTTTCAAACTTTCAATCGAGAAATGGCTAAAAAGTGATTGAACTGGACCTCAAAACCAAATTGCTTTCTGCATGGCCTAACTTTGCCAACTTGTCGGCTCCTAGGCCACCATCCTGATTTTCAAATTTCTAATTGAAAAATGGCTAGAATGACTGAAATGGTTCTCTGAAATCCGTGCGAACTGATCCGTAGCCTAGAATCCCAACTTGTCGGATCCTAGGCCACCTGTCAATTTTCCACTGTTTCTGGCGCTTATTTTGAGCTTGTTTCACCTCAAAACACCCATTTCTCATGATAAACATCCCAAAATAGCAGAAAATGAGTGATGGCCTAGAAATCCAAAAATGTCGGATCCTAGGCCATCGGTCAATTTAACTTCGAATACGTGGTTTTCGATTGTATTTTTGTTCTAGACGTGTTCCAGCTCTTCTCATAAACGATCCAAACTGTCAATGGCCGAACTTTCCCAACTTGTCGGATCCTAGGCCACCAGTCACTTTTCCACTGTTGAAGCGGTTCAAACCGATGGAAAATGATGCACACACACACACAAACGAAAGGAAAGGTGCCCACTTGTGAATTCTTCCGGAAACAATGGTCCAAAAGAGAAGATGAAAGGTGCATCCTTTCCGAATATTCGCGCATTTCGTGCTCTTCCCCTCCCCCTCCAGCGCCCATTTTCCCACATTTCCCGAATTTCGGAGGCGGCGGCAACTCTTCTTCTTCTTCTTCTTCTTCTTCTCCCTCTGCCCCCCTTCAACTTCTCCTCGCCTTTCCCGTGCCCCTCCCCTGCCGTTTTCGAACATTTCCAACCCCCCAAATTGAATTCGCATTTCTGATGTGTGGCGGCGGAGGCTCGACCTCTTCTTCTTCTTCGTTTTTCGCTTTTTTCCACTTGAAACTTGTGGAAATTTGAGAATTTGAGACTTTTCACACGGTGGCCTAGGTTTCTCAGAATTTGGGTTTCTAGGCCACCAAGAGGAACAATTGTTGGAGGGGGGGAGGGTTCACACACCAAAAAG
This sequence comes from Caenorhabditis macrosperma, assembly GCA_963932285.1. Taxonomy (NCBI): domain Eukaryota; kingdom Metazoa; phylum Nematoda; class Chromadorea; order Rhabditida; family Rhabditidae; genus Caenorhabditis; species Caenorhabditis macrosperma. Next base: position 14,910,402 of record OZ010621.1, on the reverse strand, counting down.
GTAAAGCTCTGAAGTGTTTTTCATCGAGTGGCCTAACTTTCGCGAATTTGGGTTTCTAGGCCGTGGGACTTTTGTAGTGTTCTCTACGATGTCAGGTAGTGGCCTAGGTTTTGCAGTCTTTGGGTTTCTAGGCCACCCACCTATGTTTCTGAACTTTTCCCACAGTTTTTTGGGCTTAAAACTCAATTTTCCGCAATTTTTCATCAATATGGCCTAACTTTTGCAAATTTGGGTTTCTAGGCCACCAGAGGGAATTAGGTTTTCCAGAGATTTCTGACTGTTACCAAACACTTTTGGCCTCATTTTCGGTGGTTTTTTCGATGGTTTTCCAAGCACCGGACCATATGGCCTAGAATCTGCAACCTGTCGGATCCTAGGCCACCACCTTCCATAAGTTCTCTGCCCCTGTTTCCTTGAATAAACCCCATCCTTTTCATGCGAAAATAAGCCCTTTTTTGTCTGTATACATACTTATTTTCTCATCCAAAGTTCCACCCCCGCGGGGACAGAGGAGGGGACAGAGGAGGGGGAAGCAATAATGAGTTTCTGGCGCTTATTTTGGACTTGTTTCACCTCAAAACACCCATTTCTCATCGTAAACATCCCCAAATAGCAGAAAATGAGTGATGGCCTAGAAACCCGAAAATGTCGGATCCTAGGCCACCGGTCAATTTAACTTGAAAAACGTGGTTTTTGAATGTATTTTTGTTCTAAACGTGTTTCAGCTTCTTATAAACGGGCAAAACAGCCTATGACCTAACTTTCCCTCTCTTGTCGGATCCTAGGCCATCAGTCAATTCAGCCAGGAATTGACGGATTTGGACAGGACAGTTTCCGCCTATTAACCCATTCTGAAGCATGACCTAACTTTTCCAACTTGTCGGATCCTAGGCCACCAGTCGGTTCTAGACGTGTTCCAGCCCCCAACAGCCTATATGGCCTAACTTTTCCACTTTGTCGGATCCTAGGCCACTCAGCGTCTAATCTATGTTCCAGCCGCTTCCCCCAACAATTGGGATTCTAGGTTATTACCGAAATCGCGTTTTACCCGTCCAAACAACCCTGAGGATTTCTCAATGGCCTAACTTTCTCAATTTGTCGGATCCTAGGCCAGGAAAAATGGCTAAACCTCTGAAACCCTTTCCAATTCATGCATAGCCTAGGATTACCAAGTTTGTCGGATCCTAGGCCACTAGACAAGGTGGCTTTTCAGTTCTAGAAAGTACCTTATGCTATGACCAGGTATGGCCTAACTTTCCCGCTCTTGTCGGATCCTAGGCCACCGGTCAATTCAGCCAGGAATTGACGGATTTGGACAGTTTCAGCTTATTAATACATTCTGAAACATGACCTAACATTTCCACTTGTCGGATCCTAGGCCACCAGTCGGTTCTAGACGTGTCCCAGACACCCCCCCCCCCCAGCATCCTATATGGCCTAACTTTCCCGCTTTTGTCGGATTCTAGGCCATCACCCCAAAAACCAGGCCAACGCGCTCTTTTTGGCAGCCAATCTCTCTCGTCGATCAACATTCATAAGCACGCGCGCCCCTTCCCTGCCCCTCATAAGCCCCCCACTTTTCCGCCTCCCCAAGGACCTCCGATGACAGATAAAATGAAGGAGGAGGAGGAGCATTCTCTCTTTTCAAGTTTCGTCTCTATTCTATGCATCCCCCCATTTGTTTTTGTTTTTGTTCTGTTCTTCTCTTCTCTACACTTTTCTTTTTGTTTTTCGGGTACGTTTCCGTGTTGTATTATGGTCTAGAACCCGAAAAAAGACCTTTTTTGCCCAACAAACATGTTGAAAATGCTCGAAAAACTGCGAAATTCGATGTTTTCAAGTGGTGGCCTAGAAACCCAAATTTTGAAAAAGTTCGGCCACCTGGTGAAAACGCCAAAAAAAGACGTTTCTAGTGCAAACAACGGCCAGGGATCTCGAAAATGCATTCATTTAGGCTCAAATTCCCTCTAGAAAGCCATCTGGCCTAGAAACCCAAATTTTGAAAAAGTTCGGCCACCTGATGAAAAACTTTCAAAAAAGCGGTTTCAAGGTGAAAATCAGCCGAGATTTTGAAAAAATAGTAGTTTTGATTGAAAAAGCTCTCGGAAACGCATGTGGCCTAGAAACCCAAATTTGAAAAAGTTAGGCCACCTAATGAAAATGCCAAAAAAGACGTTTCTAGTGTGAAAAACGGCTAGGGATCTCAAAAATACATTCATTTAGGCTCAAATTCCTTCTAGAAAGCCATCTGGCCTAAAAACCAAATTTGAAAAAGTTAGGCCACCTCCCCAAAAAACGAAAAAAACGAGTGGAGAATTCGAAAAATGAGGCGATTTCTGTCGAAAAGTGCTCCCAAATGCCCTTTCCGAAGCCAAAAAGGCCCATTTCGGGGGGGAATGTTTATTCGGTGGCCATGTGGCCAAGACACCCCCGTCCGCCGTCTTTTCGTCCATTTCTGCTTCACTGACACTTTTGGAATATATATATATATTCGAAATGCTCTGAAAATCCGCCCGGCCGTCCGTATAAAAAACCGAAAAAACAAGGCGTTTTGCTGTTTTTTTTTTGGAGTTTTTGGAGAAATTTTCGTTTTCGTTCCTCCATCTCTTTTTCTTTTATTTTTCCCCCATTTTGAATCACTCTATGTATTCTTTTGTTCATTTCCAACTGCAATTTCAGCCTTATTTTCAGAGAACCACTCGGGGGAAATAATGAGAATTCCACCGTATTTCTACACTTACCTACTGCCAATCGTCACCACGATAGCCTTTGAGATTCACCCGAAAGAGGAGTTGAGGTAGATCAAAAACATTTGTCATGTTTATTTAGAGGATTTAGAGATGATTTTGAAATGTTTATTGATATTTTTGAGAATTTTGGGAAATTTTAGAATTTTTTTTTTTAATTTTAAAAATAAAAAATCAAAAAGAATTTTTTAATCAAAAATATGTTTTATTTTCTTTGAGAGAAATTAGAGATGGTTTTGAAGTGATTATTGATATTTTTGTTATTTTTGAGAAATTTAAGAAATTTTTTAATTTTTTAAAAAATAAACAAAAAAATTTTTAAATCAAATCAAAAATAAATGTTTTTTTTCTCAAAAAAAAAATTTAATTAAAAAATGTTTTTCGCAATTTTTCAAAAATCAAATAAATACATGTTTTTCAGATTTTTTTTCAAAATATAGAAAGGGGTTTCAGGTATTCATTGGTCATTATAGGAATCTCTTTTAGAAATTAGAAAATGTTTTACAATTTTTCAAAAATCGAAAAAAAAAATGTTTTTCAAAAAAATGTGCAAATTTTCCTATTTTTCCAGGAAATGCTTCTCATGCTCTGTTTTCACATTCATAAACTCCAAATTGGTGTGTGCAAACCCCTCATTTTGCTATTCGGATTACTGCTACTCATGTGAGTCTTTTCGTACGAAGCTCCGGAATAACGCTACCGATAGAGATCGATTTTTCCATTACGATGCTCCATTTTCAGATCTACTATCCGATGGTCGTTCAATGTTTCTATCAGGGTGTGCAGAAGACGTTTCAGACTACAGTATACGGTAGGTGGCCTAGAATTAGGGAGAAGATGGTCTAGAACCCCGAAAAGCACAGAAATAACATCCTCAGACGGTCCACGGATCTGCGTGTACGCAGCGGACACGCAGCGGGTACCTTTCGGCCGCTGCGTACCACCAGCCAGCGGTTTAGCAGTGAATGTACCCCAGAAGAGAAACCAAGATGGCCCAAATATCTACAAATGGCCTAGACACTCACTGCTAAACCGCTGGCGTGCGTGTCCGCTGCGTACACGCAGATCCGATTTTAGCCGCCAGCGGTTTAGCAGTGCTCAAATTTCCAATTTCTCCAGTGCCTAAGACCGTCTAGAAGACATAGTGACCTAAAAGCCAATAGTAGTCAAAATTCGGTTGAGATGGTTTAGGAATAGAACCTCTGGAAGCCATACAAGGTCTAGAAGGTCCCAGAATGAAAAGATAAGCGAACCGGTTGGCCAGTACCCAAAATTTAGTCTAGAAATGGCCTAGTTGGCCCTAGAAAAGAGCAATCCCATGAGAATGGCCTAGACACCCCCCCCCCCAATTCCCAATGTTTCCAGTGCCTACGACGACCACCTAATGTGCCACACACGCGGCGCCGTCGGCCTGTGCGTTTGCTCGTCTTCCCAACAGAGTTGTCACGATTTGTGGCCGAATCCCAAGAATCCGAAGAACATGACCACGCACATCAAATGGATCGATACCGATGTCAATCAGATCAACGCCATCTCTCATGTGAGTACTGGGATGCGGCAGACCAAACGCTGCCTCGGAGAATCGATATATCTCGATACTGATAAGAGATATCAAAAAGTTGTCAACTACAAACTTGTAGTCCTAGTTTTGATCTACAAGTTTGCCATTGGCAACATTTTGATATCTCTTATCAGTCTCGAGATATAATGATTATCCTTTTCTCCAAAACAAAGACCCTCTTGTTTGGATGCCATCGAAATGGCCGAGGAGAGCTCTGCCGGAGAATTATTATATCTTACCACTGATAGGAGATATCAAAAAGTTGTCAACTACAAACTTGTAGATCACAACTAGGACTACAAATTTGTAATTGACAGCATTTTGATATCTCTTATCAATCTCGAGATATAATCATTATCCGGGGCAGCTCTATTCGAGCAAGCATTTCCCAACGACACTCCGAAATCCCGTTTTTTTTGCAGAGAGTCACCGGTTTCTCAGCGGACTACGCCCGCAATCGAGTAGGTCAAATGCGTGTGGAGCACTTCCCCGAGCAGTTCCCCGGCTCCCCGGTCTCCGTGGCTCCGCCTGGGAGGATTACTGTAGTTTTCGTTGTCACTATGGCTCTATGCTCGTTAGGATCCGTATTTTGAGCAGGAGGAGACGGTTCTCTTTCATTTTGTATTATATTTTATATTATTATTTACTTTTTCATTTAAAACGGGCACTTTTTTTTGAATGGCAAAAGTTTGTACTTATGATGATTTTTAATAAAGTTCGAGATAGCTGAGCCTCGAGGTGGATTTTTTTTTAAATCAATAATCTTTTTTTTCAATTTAAATAGATTTTTAATTTATTGAAAACTTTTTTTTCAAAAATAATTGGATGTTTCCGAAAATTTTTGGAGAACTTAAAAAATTTATTTAAAATTAAAAATTTTTGAAAATGTGAAAAAATAATTTTTTTCAAAGTTTTTCAAAAAATCGGAAATTTATAAAAATTGAATTTTTAAAGTTCAAATTTAAATTTTTTTTTATTTTTCTTCATTTTCAGAATGAAATTTTGAAATTTTTAAAAATAGGGAAAAATAATTTTTAAAAAAAAATCGGAAAAAAAGTTTTTCAAAAAAGAATCGGAAATTGATAAAAATTCAAATTTCAAAGTTCAAATTTAAATTTTATAAATTTTCTTTAGTTTGAAAATAATATTTTTAAAATTTTAAAAACTTTATATTTTTTTGGAAAAAAATTTTTTTTTTCAAAATTTTTCAAAAAATCGGAAATTTATAACAATCAATTTTCACTTTTTTCATTCTCTGAAAGTGGAAAGAAATTATCAAAGAAAAATTTTAAACGATGATTTTTTGATTTCTTCATTTTTATGAAAATGTTTTTTGAAAATTGGAATTTTTCAAAATTTTCAAAAATTCCTCAAAAATGAAATTTTTTTTTTTCATCTTTTCCGCAATTCCAGATTCTTGTAGATCTTTCCCAATCAGTCCCTGGCCTCCAAACTGCTCCCCAGCTATATTTTTTTTAAATTAAAATTTTTCGAAAATGGGAATTTTTCAAAAATTTTTCAAAATTTTCAAGAAATTTTTTTTCAGCTTTTCCCAATTTCAGATGTTTACAGATCCCTCCCGATCAGTCCCCCAACTCCCCCTAGACCCCCCATATCCCCCCGCATATCTTGGAAATGGTGGATGTAAACCGAAAAGAAACATAAAACCAAAATGTCCAAAATGTCCAAAATGTCCAAGACGGCGGAAAAGGAGAGCACTTAGTGTGTGTGTGTGTCTTCTCAAATTGTCATCGTTAAAATCAGAGAATTATGGATCCGAAGGGACGTTTTTTCCATTTTTTTCATATTTTTCTCATAATCCGAAGTCGTATGATGTTTTCCCTTTTTGGATTTATGCATATGGGTCCGGAAAGCTTCCGGAAGGTTCCGGAAGAACTGTTTGTCCACTATTGGATTACTGTAGATTTAAAGGCGCATGACTCGAAGCAACCAATTGATGACGTCACATCATCTCCTCGACGTCCCATTTCCCCTTTCTAATTCGATCATGTCGTCATTTTTCTTCGTTTTCCTCTTCTTCTAATACTACCGACCCTTTGAAGGGAAAAGTACGATGCTCCGGAATAACGCTTTGTTCGTCCGGAACATCGTACTGATTTGAGACTTGAACTCTGAAAAATCAGCTTCTTGGAAGCTTACGATGCTCCAGAATAACGGCGTGGTACTGACATGGAACTTACAGACTGCTCGGGAAGTCGTTATTCTGGAGCATCGTACGGAATTACCCAACATCTGACGGTCATCGGCTTCTTCTAGTACGATGCTCCGAAATAACGCACTTAACCCGGACCACGTTCTCAAGACCATTTTCAATGTCCCATACCTTTGTCTGTAGTACGATGCTCCGAAATAACACCCATTCTGGAAATAGCCATGTTCTGTAGCAGTGTACTAGTGGGAAGTTGATCAATATCCAAATGATTGCTTCTGGTACGACACTCCGAAATAACGCTTCGAAATCCCAGACACCTTTCAGTTAGCGATTATTCCTTGAGTCGTTGTTTCCAGTACGACACTCCGAACTAACGAATGTTTCCAGTACGACACTCCGAACTAACGAATGTTTCCAGTACGACACTCCGAACTAACGAATGTTTCCAGTACGACACTCCGAACTAACGAATGTTTCCAGTACGACACTCCGAACTAACGAATGTTCCCAGTACGACACTCCGAACTAACGAATGTTCCCAGTACGACACTCCGAACTAACGAATGTTCCCAGTACGACACTCCGAACTAACGAATGTTTCCAGTACGACACTCCGAAATAACGCTTCGAAATCCCAGGCTATCCCAGGAAATCCCAGTTAGTGATTATTCCATGAGTCGTTGTTTCCAGTACGACACTCCGAACTAACGAATGTTTGTCCTCCCTTCACCTTATCTCCTCAATGTCCTCTCAAAAACCGGGGGGAACTGCTCCTCCTCCTGCTCCTCCCCAGAGACGGATTATCTGCGACACCCCTTCTCATCTTCTCCTCCTCCTGACCACATGAAGCACAATTCGTCGTCCCCCTCCCCCCAATTCCACCCCATTTTCTCAGTCCATTTCTCTTTTCTTCGTCCCCCCTTTTCTCCTTCTTCTCCTCCTCCGACGGCTCCATTTCCAATTTCCCCAGGTCACATCCACTCCCCCCAGTCATATATATCTTCTCATCCATCTTCTCACTTCTTCTTCTTCGTTTTTTCCTTTTTTCTCGAGGGGAATTGGTTTTTTTCGGTATATACAACTTGAGGGTAGGATTCGGGGTTACGGTACCCCGGGCAACTGTGGATCCATTGGATTGCTGTAGGTTCATGTATAGGTCTAGAGCGAAAACTGCCTAGTTTGACTGCTCCTCTCCGGATTTTTGACAAGGTAGATCAGGGGACACAGTCAGCAAAAATAGTGGTCTGGATGGCTCAGAAGCTAGTACATCGGGGCCTAGAACAAGGTCTATGAACCCAAAACAAAGGCCTGAGCTGGGTGGCTAGTTCCCAGGACACTGTTGAGTTCCTAGACCAATAGGATCATAATTTTGTACCCATCCTGCCTAGCACGGAGACCTGGCGTGTGCATCTAACCATTGCCATCAACCTATAATCGCTGCGTACCCGTTGCCTGAGTATTCAACGTTTGAGCGTGTGCTAGTTTGCAGTTTACCGTGAGCACATGCTTAAGCGTTGAATACTCAGGCAACGGGTACGCAGCGATTATAGGTTGATTGCAATGGAGCACATTTGCATCCGATGCACACTGTTAAACCGCTGGCGTGTCCGCAGGCGACCTGCCAACCGCTGGCGGACCCGCTGCGTACACGCAGATCCGATTTTAGCCGCTGAGTACGGTTTAGCAGTGATAGTACTCATTTGCATCAGATGTACACTCCAGGTCTCCGTGCCTAGATCAACTTCAGGGACCACTTGGAACTTTATCTGCCACGTTTCAAGGTCACCTAGAGGTTACTAGGCCATCTCTGGATTACTGTACCTGTACTCTTTTCCACTCTTGAAGATCATATCAGTTCTCTGTCACACATCCCCTTATCAGTAGTCAACGTGCGATTGGCCGTCTCCTAATTCGACAGACACCTCGAATCGGAAACCAATCACCCGACCGGAAGTATCATGCTCTCTCGTCACAACTCGTCACTTTCTGCCTTCTTCTTCTTGGTTTTTCTTGGTTTTTCACTGGATTCTAGAGAGAGAATATGATTTTACAGCCCGGTGTGTGCTAAGTTTCAATTCCAGCAACATAGAGAACCGGTTTGCAATATTCTCGAAAATCTCCAATTGGTAGCATCCAAACCAGGATCCAGATGTTCTAGACACTCACAGAATTCAACCTAGACGGCAGATAACCTGGGTTAGATAGTCTAGACACTGTGAATATGGATCAAGTGGTCCTGGAAAGGGTCTGGATGTTCAAAATACTCTATTTGATACCTAGATATCCTATGAACCTTCCAATTGACCTCAGTTTATCTAGAAGGTTTGAAATGGCCGAGAACTCTTGAATCGTGTCTATTTTGACGCAGAGACTTCCAAGAATGGACCAAGAAGACTCTGGGCTCCAAATCGGTGGTTTAGAAACCTCTGGACAACATACAGATGTTCTGATCACTCGAAAGGACACCTAGAGTAGGCTAGAAACCTACCGATAAGTGTCAGATGACGTGGAACCACCGGAATAAGGTCTATGACCAATGAACTTTCGGAATAGCCTAAGGTAGATCATAGACCTCTATGTTCAGAACTAAGGTCCCTAGCTTCTAAAGAAGTGGTATATGGATGGCCTAGAAACCTCCAGACACTATAACCTTGGTACAAACCGCCTAAACAAGGTTCATTCGCCAGTCCAAATTGCGGATTCCTATACCCAGAACCCGTCTGTCTCGAGTTGTCTCCCTCCTTTCCCCGGAATCTCTTCAAATCTTCGGCTGGTTTCGTTATTTTGAAAAGAAGAATTCGCAGAAAACCAAAAAGAAACGCACGTCCGATAGAGCATGTGAAGTGGAAGAATTTAATGAAACTCCTCCTCCTCTCGCTTCGTTTTTGCTCTCCTGATATTCTCTCATTTCCCCCCCCCCCCACCACTTGCGACGATTTGAAACAAAATTAAAAATTCTTGAGAATATGAGCATAGTGGTGTGTGTGTGTGGAGACTACTATTATGTGGAATTCTTCCCCCTTCCACTCATTCAGAATATTTCCGGTCGGTGGCGGCCCCGAATGAAGAGAGAGAGAGAGAGAGAGAGAGAGAGAAGAGAGAGAGAGAGAGAGAGAGAAGGAAGAAGAAAACAGATTTGAAGAGATTGACAAGTCTCTCTCGGACCCCCCGAACACACACACACACAAAACATGAGAAACCCCCCGCCCCTGACCAAGCAGCCAAAAACATAATTTGTTGATGTCTGGTGGAAAAAGGGTTCGAGGTCATGTCGCGTTTTCAATAGCACCCACTGCTCCGCCCGTCTTCCCTCTTCTAAATTTCCCCATTGTCTCTTGTACTTTCCGTTCACCTTCTACTTGTTCTTGACCGTACCTGGGTGGTCATTCCTTGAGCCGTGCGCAGTTCTGACTCTGTTCGGTGCTTCTAGACCATCTAGACCGGTCGCTGGACCAGGCAAATATAGTATGTCTAGACTATAGATCATCTGGACCCTATTTCTACTCCTCTACACCGCTTCCTATGGTTCCACTATCCGTTTCCTAGATGTATCTGCCGTATTTCAAAGTTTAGTCATGATTTAGTCCATGAAATAAGACCGCTTTGGCATTGGTTGGCTATCTGTATGGCCAAGTCTGCAGTTCACCGCATTGGCGGGTCTCGCCACGAAAATGCGCCTTTAAAAAAACTACTGTGGATTTCTTGTTGTCTACCGTACCCTTTTAGTTTAATGTTTTCGTGTCGAGACCCCCCATGAACCTCAGCGTCTAGTTTCTTTCCTGAGCCTTTTGTCTACCGTGAAGAGCCAAGCTTGGTCGAAAAAAAAACGTCGGTAAGTTCGAAAATTTCCGAGCTTTCCGAAAAATTGTTCTTTTTTCTGTGCCTTTAAAACTACAATAAGAAATATTTTTTCTCGATTTTGGAAATTTCGAAAAAATGGCTTCGGTACAATTTCCGACGGAAAAAATTGCGAAATGAAAAGTCGAAAATTTCGATAGTTCCGTTTCTCAGTTCCGACCAAGGCTGATGTGTAGTCATCTGAACCATACTGATCTAGGAACCTAAGATTCTAGGCCATTCTCGATCCCTCCGCCCCGCCCCTTTTTTTCACATTTTCGAGCTCCTTCCCCTGCCGAAAACGCCCCCCCCCCGTGCTGCTCCATTTCCCCCCTCGCCTCCATCCATCATTTTGTTTCTCTCTCCCCCCGTCTTCCATAAATGTCCAATGATACCTTTCACCTTGGCTCCTATCCTATATAATTGCTCTCTCCATTTTCTTTCGATTTTGACACAAATCGAGCAGAAAAACACTCTTGCTTCGAGAGAAAAAACAAGAGAGCTGCGCAGAAATTGCAGTTTTTCAAGGGTTTAGAACATGATGACCTAGAAACCCCTAAAATCGGGGATTCTAGGCCATCAGATCGAATGATAGTGGGATGGTTATGGTAGTATGAACACTAGAGAACACAGGTTCCCTGGTGGCCTAACTTTGTTGGTGACCTATCAGAATCATGAATTCTAGGCCACGTCTCTAATTCCATTGGTGGCCTAACTTTCGTAAAGTTTGAGATCCTAGGCCACGATCCTAATCATACCAATGGCCTAACTTTTGCAAAGTTTCAGATCCTAGGCCATCACGCTAATCATCCCAGTGGCCTAACATTCGCAAAGTTTGAGATCCTAGGCCACGATCCTAATCATCCCAGTGGCCTAACTTTTGCAAAGTTTGAGATCCTAGGCCACCACACTAATCATCCCAGTGGCCTAACTTTCGCAAAGTATAAGATCCTAGGCCACCACGCTAATAATCCCAATGGCCTAACTTTTGCAAAGTTTCAGATCCTAGGCCACCACGCTAATAATCCCAGTGGCCTAACTTTCGTAAAATTTGAGATCCTAGGCCACCACACTAATCATCCCAGTGGCCTAACTTTCGTAAAATTTGAGATCCTAGGCCACCACACTAATCATCCCAGTGGCCTAACTTTCGTAAAATTTGAGATCCTAAGCCACTCCAATAATCATCCAAATGGCCTAACTTTTCCCCACCAACCGGTTCTCTGAACCCTGGGCCACCCCTGGAAAGTGTACTTTAGCACGTTCTCCTTCTTTTTCCTTCTTGTCTCTTTCTCTCTCTCTCTCTCTCTCTCTCTCTCTCTCCTCCTCCTCCCAATGGGACTTGTGCCTCCTAATTGATTGGAGGAAACCAATTAGGTCTCTCGAAAAGAAACACACTTCTCCTTCTTCTTCTCTTTCTCTCTTCTTCCAACATTCCCATATCTCTTTCTCTATTGTTGTATAGTTAATGTGGACTCTCTGAACTTTCTCGACAACTGATCCATTTCCAGATATGGAGCACTTTCTGGCCCTGTGCTGTTACGGCGGCGAGCCGTTTGTCGATTTCCACAGGAACACGGCCATCGACCCGACCGACTGGTCAGCCGACGTTGTTAAAGGTTAGTCTGGGCCATGGCGTGTTTTCAGTGTCTTTGCGCTTTTCCAGTGCTGAAAACTTTGTTGTAGCGGTTTATTAGGGATAATGCACATCTAGAGCTCTAGAGCACTGGCGCGTTTTCAGTGCCTTGACATGATTCTAGTGCATTCATTGACGCGTTTTCAGTGCTTGAAACCGTTCAAACTACAAAATAACATGATTGACGCTTTTCTGGTGCCTATACCTCCTCCCAGAACATTGAGGATTGGCACACTTTCGGTGCCTTGACATGATTCTAGTGCATTCATGATTTTCAAGCTTTGCGTCTTTCTAGTGCCATGGCGCTTTCCCCGTGCCTTCATTGTCAATCCACCCGTTTTCTCCAGACCTCAACGCCACCGACATCATCTCCTCCAACTCGTCAACCCCAGTGGACTTGGCACAGTGCCAACTCTTCAACATTACCTTCACCAACCTCGCCGACCAATTCCTCTTCGACACCTACAAAGCCAACTTTCTGTGCAGGTGAGGAGTCGGGAAAATAGTATAGTGGTCATTAGACACTGATAAGAGTGATTAGTAAACGGGCTCCTTATCACTTCCCGCCCTCCCCGGCTGCTGCTGCTCTCAATTCGAAACTACTCCTCCTCCTCCTCTTTTCAACTCTTCTTCTCATCACAATCATCATTAAACCGCCCGAGATTTCCCCCCCCCCCCGTAATCTTTCACTAGTAACCACCCCCCCCTCTCGGAGGAACAGTTGTTCATGTCTCTGCGTCTCTCTCTCTCTTTCTTTCTCTCTCTCTTTCTCTCTCTGTTGCATTACGAGAATAGGTGTAAGGGGGGATTACACGGAGGCGGAGTGAGATGCAAGAGGGGGGATGTAATATCACATTATCATTTCGATTTACTTTGCAATTCAACTCATTTCTCTCGAACTGCGGCGGCAGGAAGATCCCCGTCATCCCCGTCAGATTCCCCGTCATCCTCAGCTCTTCCTCTTCCTCTTCCTCCTTCTTCATCATTCCCAGTTCCTCCTATTCTATCACAGATTCGTCTACACGGTGACAAGAAATTATGGAAGCAAATATAACCGTTCATAAAATTTTCAAAACCAGTATTATCTAAATAAGTGGATATGGCGGGTCTCGCCACGATAACATTGAACTTTTTTTAAAAAAAAATCGACATGCGCCTTTGAACAGACTACTGTGCATTTCATGTCTTGAGTCACTCTCTACCGTACCCTCTTCAAAGGCGCATGTCGATTTTCAAAAAAGCGAGACCCTCCGCCAAATCTGCTGATTTTGATAATAGCAGATTTGAGCGGATATTTTTCAAAAAAACTTTCCATTTTCCACATTCCGGTTTCCGTTTTCCGGTTTCCGGATTCCCGAATCAAAATTTCCCATTCCGCCCAACTCTGATGTCTAGTCACCCTTGAACCCTGCGGTCTTCCTTGTCCCAGTGAGCTTTTCGTTTTCCTATCATCCTTAGCATTCCCATTTCCTCTTTCTTTCCTCCTTATCCTTCCATCCTCTCCCTGTCTTCTTTCTTTTGTCCTGCCTTCATCGTGTACCTTTCCGGCTTGAACCCAGCACTCTTCCTTGTTCCCAGTGAGCTTTTCGTTTTCCTATCATCCTCTTTTCCTCCTCCTTGTCATCCCTAGCATTCCCATTTCCTCTTTCTTTCCTCCTCCTCCTCTTATCCTCTCCCTGTCTTCTTCTTCTCCTTTTGTCATTCCTCATTCGCCATTTTCCTTCCCTCTACCTCTACAGGTTGTCATCCTCCTCATCCTCCTCATCCTCTTCTTCGAATCATTCCCTTCCTCTTCTTCATCTTTTGATCTTCCTGTCATCTTCATTCCTCCTGCACCTCATCCCTTTCTTTCTGATATGTCCTCTTATCAGTCGTTTTCTTACGAGTTACCCTCTCAGGCTTTTCCTTCCTTTCATTCTTCATTTTCCTCCTCTTTTCCTTTCTTCCCCCCCCCCCCGCTATCGAAATTCAATCCCCCCTTCGACATATTTGCCCTCTCCCTCTCTCTCTCCCTTCCTCTCTCTCTCTCTTTCTTTTTTTTCATTTCGAATCCAATGTCCCCCCGGTTTTCCAATTTCACCCGCTTTTCGCACGTGTGTGCTCCTGTCCTCCACCTCACACATCCTTCCTTTTTTTTCATTTTGACTAGAAATGAAGCACATTTTTCATTTTTGTCCGATCCCATCTCCTGATCTTGTCGGTTTCATTGCCTCTCTAGGAATTTGACAGTTTTTTTTTTACCTCTCCTCTCGTTTTCCTCCTTTTTCATACCAACTCTTCACTATCATCCTCTTTCCGTCATGTTCCTCCCCCTCTTCATCCTCTTTTCCTCCTCCTTCTCCCCTTTATTTCCCTACTCTCCCCATTTATCATTACCTTCCTCGGATGTTCTTTTTCTTGGCTCTTTTTCGTTCTATTTTTTTGGAAATTTGTGTTCTTGAGATCATTAGAAACAACTCTTTAGTAAATAGTAACTGCATTTAGAGCCTGACAGTCGAGATATTTTCAGCTGAAAGTTGCTCGAAATCTAGTGTTGTGGAAAGCTCTGCCGGAGAATCATTATATCTCGCGATTGATAAGAGATAGCAAAAAGTTGTCAACAACCAACTTGTAAATCATAACTAGGACAACAAGTTTATAGTTGACAACTTTTTGATATCTCTTATCAATCTCAAGATATAATGATTCACCGGCAGAGCTCTCTAGCATCCGATAGTAATCCATGGCGGAACGACAGTGGCGGCACGTTCCTGATAACCTCAAGAGTACCCTTGAGGTCTTCTTTTCCTCTTTTTTCCTCCTTCTTTCCTCCTCCTTTCCTCCTTCTCTCATTTTTCCTCCTTCTCCTCTATCATCCTCATTCCTACCTGAACACTTTTTCCCAGATACCTTTCCTCCTCTTTTCCTCCTCTTTTCCTCCTCTTTTCCTTCTCTTTTCCTCCTCTTTTCCTCCTCCTTTCCTCTCTCTCTCTGTTTCCTCCCTCAGTGGGGGCGGAGTCTCAGCTTCTCCCTCGTGCCCTTCCCCTGCCCCCTTCTCCCAACTCTTCCCCAATGTAAACAATTGAACTTTTAGTGCCATTTCCCCCCACTATAATGTCATTTTTTGTTGTTTCAAACATTTCCCCCCTTTGAGATCATTTTGCTTGAAATAGACTAGTTAGGGTTTTTATGGATTTTTAGAGATTTTTCAAAAAATCTTGAAAAAAGCTCCGTTTTGCAGGTGTCCGTCGGGCCGTTCGGGACAAAGTTGTGAGGTGGAATCGGCGATTTCTCTGGCACTCTCCTCTCCGGACACACTCTCTCCGCCCAATCCAATGGTTATGCTCCTCGTCATCGCCGCCGTCGTTCTCGCCCTGATGGCCGTTTTGGCAATGGTCAGTGCTCTTTTTGGAAATTTTGGAATTTTTGGAAATTTTGCAATTCTAGAGGAGATCGGAAACTCTAGAAAGCTGTTCTGAACAGTTCGAGATGACTATTTTCTGATTTTAAAAATTTTGAAAAAAAAATTTTTTTTTTTGACTTCAACTTTTTGACTCCATCCACTACAAATGCTCATTTTCAGTTGTATCTTGAGTTTTTAGAGGTTTCGAAATTTTTCATAGGTTTTTTAGATAGTTTAGTAGGTCTTCGCAAAATTTCGAATCATGGGGATGATTTTGGAGTTTTTAATTTTTAATTTTTTTTTTGGAAAATTTTGAAAAAAAAATCACTTTTTTTTGAAACAAGAGACATTTTCCGGCAATTTTTCGGAATTTTTAATTTTTTTTTTGCACCCTGAGAGTTATTTTTGAGATTTCTATGGTCAAAGATGGTTCTGAGGAATTCTGGATTTTCGGAAAATTTTTTGGAATTTTTCGGAATTTTTCAAAAATCGAAAACCTCACTTTTGATAAAAGGGATGATTTTGAAGCCATATTCAGGACATTCTGTTTTTTTTCTGGACATTTCTAGACAATCGGCAACATTTTTGATCAATTCTGGATTTTTGGATTTTTTTTGGAATTTTTCAAAAAATTTTCAAAAATCGAAAAACCTCACTTTTAGCACCAGAGGTGTTCGAAGACCATGTTTAGGCAGTTCTAATAAATTTTTATCGGATGTAGAATGATTCTGACATTTCGGAATAGCCAAAGTAAATTTCAGAGGTTTTTTGGATTTTTGGAAAAAAAATTTTTTTTTTCAATTTTTTCGAAAAAATTTTTTTCTTTTTTTTTTGGAATTAAATTTTTTTTTCGTGAAAAATCTCAGTCGCATTTCCCACATAAATCCAAAAACCCCCCGAAAAGAAAAAGAGTGGTAATCCGATGCCTCCTTTGTCATAGTGTCTGCGTCTCTCTCTCTCTCTCTTTTTAAAACTTTCTCATGCTCAAGGAGCCCCCCACGGGGGAGCACTGGATGCTCTATGAGGAGCAGAAGGTGTTTGTTCACGAAATCAGGGGGGGGGACCCCGTGGGAAATTGAGGAGCAAAGGGGAATGCCCTATTTTCCTCGTATAGAGCGGCAATGCTGCGGGAGAATCATTATATCTCGAGACTGATAAGAGATATCAAAAAGTTGTCAACTGCAAATTTGCAGTCCTACTTGTGATCTACAAATTTGCTGTTGACAACTTTTTGATATCTCTTATCAATCTCGAGAAATATTGATTCTCTGGCAGCATTGCCGCTCTATTCGAGGAAATTCCGTATTTTGGATTTTCCATCTTTCCCCTTTTCCCCTTTCCCCTCCTGTCAATCTGGGGGTTTACGATGCTCCGAAATAACGCATTTCCGGCGGAAAAGTATCGAAATTGAACTAAATTTGGTTCCAAATCAAACAAAAGAGCAAAGTGAGGGTCATAAAACAAAATGTTGGCAAACAATCCATTTGTGGGCATGCAAAGGGCACGATGAGTCTATTTTTGCAGACGCTCTGCTGAATTTTATGCACTTTTCATTCGGTTTTTTGGAACTCGAGAACTTTGGATTTCAGTACGACTCTCCAGAATAACGGGTACTCCTGGGCATTTTCAAAGCGTTATTTCGGAGTGTCGTTTGGAAAATACTAAGTGGAACATGACAATGTACCCAGAAATAGTCAAAATTCGAATTTTTAAGATGAACTCTCAGTACGATGCTCCGGAATAACGGAAGACGAAAGATTGCCGTTGTTGCTCGAATAGAGTGGCAATGTTGCCGGAGAATGATTATATCTCGATACTGATAAGAGATATCAAAAAGTTGTCAACAGCAAATTTGTAGATCAGAACTAGGACTACAAGTTTGCTGTTGATAACTTTTTGATATCTCTTATCAATCTCGAGATATATTGATTCTCCGGCAGCGTGTACACCCCTCCCGATTTTCTAAACTTTTTCAAATTTCCGAAAAATCGAAAAACCGAAAACGCCCAGAACAACAATGGGTCCCCCTCTCTTCTCCATTTCGCCTTTTCCAGTGAGTGCCCCTTCCCCGCCCTTTCCCCGCCCGAGAGCCATGAGCCAGAGCTTCTCCTGAGACGAAATAAAAGAGAGAGAGAGAGAGTGTGTGAAAGTGAGAGACGCGCGACAGAGTTGTTTTGCGTGCTTTTTGTCCCCCTTCTCCCGTTTTTCCATGCCCCTTCCCCGCCCCTTTGCATTTCTCATGAGTAGTAGTGGAAGGAGCTGCCAAACCCCCCTTCCCAGCACAATTTTCTCCCTTTTTTTACTCTTTTTGGAACATTTTCCATATCTATGATTGGGTATCTAATGGTTTTTACAGCTTCCGGACATTTTTTTAATTTTCAGAAATTTTTTTCAGTCAGAATTTCGATTTTAGGAAAAGATCAGTTTTTCATAGAATACCCTTTTCCAGAAGGTTTCTAGTTGATTTCTAGTATTTGAAAGAGGTTCTTAAGCAATTTTTAGCATTCTGATAGTGATAGTGATAGTGATCTACCCATTTTCAGCGAAAATTTCCGATTTTTTAAAATTCCGCTTTTTCGAAAAGTTTGATACGCTACATTTCTGGGTTCTTTTGTCAATTTGAGGGATCAGAAGCATTCTGATCTACGCATAGTGATCTACCCATTTTCAGTTTTATTTACAGTTTTTTTTGCGAGCCGTATAGTGATTTTCAGTGATTTTCAGTGGATTTCAGTCAAACCGCCCGTTTTCCAATTTTGACCCTTTTTTGCTGATTATTTTGATCTACTTCAATCAGTTTTTCGAAGATTTTCGATGATTTTCAATTTCTGTCACTTTCGGTGAAAAACCGGATTTTCAAGTTTTGGCCCCCCAGGTGATTTGGACATATTGATATCTGAATTATCATATCAATCAGTTCCCATTCCTTATCAGTGATTACACGTCTTGTTTTGGAGCAAACTTGGAGAATAAAATGAGCAACGGAAATTTTCTCATTTTTTTTCAAAATTCTGAATATTGATTTTTTTTTCGCTGATTATTTAGTGATCTTTTATGATAATCTAGTGATCTTTTGTGATCTACATGATCATTTTAGCTTTTTTTAGGTGATTACAGTCAGTTTCGGCCATTTTCAGCCAAATTCCAAATCCCGGGCTCCCAGAGACTTTTGGGACGGTTGGAACATTTCCAGACCATTTTCAGTCCAAAATCCAAAGAAAAAGAGTTCAAAATGGGCATTGAGTCACATCGAGTGTGTGCCTATAGAAGGACGTCTCTGTTTGCTCTTCTTGCAGAATTTAATGATCTACTTCCCCCCTCCCACTTTTCAAAGTTTCACACTCTCGGAGACCTCATGATTTTCTGAAAAAAAACCATTAAAAAGTGTCGAAATTCCAAGGGTTTCGCCAATGATAAAAAGGGCACGCGGAGGGGAGGGAAAGGGCGGGGAAAGGGCGGGTGATTCTAGAAGAGCCTTTTGATGGGCATCACGGACTATTTTAGGTGATAAGGTGTTAAGAAATATGGACATCTTGCCATGGACACCCAATTTTCTGCTATTTCTTAGTGATTTTGATAAGCTGATAGTGTGGAATGTTAATGTACTCCCCGTTATTCTGGAGCATCGTACTAATTGGTTAACTTTCCGATGGCGGCTCCTTTTCCAGAACCATTCCGGAGATGTTTTTTGACCGCAAACCGGAAGAATTCTGAACCGGAATCAGCTTTTCCGGACGCTTTCCGGATGCCTTCCGGATCCTTTCCGGACCTTTTCCGGAAGCTTTCCGGAGATCCAGAACCATATTTCCGCTTTCTAGAACCTTTCCGGAAACTTCCCTTATCTTCTGAAGCCATATTAGAACGTTTTCCGGAATCCTTCCTGAGCCTTTCCGGAAATCTTCCGGATCCTTTCCGGAGCTTTTCAGGAAACTTTCCGGAGATCCAGAACCATATTTTCGCTCTCCGGAAACATCCCTTATCTTTTGAAGTCATATTAGAACGTTTTCCGGAACCCTTCCGGACCCTTTCCGGATCCTTTCCGGAATAATGCCATCCGGTTTTCCGGCCGACTTCTCCAAATATGTAGTACACTGCCTCCAAACCCACAGCGCCCATAAATCCGCTCCCTTTCTTCTCCTCTCATCAGCTCCTCTCTGCGTCTCCCCCCTCCCACACACTCTCTCTCTCTTCCTCGACGTCTCCTTCCCGAAGAGAGCTTGACGACTACTTTTAAGCCCCCCGTCTCCCCCCTCGACTCCACACTCATTTTTCTTCTTTCCTCCATCTCTCTCTCTTTTGCGAAAAAGAAAAAGAGGGGGAGAGAGAGAGAGAGTGGCGCAACTGGAGAGACGCAGAGAAGGAGAGATGCATGAAGCCTTTTCCCCCTTCCCTTCAACCATATGTTTCGGGAGCCGTTTCGCCGTTTTCTCACTTTTTACCTCCCCCAGATTCGTTTCGTTATGTTCTTCCCCCCCCCCCCCCTCAACCAGATGCGTGCTCATCCCGGGATCCCCTGTGCTCCCCAAGCCAGAGGGAGCAACTTTCGAAAAACACACACAACCCCCCTAAACAACATCTCGCTTATCAGTCGGTGATTGTGCTCTTTATCAGTAAAGTTCCCCCTCCCCCCTTTTTTGGTCTTTGCACACACACACACACACACACACACACACACACACACTCCCGGAGGAGGAAGGAGGTGTCTAGTTTGGCGTCATTTCCTGTCGCGCTAGCGTTATAGAAAATTGGGGGGTTCCTCTTTTGTCGACTGCAAACTTGTAGATCAGAACTAGGACTACAAGTTTGCAGTTGACAACTTTTTGATATCTCTTATCAGTCTCAAGATATAATGATTCTCCGGCATCACTGCCGATCTTCCCCCGCCCCCTTTTGGATCCTTCCAAAAAATTGCGAAACGCAATGATGACGTCATCTGAGATTCCGGAGCCATCTGGAGCCAATTCTTGGTGATTGAGTGAGTGCATTTCGAAATGTTCTCTCCCCCTCTTGCGTGAGTCATTGAGCTCTGGGAGTCATGGATTTGCACAAAATGGCTGACAAGGGAAGGATCCAAGCTCTGGAACTCTTCGAATCCCATCATTTCAAAATTCTTGGAAATGAACCTAGTTGGCGGTAGAATTCCTTTGGCGGGCAAGGGTCGCGGGGCGCCGTAGACCCAACTACCTGAATATGGGTTCTATAACGTCTTCTGATTGCTCCAAAACAGGAAAATGAGCTTGAAATGGTCCGATTCGTCTAGAAAATGTGGTTGCAGCAGGCACTCTTCAACTTATCTAACAAGGGAAGTGTGGGAAGTGCCCGTGGGATTTCGAAACGGGACCTAACCCGTCCGATAGATTTCGACACGGGGCGTCCGAATCTGTTCTCCAATTTTGCGAAATGAGCTCTGGAGCCGCGTCAGATGCTCGCGTACATATGACGCCTACGCGCGCGGAGCAACTTTGCCAGCTTCTAACTCGGCTCCAGAGCTCATTTCGCAAAATTGGAGAACAGATTCGGACGCCCCGTGTCGAAATCTATCGGACGGGTTAGGTCCCGTTTCGAAATCCCACGGGCACTTCCCACACTTCCCTTATGAGCACTTTCCCACTGATCCTGCTCTGCTGAAACTCTTCGAATCCCATCAGTTCAAAATTCTTGGAAATGAACCTAAATATGGGTTCTAACGTCTCCTGATTGCTCCAAACCCGAAAATTCTTGGGAATGAGCTTGAAATGCTCCTATTCATTTAGAAAATGAGCACTCCCACTGATCCTTTCACTCCGCCATGGATGAATCCACAGTGCAAACAGCCACTCGAAATGATAGTGTCGAAGAGTAGTCAGTTGAGTTAGCAGTTAACACATACACAAACAAAACGACAACGATTAGTCCGCGGTGATGACTAGACAAACAATCCAATTTGTTACCCCCCGGAAGAAGAAATGACACTTGTTTGACAATTGGATCATCTTTTTCGCTGACAAGACTTTCCTCTTTATCACTTCCCCCCTCCTTATCAAACTCTGATTTCTTCAGATGGTCAAGGGATGCTTCTGCGACTGCTTTGGTCCGTTCACACGGGAGGATCCCTACGATAAGCCGTTGGATCCGGAAGACGTCCGACGATGTCTTCAGAAGGTTCGGGAGAACCAGGCTGCCAGGGTGAGTGTTTTGAATCATTATATCTCGAGATTGATAAGAGATATCAAAAAGGTGTCAACTGAAAACTTGTAGTCCTAGTTGTGATCTACAACTTTGCAATTGACAACTTTTTGATATCTCTTATCAATCTCAAGATATATCGATTCTCCGGGGCAGCGTTCGGGTGACGCTCTATTTTTGATGAAAATTTCAAAGAATCGCTCTAATTTTCCAGGAAATGGCGTGCGAACCACTCGTCAGCCACCCGCCACCTCCAATGGTCTCCGAGTCCTACTCGGCGCCATATTCGCAAGGACCAACACTTCCGCAACCACCAGCACCTTCAGGCTACCCGTCTGCACCGCCCATGGTAGATCAGTGATCTGCTTCCTTATCAATTGATCATTCTTCTTCAGAACTACCGTCCACCATCCCCTCCGCCGGCCTACAGTGACATCGACCGCACGCCCGCCACCTTCCACTCGACACAAATCTAATTATCGATTGATCCTCTTGATTGCTGATTGCCATATTTAGACCAACATTGACCCCCCCCCCCCGCACAAAATGATCTTCTTCTCATCGATTTTTCAGTTATTTTCATTTCGAAGACATCCTATTCTAGTCTGTTCCAGATACAATCTGATTTCTACGGGTATTAATAAAAAGTTATTTTTCCGAAATGTCTTTGCGAATCCGAGTGACTTTGCGAATCTGTGCTCTGCGTCGGTTTTCCGAAAGACCTGCACTTCTAAGCCGCTGGCGTGTACGCAGCGGACAAGCAGCGGGTAACTTGCGAGTACGCTGCGGACACACCGGCGGCCCGCCACACAGCTATGCCCCATGAACCCGCAGCGTGTCCGCCAGTGGTCCGCTGGTGTGTACGCAGCCGGAATGTACATGGACATTCCGGAAAACTGGAAGATGAGGGAAATGGTGGATCGGAGGAGCACCGTGGTTTCTAGGGCTCTAGAATAAGCCCGATAGCTAAAATATCAGGGAAAAAGAGCATTTGGAGCATTTGGAGCATTTGGAGCATTTGGAGCATTTGGAGCACTCGGAGCACCATTTCAAGCTATTGGAGCACTTCGAGACGTCTGGAGCACCAGGATCACCCTTTTTTGAGCTATGAAGCTTTTAGACCATTCGACAAATCTGAAGATTTTTTTTTCAAAGTTCAACGCGCAATTTCGACAAAAATATACTGATCGCCAATGTGTAACAACACGAGAGATTTAATATAAAAGAACAATTTCTTTAAAATCTTTAATAAACTTAAAACAGAAAAAAACAATTAAACGCGGGAGAAAGATGACTCAATATAGTCCGCAATGTTGCGTCACATGTGGTGCCGCGCCACACAGCGCGCACCAGACTATACGACAATTGTACAGTATCCAACAGAGATCACTGGGAGAACTTGGAGGCCAACTGGAAAAGTTGCCATTTGGCACAGCAAACGGTGTTGTTCGTACCGACCGTCCAATCGATGTTCCAATCGATCGATTTCCTCGTGAACTTGAACCTTGTTTTCTTTGCCCCGTGTCTCCACCCTTATTTCGACTTACATTGTGAATTGGAACATTTCTGCTCCTCGCCTTCGATAGAACCATGAACGACCTGAACTTCACCAACAGAGACTTTTGTCACAAAGGTATTCGTAGGAATTCTCCCACGTGTGCCTGTGCGGCAACATCACTGGTGAACCGCTCGCGTGTACGCAGCGGGTCCGTCGAAGCGGGAGCTAAAGAGTGCGCAATAAATGTCCACTGCGGGTCCGCTGCGTGCCCGCCAGCGGCCGAATTCGCTGCGTGTCCGTGATTTCTAGCGCTTGCTGCCAGGACTGCTCAAAAATTGAGTGGATTACTAACAAAGGCCGAAAAAAGCAAGTTGAAATACCAACCAACATTCTGATTTTTCACCAACTCGCAGCGATCAAGTGAGAACCGCTGGCGGACACGCCGCTGGTACAACCCGCAGCGAACCCGCATGTTACCCGCTGGCGGACCCGCACCGTGTCCGCTTAGTACACGCGAGCGGTTCACCAGTGATTGCGTTTTTTTAAAGGGGCGGGGCCTGAGTATTCAACGTTCACGCACAGCCGCCGGTCGACGCCCCGCCCCTTTTTAAAAAAGCGCAATGTTGCCGCGCACACCCGCACTTTCACACAAACAGTCGGGGCTCTCTTTTCAGTGGCAGACGACATCGACGCGGTGTGCAAAGAGAGCGACGACCGTCTGAAACGCATCTGCTCGTCGGGCTTCAAGGCCATCTGCTGCGACATCTACGACATGTGCCACTGGAAACAGAACACGTGGTTCCTCTACGGATCGATGGGCGGCGCCGGATTCCTGTTCCTCGCCATCTTCCTCATGACCGCCCTGGTGTTCTCTCGCAAATGTTAAAAAGAGTTCGATTTTTTTGTCGATAAAGTGATTATTCTTCAGAATTAGAGACTAGATAGAAAAAAGGTGTCAACTGATCAAATGATAAGAAACTTGTGCTGAACATTTCTTTAGTTGACACCTTTTTGATACCTCCTATGGCCCATGGGCTATGGGTTCCCTAATATTGATTGATTTGTCTTTGTCTTTTTGTCAAGTTAAGTTTTCGTTGATAACTCGAAAACTAGAAACGATGGAAAAAAGGTGTCAACTGAGAAATTGCTCTAGAAGACATTTCCAACAAATCTCTAGTTGATAAGTTTTCCATATCTTCAATGGTTCCGGTGATATTTGGAATGCGAAGTTGAAACTTCTGCGCCGACCGCGACGCAGCCGCGACGCGTTCAACCGTACTTTTCGTTGAAAAAACATGTTTTTCGTGGCGAGAACCATGCGTCGCAGAAGTTGCAACTTTAGCAGGACAGCAAATAGCGGGTCACACGCTTTAACGTTGAATACTCAGGCAACGGCGTCGCAGCCAAATTTTGAAAATTTGCAGTCCGGGGCAGCGCGGGAATTCAAACCGCCACATCTCCCGAAGCTCCCGTGAACAGAACAACTTCAAAAACAGGCATGTTTATTACTCCAATGCACAAATAACATTGGAAAAAGAATGACGTTCAGCAGAATTTGGCTTTTCGATTCGGAAGAAGACGTGCTCAGCGTCTCCGTCCGCAGACGGCACACGCGCAGAGGAGCAGAAGCAGGACCATCATGCCGCCGCACGTGCCGATGAGGGCCCACGGCAGCCACGCGTGTCTATTCCAACGGCACACTTCGTACAGTTCACAGCACACGCCGCCCAGCACCGACTTGCACAACTCCTTCGCCTGATCGTCTCCGTGACTTCCGCATTGGAACACTTTGTTGGCCTCGACTGCAAAATGAATTCGAGATGAGAATCACAGAGACAGTTGCTAACAGTCGAGGCAGTTGCTCTTCGTCAACGCATCCCAACTGGCTTTGGGAGCGAGTGAGGTCATTTTCGATTCGGACGTGTGACAAGAAATGAATGAGGACCTTCTTCTATAATTGACAGCAAAGAGGACACGTGACGATTCCCGCAAGTTCACGGTTTTCCGGAACGGAAAGAAGGAACAGCGTGATCCCATTAACGAACACTTCGTCCACTCGCCGGGCGAAGTAGAACCAAGGACGCTGTCCCGGAGAATCATTATATCTCGAGACTGATAAGAGATATTAAAATGTTGTCAACAGGAAACTTGTAGATCATAACTAGGACTGCAAATTTGCAGTTGACAACTTTTTGATATCTCTTATCACTATCGAGATATCGTGATTCTCCGTCAGAATTCTGGTTGCGAAGGCCATTTGTATGGCATCCGATTTTCGAGCAATTTTCATATATGAAAATATCACGGCAAAGCTCGAGGTTGTCTCATAAGGTCTCCCGGAAAAAAATACGATTATCAGAATAACAGGTAGATCAAATTACTTTGAATCAGGTCCAAAAACTGATGATGCCATCTTCCTTGAGCTCTTTGCAACTTCAAGAAGAGCTTCACAGCTCTTGGAGCTGCCCGACTAACTTCCGATAAGTGTCCCGGCTGATTTCCGGATGGATCATTCTATCATATCAGTTAACACTGTGTCGATATTCCGGTGCCATTCGAATAAAGTGATCCAACCAAAGCCTTCCGCCTTCCGCTCAAACAAAAAAAACGATTCTATCCATCCATTTTGTGTCCAAAATCCATCCAACAACAACAAAAAAACAAGACCGTATGTACAGGTGCTATCAAACTTTATTCACTAGCACAACAGTCACCGGTGGTCCCTTGACTTCAGCTGTCCCTGTCTTCTCTGTCACCGAGCCCTCCCCTCCGCCTCCTTGTCCCTGTCCCTGCTTCCTCGAATTGCCTCTTCTCCTCCTCCCAGCCAGCCAACAGAATCCCACAGAGCCACCGACGGCGACTGCGATGCACACGAACAAGAGCACCAGACCCAGGACGAGCATCAAGTGATACTCGTTACGACACGTGTCATACTCATCGCAGCACACCGCCTCCGTCCTCTTCTTGCACTCGGACAGCCGAAGATGACTATACGGGCCCGTCTTGCAGTGGTCCTCTTTGTTTTGGAAAACTGAAAGTATTGGAACAGTTCTCTGAGGATTCCCTTCCCCAGTAACCGACAGTCGTAGCACAAGTCGACTGCCTCCTGTTTAGTCGGTGCAAATGTTGTCATTTTCAATCGATAAATAGTATTTAGCAGATAAAATTCACAAAATCATTGAGAAGAAAACGTCGAAATGAACAGTTTCTTACTTGAGAGACAGTCAAATGGAACACGTGATAGAGACGGAAAGACAAGCTGTGTTCTGTGTCAAAATCTGGCGAAATTGAAAAAAAGTGGTTATCAAAATCTTTTTTCAACGGAAATTAATGTTTCATGAAATTTCATACAAGTACTGACGTCCGGACATGAATATGTGTATACACCGTCACGTCAAAGTGCACAGGAGCACCCTATTTGACGACATATCAAAAAATTAGTTTTTTCTTGATTTTCTCACTCGCTAGCTTTTGTTCAGCTCGTTTTCATTATAAAAAAACAATGATCGTCAAATTGGGTGCTTCTGTGCAGTTTGACGTGACGGTGTATGCACTATTCACCAAACTCTGTAAGACTTCCAGCCTAATCAGGTGTTTTTCTAAAAAATACATCTGATAACTCAAATACGGAAAAATGACATTTTCAAAAAATATACCAATTGATAATGATGAATTAATGGAAAAATCGATAAAAATCAAGAAAAAGGTTCTTGAAAATTTTTATTAAATTTTCGAAAAAAAAAAGGAGGATAAGCTCCAATAAAAAAACAGAGCGAACAGGTTCTTGGGTCGTTTTGCACACACAGCGGTGAGATGGGGTGAGTTCATGTGTCCGTCTCCTCCTCCTCCTCCTGCTCACTCTCTGATCCTCCTGCTCCTCCGTTTTCAATGATCTTCGCCTCCGGCGCCTTCCCGTCCTCGTCCCCCGCGGCCGCTCTTCCACACATACAGATGCAGCACGAGATGCACACGCCGATCGAGATCACGATGAACAGGCAGCCGAGCCCCAGGATCCAGTAGGTCGTCTCCATGTTGCGACAGACGTCGTGCTTTTCGCAGCACTCCGTCTCCGTCTTCTCCACGCAATCATCCTCTTTCAGATGCGAGAATGGGCCGGTTTTGCACCAATCACCCGCCGACGCGAGAACTGAAACGAGGAGGATGGCCCGGAGAGAAACGATGTGGGAGAATCAATATATCTCGAGATTGATAAGAGATATCAAAAAGTTGTCAACAGGAAACTTGTAAATCAAAACTAGGACTACAAGTTTACAGTTGGCAACTTTTTGATATCTCTTATCAATCTCGAGATATAATTATTCTCCTTCTCTCCGGAACAAAGACCCTCTTGTTTGGACGCCAGCGAAATGGCCGCGGAGAGCTATGCCAGAGAATCGTTATATCTTGAGATTGATAAGAGATATCAAAAAGTTGTCAACTGCAAACTTGTAGATCAAAGCTGGGACTACAAATTTGCAGTTGACAACTTTTTCATATCTCATATCACTCTCGAGATATAATTATTCTCCGACAGCATTTGAATAGTTGGCCTAGAACCCCAAACCGTGAGAAATCTAGTCCATCACCCCCAATCAAAAAGAGAACCCACACTTAAGACAGACGGCCTTCGCCTTTTCAGACGTCGGAGCGATCGTGGGTGCACCAGTCGACCCGAGGATTGATGCGATCGTCGTCGGAGCAATCGTCGGAGTAATCGCCGAAGGAGTGGGACCAATCGTCGGTGGTCGTGCGGCCGTCGACATTATTATATTGCTCACGATGACGGATAGAATGTAGGAGAGAATAAAAGTTGATAATGATCTTCGTTCCCTTATCATTCCCCTGAGTTGGTCACGTGATAATTTGGAATGCTTTGTGGGATTTTAGGAGTTGACTGTCCCACTTGTTCTTGGAGTGTCTGGGACATTTGACATATCCATTTTCAGTTTTTATCATCATTTCATCATGTCAACTTGATCTAAAGTTCAAAAATCCAGTTCGGAAAAGGTGTTGCGAAAGTTTTTTGAATTTTCAAAATTTTTGCACTCAACATTGTGCATATTCTGTAATTCAACAAATAACTATTTCAATTATTTAGGTTGTCATATTTTTTGAAATTCTCGAATTTAAAGAGTCTTTTTCCTGTTTGTTTCATCTGTTTTCGAGACGTCGGCGCCATGAGACGGGAGAAATTCACAGGAAAAGTACGACACTCCGCAGAGTCCGCACCGGCGCGTTGTTTATCGTAAATCTACACCAATTTTCGAAACAATTCTCATGGATTTTTATTGAACTTTTCGATGTTTTCTCCTTGGTTCTACCTAATTTTCGTCATTTTTTCAACTTTCTAATGCTTTCAGATCATGTGGCAGTTGTGGACAACATTCGAAAGAGACAAAATTGTCAACAACGGGAAGAAAACGAAAATTACGCCGCAAAGTGAGTTTTTAACAAAAATTGGAACAATTATTCGTTCTTCTCAGAAAATTTCCTCGAGTTTCTTCGATCTGTCGGATTGCAAACAATTCCACGCGGAACTAATAGAGTTTTTCCGGAAAAGGTGAGAGTTTATACTATTTTCACGAGTAAAAGCTGTTTTCGCAGTCAACGAAATGACCAGATGTCGAATTAATCGACAAATTCAACGTCCACACGCTCATCGATTGTGGAGAACACCTCGACTTTATCAACAAGAAAAGAGCCCGACGAAAGACAAGACAGATGAGGAATTCGAGGAAATTCGAAGGCGACAAGATCAAGAAAACGATGAAAATGAGAAAGACATCGGTTTCAATTTCCGTGTGTTTCTCGTGCATCCCGGATACTAATCATAAAGTAAGTGATCGCGATGTTAAACTTGATTTCATAAATGTTTTCAGAAGTTGCCGTGAAATGATGCAAGAAACAGCGAATCCCTGATGAGATTAGTTCCATCGTCTGCTGTAGCCCCGAACAAGTTTGAATCAAAATGCTGAAGCTCTACGCAACAATTCTACGATGGAAGAAGCTCAGCGAGGAGCAACTAAATGCCGGGATCATCACAATTGGTGAAAGAGAGCCAACAACGATTCGTTCAGACGGAGGACTTTTGAACATATCTAAATCTATCACATGTTCTCTATTTTTCCTATTGTATTCTATTGTATTTCAGATTGTTTCACTGATCGCTAACAGGGCTGCTGCATTTTCCTTGTACTGATTGTGAGCCGACATGCATGTTGCCTGCCGAAGCCCTGCAAATAATCTACCGCAATCTGCCTGTGATTCGAACACAAAAAAAGCAGAGCTGCTAGTGCAATGATAATCGGAAGGCGCGTGGTGCCGAATTCTGTTGGGGGGAATATACCACTTTTAGAGAAGGTTTTCTGCACTTCAAAATGGGAATTTCCATAGTTTGAGAGCGGCAATAAACGCTCTACGAGGATGCCATTCAAAACTTGTGATTGTTCAAAGTCCCGAACATAGCTAGACTTGGGCGGAGGCGGGAGTGAAAGAAAGCGTTGATTCCAGAGAAATTCTCCGTTCCGGAAAAACGGAGCTCCAGTTGTAACTCTGCTAACACACGAAACAGCCTCACCTCGCCGCCAATTTGCCCACGCGAGCCCTCCCCCCTCCCTCTTTTAAAAATCCCTAATCATCACGCGATCTGTTTGTCTCGTAGTGACCTGGGTCATCGGAATGATGACAATCGAGGGGTATAAATAGACGGTGCAATCGGAAGGTAACCTCACACTTCAGCCATCTCTCCTCCTCCTCTGCCTGCAAGGACCATCAACACCTGCTGCCAAGCCGATCCTCCAGGGCAACAACAGCAACAAGAGGATACATCCACGACTTCAACATCTGGCAATCCACGTGGCGACGTCTTCTTGACTGGCAGATGACGGCGACGGCAGCAACAACATCGGCAGAAGGGAAGGACGATGGATGGAGTCGGAAGTGCGGGAGCGCCGAGAAGGAAACGAGTCTTCCGTCTCCCTATGATTACGTTTTCACTTACTTTAAGTCGCATCAAGGATAAACGATGATGTCGTTTAGTTTTTGTTTTTTATTGTTCTTCGTCTCCGAAACCTTTCAGAACTACGGAAAATTCGACTCCTTCTGTTTTCAGTTTGTTCCGGATTTGTCTCGGTTCCGGTACACCTTCCCGGATTCTAGATGAGTTGCAGGGATTCCTGATTTGGCTTAGTTCCTGGCTCTTGTGCAACTGAACAGTTGCTTAGAATGATCGAAGCAAATTTGTAGAAACTCGTTCTCTCGTGTTATCATTGCTTGTATCTATATTTAATCACTATATCTTAATCACCTACATGTTTAATCATAACCTTTTAGTACTGATTTCTTCGGTGTCATTGAACACTTTTTTCCTGGGAAATTAGTAAATTTTTTTTACAGAACGGTATTATGAGTTCGCCGCGAGCGTGGACTCCGCAATCGCGGTGTCAGCGAAGGTCCCGCAACGAAAGAGCGAGGCAGCACGTAAATTTCAGAGACGCAGACAAGTTCAACACGTTTCACGTCAAAAATGAGGTCCACGCTCGCGGCGAACGCATAATATCAGTGAGCAAAATGTCGTCTTCTCCTTTTGTGAAATTGAATATCGGTGGAACCGTATTCCACACCACACCCTCGACACTCAAAAAATACGACTGCATGTTCAGAACGATGCTAGAGACGGATACTCCCGTAAGCTAGTTCCAGTCTTCATCTCCTGTCTTTATTATTCTAGACGGCAAAGGATGTGTTTCTGTCCGTGTATCTGTTTGTCCGCAGCCTCTTCTCAGCGCTTACTAGATCGATTTTGCCCGTTTTTGGTAGAGAGGTCAGAAATGTTGGCCTGGTAATGCACATACATTTTCTAAGCGATCCGTCAACTTTTACGGCTTCTGGACTGTATCTTTGTGTATTTTACCATCTAATTGTGTCTCTGGGAAGGTTGCGTCGACTCGACTCGCCTGTCTTCCCAGAGGCCATTTGGGTAAAGATTTGGCTGGGCAGTGATTATCTTTTTTCAGGTGGAAAAGGACAAAGACGGGTGTTTTTTCATCGATAGAGACCCTTGTCACTTCCATACCATCCTCAACTTCATGAGAGATGGAGAAGTTGATCTACCCGACTGCAAAACGGCTGTGGCCGAGATTCAAGAAGAAGCCAAGTTCTATCGGCTGAAGGACCTGGAAGCGTTGTGTGAGGAACTGCCCAAAACGGAGGTCAAATTGACTGAGATTGTGAAATTGAATGTCGGTGGAACCGTATTCACAACTAACCGCAGAACACTCAACAAATGTGACAGATGGCAACGTATTATCAAAGGAAGTGTAAGTCAAAACGCACATAATCAGGGTTATCAGTGGAATATCAATTTGCAGCCGGACGACGACGGGTCTTATTTCGTTGATAGGGACCCCACTCACTTTCGATATATCCTCAACTTCATGAGAAATGGGAAAGTTGTGCTACCCGACTGCAAAACAACAGTACAAGAGATTAAGGAAGAAGCCGGTTATTATGGCCTCAATGATCTCGTAAATCTATGCGTTCGAAAGTTTTGACGAGAAAAAGCCCTTTGGCGGCCGCCGGCGGATCTCGCTTGTTCATGAATATTTAAATTTGTCGATTTTGTACAATTTCTTGAATAAACTTTCAAACAATTTTCTTACAAGGGAGCCCTTTTATTATCGTTGAATCTCAAAATCGGAGTCGACAAAAACGTTTCAATCGCGCGCATGAGATACCTCGCAGCGAAGAACGAAATGTAACGACGCAGCGTGCTGCGCCTTTAAAGCCCGACCACGGTAGTTTGTTGCGAATCCCGGGCCAGCGGAGTTGCCCCGACTCGCAACCTACAACAAGAAGACGAATCCACCAATTGAACTCAACAAGGATCACCCTGATCAAGAATATTGTTAACGAAAGATATCAACTCGCTACCACGTGCCGGAGATCCAGCCGATCTACAGTCACAGTCAACGCAATCAAGCTCCACGCTTCTTCGGATTTGCCGGAGGGTTTCACGCCATAATTTCTACTCGCCGTCTCACTGCTTCGTCTCGCCGTCCCCGTCTACTCGCCGTGGCCTCGACCTCGCCCTCATTCGAGTGACCTTCACCGATGTCGATGAAGCCTCCAGGCGAATTGAACTATTTTTACCTTTCCTTCTTCCTCTTCTGGACCCCTTCGGGGGTCCCAATAAATCTCCGGCTCGAACTGTGGTTTGTTTGTGTGTGCCTCCGCGCTCTCTCACTCGCGCGCTGCTCTCTCTCGCTCTAGTTCGCATTCGCTACTTCTGAACCCTACCTTTGCGACATGGTGCATCGTACCGACTTTCGAACTTACCAATCAACCGAAAATTGATCAGAGCTTAGAGAGTGAATGAGAGTTGAGATGAGAGTTGAGATGAGGAGTGGAGGAAAAGACCACACGAAGCCCCGTGCATCTCGGATGCCAGTGGCTGGACTCAGATCCTCCAGTTCCGTCTGTGTACAGCCCGAACAGCTGCACAGCGGAGGCCCCTTGCTCCCAGACTCCACGAGTTCCCGAAGTACTGACGGAACGGTGAATGGTTTCTGCCGTTGGAGCAAGCAAGCCATGGAGTTGATGCATGTCCTACCCCGAAAGCTCTTGCTCCCCGATTCCCGGAGTTCCCGAATGAGTGACGGAACGGTGAACGGTCTCGGCAGAATGCAAGCAGCTAGGGAGTTGAAGAAAGTCCTCGTTCCCAGGGAGGGGTCTCGGCCGGTAAACCCGGAGGGACGCCCTGACGGAAGAGAGACGAACGTTCCTGTGCGAACGTATCGGAAGATCCGATTGGTTCCAGTGAGAACATGTTGCGAGATCGCGCTTCGGCGGACTCCGATCATACCATCCGTTCGAAAGAAAGAACGAGAACTTCTCGTCGAGTGACGTGCCATGTGGCGACGACGAAAGTCGAAATGAAAGCCGAAACGTGACGTCACTTGCGTGACCGCCCAGACCACGACACGAGCGCAAGGCGAGGCGAGTCATCGCGTGCATCTCGATTGTTTCCTACGCGTACAGCCGCACAGTGCCGCTTGCACTTCCGGTCCCGGTCCAAAACATGCCATTTTGCAGAAGGACCATGGCCACCGTTCCAACGACTCAAGGCTCCGAAGCCCTCGGCACGTTCCGAATCCCGCGCAAGAAGCCGGAGGATGAGAAGGCCCCCGCACTCGCAGAACAGTCCCTCGGGGAGCGAGGCGAAACCGCTCCGGCGGGGACGGAACCGATGGACGTAGAGACGTTGAACGAGGAGACCTTGCTCGGCCCACGGTCCGTCAGCTCGACTTCGGTGCACGGAGCCAGCGAGGAAAACAACCTGCTGAATGGATCAAGAGCCACTCTGGCGGTAGCGGTGGTGGACATCGAAAGCAAGTTGAACCGGATCCAACAAGGTCTGTTGGAGTGCTTGGACAACCAGGCGGTGCTCTTGTCCGTGGTACAACTGCTGGCGGGCTCGGAGAGAGCGGAGAAGACGGGACAGCAGCGTCAGGAGGTAGCATGGCGGTCATCTCTGGAAAAGAACCTCCTGTCGACCGTCTCCGACGCAATGCGCTCAGTCGAGAGATTCTCGAACGACGCGGCGAGAATGGCGCGGAACGAGAAGTGGGCGAGCGATGCCGCGAGGAGCGCACGGAACGACTGCGACGGACAGTCATCGTCAGCACGACACAAACTCCCATCGCATACGCGCCCACATGGGCCAAAGGTCGTGCCGGGCAAGTTGCCGTTCCGCCCGGGCCTCAAGAGCCGAGGAGACAAGGCAGAGGTGAGCTAAACAGATCGGATCGTACCGTCAACAGAATTCCAGAACACTCGCCGGTGTGTGCTGTGCCCGTCGGACGAGCACACCACGGCATGATGCATGGTCTTCCGCACCGTGCCCGAACGAAAGGAGCGACTGGCCCACCGGGGTGTGTGCGTAAAGTGCCTGCTGCCCCATGACGGTTATTGTCGGCGTCCCCGATCGATGTGGATTGTATGTCAGCGATGCGCCGGCCACCACCCTACGGCGCTATGCGAGTTGATGTATGGGTGACAGCGGATGGCCGCTCGACGAAGAACATCGCCCGAAGCGATCGCCGTGAATTTTACTCGTGAACTGCGGTGCCTGGTATGATCAGAAATAAAGTTATAAAGTGTAGAGAGAGGAACTGTTGAATGACACCTCCGCGGCTCAGACTGATTAGCCGGAAGGGAATAGAAAGCGTGTCGAAAGCGCCTGATTGTGAAGTCCCATTCCAGATGGAAAGAGGGCAACTGATTGGTGGTATATGTGCTTCGGCCGGAGCATATATGACCAAGGATTTGGAAATCTTACGAGATTTGCGCAAACCAAATCCCAAGTGGAAGTGATTAGTTGATTGTTTTGTCACAACACCTGAAGAGATGAAAGAGCTCATCATCTCGACTGACATTTGACCTTTCACGGAAACTGTGATTGAAAAGTGGTATACATGGGTCATTGCGACAACCCCACTAATGAATGTACAACAAAGTGGTATTCAAGGGTCATGGCGACAACCCCACTGAGTTGAAGGGAGATTGGTATACATGGGTCTTAGCGACAACCCCACTCCCATGTATGTAGGGAAAGTGGTATACATGGGTCTTAACGACAACCCCACTCCCACGTATGTACAGAACATTGTTGATTTGTATCAGAAGATACAGTGATGACTGAATGCGAATTCGAGTCGGACCACTAGTCCGTAGAGTTCGTACCGATAGAATTTGAGGTGTCCGGTGAAGATCTGGACTTGATCCTGAGCGCTGTCTGAACTGGATAATTCCTTCTGCTTTCAGAAGACGTGTGAGACACCGATCGAACGACCGCGATTATCGCAAAAGGAATACATAATAAGAACATGAAGAGCCAAGTCGTGTTGGATACTGAGCTGCTTGCGCAACGCAAGTTCCTCACAAAAATGGCGAAGGGAGCTCGTGCCCGCGTGGGGCGAGCCAACCGATTGATTGAAGACGTCAACAAAGGCGTCCTAAACGTGGTCAAAAAATGACCGTTTTGTGAACAGTCAAAAGGAAACACACAGATTCTCCGTCCGGTGCTAAACAGATGCCGACAGCTGGCTATTCTTTGTGATTTGTGACTTTGTGACTATTCGTGAAAGCATTGATACCTCCTCTTTCAGCTCTACGGAGAGAACGTTCATTCTAAGAAGAGCGGCCTTCGTGAGAAAATGGAAGAAAAGAGGCAGTCCTTTGAAAACCGAGCGTTCCAAAAAATGACCTTCGAGAAAAACTACTGGAATCAGTTCAAGAATCGACATGACAATCAACATTACTTCGGATGAGAGGACGAAGTGCCTTTCGTGAAATATACCTTTCAGAAGGTCTGAAAGAAATTAGAATCGTGAGAGCAAGGAAGAGAGCCTCCAACGGAACGTCCGTTGACTTTTCTTAGCGCCTACCGGACCGGTTCGACCAGTTTTGGGACAGACGGGTCCGAAATGTTGGGGCGATGATGCATGTAAATTTTCTGAGCGATCGGTCAACATTGACGGCTTCTGAAGCCCTTCTTCTGCTTTTTGGCTTGACTTTCCGCCTTCATTTCAGAAAATCAGAAAAATGTTAAAATCGTGAGAGCAAGAAGGAGAAAGATAGCCTCCCAAAAAGAGATATTTCGGAATTACTGTCACTTTGGAACACAAGTAAAACGAGTAAGACGAGTAGCGAGCATGAATTCCGTAGCGTAGGAGCGAGGCAGTGTGTCAATTGAAAACTCAAAAACAAAAGACATCTTAAACATCGCCATTCCAGAAAAATGGCCGTTTCGGAAAAACTGTTCGAAAGTGGAGGAAAAGTATATTTTTGGAGAAAAACTTTTGGGATAAATGTCCATTCCAGAAACGGCCATTCTCGAAATATGGTCGAGAAACCTTTTACACTCTGATAGGAGTTCAAAATCAGAGAATCCATTCGAGTTGCCACGTAATTCTGTAAGTGAAATAAGAAAGGAATAAAGACGGAAAATATCCCCCATTAGGATTCGTTATTTTTGCAAAACCCAGAAGGGGGGTGCCGGCTATAGCCGGCAGCAACCTTCTGGTTATACTAATTGGGAAAGGATGTGTGTCTGTCTGTCCGTTTGTCCGTCCGCAGACTTTTCTCAGCGCCTACTGGACCGATTTGGACCGTTTTTGGACAGGCGGGTCAGAAAAGTTGGCCCGATGATGCACAAGAATTTTCTAAGCGATCCGTAAACTTTGACGCCTTCTGAAGCACATTTTCTGCTTTTTGGCTTGATTTCCGTCTTTATTTCTAAATAGGCACATGTCGACACGCCTAATTGAGACGTCTGAACAAAATCTTTCTGAAGCATTTCTAAAAAAAGATAACAGGCAAAATTGCGGAGCCCAGGCTGAGAGGCGGCGTCAGCCGCCTCGATTAGCCTGGTGATATGAGAAAGGAAATCGGTAGTAAAGACGGAAAATACCCCCATTAGGATTCGTTATTTATGCAAAATCCAGAAGGGAGGTGCCGGCGATAGCCGGCAGCAACCTTCTGGTTTAACGATAATATCATGCTTAATTTGTTTTATTGAGAAATCCGATCGGTTCCTCACACAACTTTTCGAGGTCCTCCAGAAGATAGTACTTGGCTTCTCTTTGAATCTCTGCCACAGCCTTTCTGGAGTTGGGTAGATCAACTTCTCCATCTCTCATAAAGTTGAGGATGACATGGAAGTGACAAGGGTCTCTATCGATGAAAAAACACCCGTCGTCGTCCTTTTCCACCTGAAAATGATAATCACTGATAGAAGATGAAGACTGGAACTAGCTTACGGGAATATCGGTATCTAGCATCGTTCTGAACATGCAGTCGTATTTGGCGAGTGTTCGGCGGCTAGTGGCGAATACGGTTCCCCCGACATTCAATTTTACGATGTTCTCCATCGCCTTCGTTTTTAACCGTTGATCACACAACTTTTCGAGGTCCTCCAGAAGATAGTACTTGGCTTCTCTTTGAATCTCTGCCACAGCCTTTCTGGAGTTGGGTAGATCAACTTCTCCATCTCTCATAAAGTTGAGGAGGAGATGGAAGTGACGAGGGTCTCTATCAATGAAAAAACATCCGTCATCGTCTTTTTCCACCTGAAAATGATATTCAACGATAGGAGATGAACCCTGGAACTAGCTTACGGGAATATCGGTATCTAGCATCGTTCTGAACATGCAGTCGTATTTTTTGAGTGTCGAGGGTCTGGTGTGGAATACAGTTCCACCGATATTCAATTTCACAAAAGGAGAAGACGACATTCCGCTCACTGATACCGTTCTGAAGAAAAAGATTTACTAATTTCCCAAAAAAAAGTGTGCAGTGAAAACGAAGAAATCAGTACTAGAAGGTTAAATATGGAAGTGATTAAGATATAGTGATTAAATATAATTATAAATGATGGTGACACGAGAGAGGGAGAGGGAACTCAAGGTGCACCTCTCCGTAGACTCGACCCAACTGACGATCCGATCCGTCTCCGATCCTCCTGCTCCACGGGAGGGGGGCGCGGCCGGAATGGCCTTCGTCCACGTAGAACAACGCAACGGAAACTGGCTAATGGGCGATTAGTTGAGATCAGGGATGCACGGAAATGACAATTAACGTTATTTCCGTTTCCGTTTAGTTCAGTGCATCCCTGGTTGAGATTATGCAATAACAGACGTCCTTGACATGATCGGATTGGGGGCGGTGGAAGACGGTTACTCACGTGTGTCTTTTGTGGAAGACAGGGGGCGGGGACAAGTTCAATTAGGGGGACTAATGGTCTTTGTCTCGAATGGTGGCCTAGATGGAGAACGGGCGGATTGCTGGAAAATCGAGAGCTGAAGAGTGATGGGAAGGGGGGAATAGGCGGTTGGGCTCTGATCTCTCAGCACTGATCCATGAATCCCGAATCCAAGAAAACCCCTGAAAACCATGAGTTGGCACTATGATCCTTCTAATGATCTAATTAGGGTTCCTCGGATCTTTTTCACGGATTTGATAACAGAGACTGATAACATGGTTCCTTGTGAGCATTTCGTCCGTTGAACACGTTCTCCTATCACTTGAACTAACTCAGTTATCCGTGATTCTAAAAGGCATCTTTCTCAGATTTCATCATAGCTTCCCGCAAACTTTGGACCCCCATTGAAGCAATGAATCACCATGTGTCACGTGTCTGTTTCTCTGAATCTCTCCATCGTCATCCTCTCTCTTTCTCTTTCTCTCTTTATCTCTCAAACATCGAAACACACACACACAAAACGGAATGACGTGTTATCAGTCGAGATGCACTGGGTATATAAGAAGAGTGGTGTGGTTATCACCGTCCTTCTTATCACCATATCAATGTCCATCTCTGATAGACCGTTGACTCTAAATGTCGGTGGGACCCAATTCACGACGAGTAGGGCTACACTGCTCAAGGTTCAATCCAAGTTTGGAGCCATTGTGGAGCAGAATAAGACGGTGGGTGCTTTTTAATCATATCACTTCTTATCAGTGATCTGATCTAGATCAGTCATGCTTATCAGGGATCTCCAAAAAAAAAAATTTGGAAAATTGGAAAAAAATTAACATTTTCAATTTTTTTTTCCAAAACGTTCCAATCTCCCATTCCCTTCTCTAATCACTTCCTTATCACTGATCACTCCATTCCAGAACCTGTATGATGGCCCAATATTCCTCGACAGGGACCCCCTTCACTTCCGTCTCATTCTCAACTACCTTCGCAATGGAAAAATCGATATTTCTTCGAAAAACCAACAAGAACTCCAGGAGATATTGGAAGAAGCCGAGTTCTTCGAGCTCTCGGGGCTCATTGAGCTGTGTAGATCACAATTGAAGGGGTCGAAGGGGTACCTGAAAGTCAACCACACCTCCGAGTTGTTCGACGTGCTCATGGACGCCAAGAAGGACGTGGTGGTGTTCAAAATCTCCACGGACGACGCGGCGACCATCGTGTTCCCCTATAACACCACG
Source organism: Caenorhabditis macrosperma (assembly GCA_963932285.1). Taxonomy (NCBI): domain Eukaryota; kingdom Metazoa; phylum Nematoda; class Chromadorea; order Rhabditida; family Rhabditidae; genus Caenorhabditis; species Caenorhabditis macrosperma. The sequence continues at coordinate 14,871,404 of OZ010621.1, read as the reverse complement.
GATTTGCAACGATTCGTCGACAAGTACAAGGAACGGTGTCAAGTTGTCCTCTGTAAGTCTCCCACCTTGTTAACCTCCCCCAAACTTGCCCCATTCCAGTCCTTCTCAAGACCATGTCTTCTTACGAGTGGGAAGTCGAGTACTATCCAATCAAGAAGACACCCTCGAGACCGGGCGCCGAGGGATTTCCGGACTTTTATGAGGAATTCGATAACTCTGACCATCGATACTAACAATAAACCCTTTCCTCTTTCTCCTCGCTTTCCTCTACGCCATGGTGACCCTTGGTGAAGCACGTCCTCGGTAGTATAGTGGTGAGTATCCGCGTCTGTCACATGCGAGACCCGGGTTCAATTCCCGGCCGGGGAGAAATCTTTTTTCGTTCTCGCCTTGTTTGGTTTGCATGGTAAACTTTGATTAGTGCCGTTTAAGAGCTAATATTTGATGAATGGCTTTAATGCTCAACATTTTTTGAGAAATTTTGGCAATAAATCCGATGAAAACAGAGAGTCGAGAAAGTGCAGAAAAAAAATGCTTGTTCGCCTGGAAATTTTCCGGAAACTGCCAATTTCATCTCATTGTTCCCGTCTTCCTCTTTCTCTCCTTCTCTTTCCTTACACTTCCTCTCTATTTCCTCCTCCTCCTCTCGTTTCCTCCATTCCCATTCCTCTCTCCAACTCGCGCCTACCAGTTGAGAGCGCGCTCTCCTCTACGCCATGGTGACCCTTGGTGAAGCGTGTCCTCGGTAGTATAGTGGTGAGTATCCGCGTCTGTCACATGCGAGACCCGGGTTCAATTCCCGGCCGGGGAGAATCTTTTTCTCGTCTTGGGCCCCCAATAGTTCGAAATTAATTAATTTTTAGTGTCTAATGATACGCTGATTTGACGACTTTGGAACACAAATGAGAGGGAAGAGATATAGAGAGTTAGTGACAAATATTTGGAAAATTACAAATTCGAGTGCGAAAGGAGATTTGAGATGGATTGGCAAAATGATGTTAAATACATAAATAAACAAAATTAGAAAAAATAAAAATAAATAATAACGGGGATCAAGTGCATGTGTGTGAGAGAGGAAGAGAGACAGAGAACTGGGAAGTGGGTGTATCCGGAAAATCATTCACCGGCGAGATTCCGGAGAGAGCAAAAATGAATAATTAGAAAGAAGAAGAAGAAGATCATCAATGACGTGGCAAGACGGAGATTTTGTAGTATTATCGGGTTGGGAAGACGGAGAGGGTGAAAAGGAGAGAGAGAGACGGAGACAGTGGAAGAACAGTGTTGGCTATCATCGGGTGGTGGTAGATCATTTCTCTGGCGTTTTCGGTTTCTCCGCGTCTTCGGGCAGACAGTTGGAGACGGCGAATACGGTGCAGACGACGGAGCTCGTGCGGCAGATGACACGCATTCGCTTCGATGCGTTCGTCATTTGGATAAGGTACTCCGAGACGCCGCTGCAGATTTTGTTTTTTAAATTTTGCTTGATAGCTAGTTTTTTGTTAGAAAATTCAGAAGTCATTAACTTTTTTTAAAGAATACGGCGCAAAAAAAAATAAATTTTTTTTCTAGTTGTTTTATTGCGAAAAATCAAATTTTCCCATTTCGTAATCAAACATTTCAAAATCGCTCACTTTTCATTATGAACCGACTCCTGAACGTTCAAATTGGCGATGACTCCCTCTCGGCTCTTCAATCGATAATAGATCACGAATGTGGACCGAATTGGGAAGCACTGGTCGTTCCAGCGCTGAAAAAAGATTTTGAAAACAAAAAAATCAAAAAATCAGGAAAACTTGCATTTCTCCAGCACAACTTAAAAACCAACTCACATGAAGCAACTTATTGATTCCTACGTCCGTAATGAAATCCGACGCCAATTGGATGTGTTCAGCGTTGAGAAGGTTGAGGGTGCGGTCGTCGAACGAGCTCTCGTAGATGATCATCAGCTTTTTGAGTCTGCTGACGAATGGCATTTGGAGGAATCGATTCGAGTCGAGGATGCCGTTGCCGCGGAAGATGAACGACTCCATTTGGGGCTCCATGAGTTGCAGCCATCCGTGGATTCCGTTGTAGTTCGTTTGGACGGAGATGTTGAGGTGTTTGATGCGGAACGTCCGTTTTTCAATCATCATCTCCGCGTTGTACTCCTGGAAATATTTAGAGATTTCATTTCGAAACTAAACTGATTTTTTTTTTTATTTTTGCGAAAAGCAAAAATTCGAAATTTTGAATTTCCGGCAATCAAAAAAAATTACTTTTTTGATCGTCTGCATTTATAAAATTCTCCGAATTTTGCGAATTCCCCTACCATATCAATAGTTGCCGAGTCGATGTAAACGTTGGGATCGGTGAGCCAGGCGAGGTGCCATCTGGCCATTTCGTTGAGCGTCATGTTCAGAAGAGCCTCACGTGACGTGCCTCCCGGTTGTCCTTGCATGATGTAGAAGGCTCTGGAATTTTCTTAAAAATTTTTTAAAAATTAGTGAGATTGAAATTTTTTGTTTTTGTAAGGATTTTAATTAATTATTTAAAAACATCTGATTTTTTTTTCGATTGTCAGAATTTTTTCTGATTTAATGACACATTTGTTTAATTTTGAAAATGAATTTTTGAGTTTAGAGCCCTAAATGTTATACATCCGGAAAATTGAGTTTTGAATTATTCCAGTCGATTTGTTATTTTCATGAATGCGCTGGAAATTTGAATAATCAAATACTTTGTCAGTATTTATTTATTTACGAAAATAAAAATTTTGTAAAATTTTTTCAAAAATTCAAAAAAAAATTCGTGCTTTTTTTCACAATTTTTCGTTGCCCGGAGTATGTGTATGCATTTTTCATTGAAAAAATGCGCCCAAAGACCATTTTTCCAATTTCTCCCCACCTCGAGCACATATCCATGCCCTCAATCTTCAGTCCCGTCGAAAAAACGACTCCCAGTCGTCCATTGATCCAAATTTCCTGAAAAATCGTGAATTTCTCTCAGAAAATGATGATTTCACCGTACATTCTCCGAATTTTCGCCCAACTTCCACGCCGCATGTTTGACATGTGTTTCTCGGCCAATTATCGTGTCGTGGGGAGTTATCACCTGCCCGAGCGCCTTTTTCTCGACTATTCTGCAGGATTTCGTTGGAAATCGATTGGAAATAGAAAGATATCACTCACATTTTATCGATATGCATAAAAGTTTCGGCGAGCTTTTGAAGCTCCTCGTCGACGGGCTCCAATTCCTCTAATTTTGGTGTATCCTGTGTCGTCCTCCTTTTAGCCATTATTTCTGGAAAAAAACAATGATTACTATGAGAAATGAGGACAGAAACGCTGGAAAACGAAATAGACTGCAAAATGCGCTTCGAATAGCGAAAAAAAAGTGCGAAAACCCTACAAAACCCGAAATTCGCAGGTGTGCATGCAAAAATTGGAAAAAGTGGTTGTCACTTCAAAAGTTTGCATATTCTAGATAAAATAACGTAGATTACCATTAAAAATACCAAAAACTTGAGGAAAAACTTTGAAAAATTAACGTTTTCGTAGAAATCGCTGAAAATCCGAATTTTTTCAAAAATCTCTTTTTCTCCGTTATTTTAGAAGGATGTCTAGCCGTTTTGGTGTGCTTTTCACTGGAAGACCAAGAAAAAGCATTTTTATTCATGAAAATAACGGAAAAAAGCGAAATTCGATGGAGAATCCATCAAAATCTAAAATCTCTCAAAGTTTCGCACATCTCCACGAGAAGTACACACCTTGGTGGCCGAAGTTTCGCGCGTTGGCCGCCACGGCCACGCGGAAAACTTTCGGCGGGAAATTGAACCCGAAAATCAGAAATTCGCGGTTTTCCACGTAGAAACATGCAAATCGGGTCAAAATTTGGCGATTTTATTGAAAATTCCAAATACTTGGTGAAAAATCGAGTCGTGAATATGTAGATCTCCTAGAGGTGTGTTTGTTTTGAAAGAGTAGAGGCGGAGGAAGAAGAAGAAGAAGAACGGCGGAAATTGATTAAATTATTGAAAATTACGCATTTTGACCTAGAAGAAAAGTGGGCGATGTATGTATGTGTATGTATGTATGTGTGTGTGTGGAGATGGGTGGGTGTGGGTAAAAAATTATCTAAAAATCGTCACAAAAAATCGATAAAATCCTACACGTAAAAATACACGAATTTCAGATGGAGAAAAGGCGGGTACGAGTAATTTTGAGAAAAAAAGAGAGAGAAAAAGAGATGGACTGGGGGCAAACTGATGATGATATGATATTCACAGTGATAACAATGATGACCTAGATGTGGGGGGAGGAAGAGGTAAAAGTCAATAATTTGGAAAATCGGCTATTTTTTGTTCTTGTTGCTGTTGTAAAAATTATGATGATCATAATAATGATAATAAACGATCTGATTGATTAATTGAACAATTTGGCGAGATCTCGCACATGATCGAATACCGTGTGGCGCTCTTTTCTGAAAAAAAAATTATAAATGAGAATTTTAATTTTTAAAAATTTTTTGGTTTGAACAATTATTTAGTTTGAAAACTGAATTTTGGTGATGTAAAATATGAAACGGACGAATTTTTAAATTTACGATTTTCAGAAATATCGAAATTTCGGCTTTTTTTTCTAAATTTTCCAAAGAACAACTGGATTTCAGAAAAATATTTGAAATAATTATTTTTTCGATTGAGAAGCTGTTCTAATTTTTCTCAAGTTTCATTATTTGATTAGAAATTAAACATAATTCGAAACTTTTAAATTTGGATTTTTTGTGATGAAAAAGTGTTCGGCATGTATTATATATTTCATAAATCTTGGAACCTGCGCAAACGCGCTCCGCTGGACTCGAGTTGGTCTCGCCACGATTCTCGTCTACGTCTCTCGTGGAATACACGATACAGAGACGATCGATAGTCGTGGCGAGACCAACGCAAGTCCAGCGGAGCGCGTTTGTGCATGTTTCAAGATTTATGAAATAGATAATACATTTTTTACTGATTTTTCTAGGATTTCGATTTTTCGAAATTTTGTCATCAAAAGCAACAAAAAAAAAAAGAAATAACTCACTCTCTACACACGAAGTGCACAAAGTCGGAGAGTTGTTGAGGCGTCGCTTTGACGGGGTCGTTGGGGAGGACGGTGACCGCCTGCGTCAGCCACGTCTTGAAGTTCGGCGGATCGATGCGGTTCATTTGGAGCAGCATGTCGGCCATGTCGCGGCGAATTTGTCCCGACGTACTGAAGAGGGACATCCAGAGGGCGTGGATGACAATGTTGGAGCTCTGGTTGCTGAGCAACGTCGTGGCCGCCACGACTCCGTCGTCCGAGTAGTTCGCCTGGAAAATTAGTTCGGTGATCACAAAGATTTTCCAGATTTTCCCTGTCGACAGTAATTCTCAAAAATGCCAAACTGCGCTAAGTCTGCAATCACGGGCAAAACATGTTTCAACACAGACGCCGGTCTTTGCAGACTCAGTACATTTTGGAATTTTTGAGGATTACTGTCGACAGCGAAAATCTGGAAAATTTGGACGACGAAACGCGCGCTTTGAACGCCACCAGGTCGACCCAGAAAAGCGACCCCAGGTACTTTTAACGTCCCATAAAAATTACCTTTTTGGCGTTCCCAATCTGGTCGATGACCTCCAAAATGAACTTGGTGACACTTTTCGATGCGTCGATATGATCCAACCGCATGTTTTCAACGGCGCACACGAAGAGCATTTGCGAGACGGGATTCATGAAGAAGGCAGACGTCGAACGGAGGGTGAAGCGTTGGGCGAGACGGAAGAGGTCGTCGACGGTGTCTGGGTGGTTGATGGATCCATTGACGTTCAGCATTTCGAATGTGACGTGGGCGAGTGTCTGGAGAGAGAAATAGATTGTTGAATCCCAATTCAAACTTGAATTCAAAAACAATTTTTTTTCGGAAGATTTGTATTTTCTCTACGTTCCGATTAACTTTCGTGATATTCGGGAAATTTCTCAATCTCGCAAAACACGGACTCCGAAGAATGATCAGTATTATCTCTACGCTCCGATTCAAGTCATTTGCGAATTTTTCCGGAAATAAGTCTTTGACGAACGCGGGCTCCAGATTCCGGGGACGATTGCCATTTTGATAACACGTCCTCCAATTATGAAAAAAAAACTCACATCAAGCATCCGAATGAATCCCGGCCGCATCGCTTCCATGGCTCCGTACTCGTCAACTATCACCGACGCCAGATATAGGTAGGACGAGTGGCGGTGTTTCGGGTAGGTCTCGATCATCTGAAATTGAAAAAGATCTCACAAAGTTCAGCTAAATCAGATTCCGGGATTGAAAAAAACCGGGTTTCCGGAAAACTTCTCACTGCCAATACTCACCATAGTAACAACGGGCTCCACGAGCGGCATACTCTGCGGTCCCAGGGTGCGGAAGATGAGTCGAATCGAGCGGATGGCGTGCTCGATGACTCGCGGCGACCCTTCGAACTTCCGCGTCGCTTTCATGAGGGCCTTCACGAATTGATCGGCGACACAGAACCAGAGTATGTCTCTCGGCTCGTTGTGCCTCGGCGCACTCCACACATCCTTGAACACACACGCACATCGGTCTATCCAGAGGATCGGACGAGACGCCAGTGAGGCCCACGCTTCGTTCGATCGACTCCGAACGCTTCCCTCGTTCTCTTTGTTGTGTCCGCCGCCGCCGCCCGGAGTGTTGTTGTTGTTGTTATTGTTGACGTGCGTCACTTCGGCGGCTTCCGTTGTCTGCAACTTGGTTGAGATTCGTGTGATGATGAGGTTTTTGAACAAATTTCTGCTTTTTCATGTATGTATCAACAAGTGCCAAAAATATGGACCATACTGGATAGAAATTCACGGGATAAGGGTATTTCGACGGGGCCCCGTCACTTTAGAACCAGTTACGCTTATTTTTTCAAACCTGAATCGGGAGAAAACTCTCAAAATTGACAAGTTGAGTATTTATGACAAAACTAATGCTAAATAGTTCGAGTTCTGAAATACCGCATTGTGAAGCGACGGATCTCATTCATACTTTCAAAATTTGCCCAAAATGGGCCGATTCCACTAGTAAGCCAAAGTTTATTAAAATTTCGAGTTACCGCTTCCATTTTGAACAGCCCCGATTATTTCCGGTTAGGTGGGGCTATTCCCTAGAAAATTACGTGAAAAGTGACGTTCTGATTGATTTTTCAGCAATTTTCAATAACTTCGGCTACCAGGCCTCTGGATTTCTATTGGACCGTGTGAAAGTGTTCGGTTTGGCGCTTTTTCTTTTTTTCCACAAACTACAACATTAACATCTTCTTACCCTGATCAAATTCCCAATAATCGGCTCACAAAGTCGCTCCATTGCAACTTTGGACTCGTCTGGCGGCAGTTTGGAGATTATCGTTGAGATTGCTGGAAAAAGAACCAATCAATTATCCATTTATCTCCGGAATCCGCAAATTTACCTCGTGTCAGTGAGCATATCGCCTCTTCGACTTTTGCACCGTTACTCGTCGTCTGCTCGAGGACGGTGATGAGTGAGATGAGTTGCGGGAGGAGCGGAATCATTTGTTTCGGACATTTGGCGGTGATTCGGTCGAAGCAGACGGCGACGAAGCACGCGTAGCGCGTGTCGGTCGAGAATTGCAGAATCCAGTGTATGACGGCTTCTGGAATGATGGGAGAATTACAGAAGCTAGTGGAAGTGCTTATGTGAGCTCTGCGTCTGAATTTAGCAAATATGCTGATAGTGCAGTATTGTAGGGTTCAGAAAATCGTCTCTAGTCGGGATCTAGGAGTTCTGGACTAGGATCAACTTGAAATTCTCGATTTGGCTGAAAATATACCGAAAGATATCCACCCCGATAAAATCCACAAAAATGCGTCAGAGTCTCTCAAAAATCCCTGGAGCTTCCTGGAGCTCCTTGGAGCACCGGATCGATGACAAAAGATGCAAAATTCAACTTCATAAAGATGCAAACGTCTCTGACAACCAAATTGTCAGAGACGCCGCGTTTTGACACTAGATTATTTGATTTGAAACTAAAATACTAAAAATGCTAGCTGTTTACTGGATTTCCGTCAAAATACACAAAAATGTGCCCGGATTTCTCATAGAGCTTTTTAGAGCATCGGAGCATCGTCAAAGATAGCGAAATGCTCAAAACCACCAGAGTTGTTTCTCACTAATTTTCAAAATGTTCTAAAGCGCTCTAGAACTCCACTGCATCAAAAAAAGCGATGTCCGAGCTGGGAGAGCTGTCCGACTAAGTAATACTCACCCAGTATATTCGTGTGCAGCTCGAACCAATCGTTCAAGTCCGATATCAACGAGAGACACGTCGAGATGAGTGCCGGTGGTGATTGTTGAGGCAGCGAGCAGATCAACTGGAGCACTTCGGGCATGTTCGATTCGGATTCTCTGGAGAAACGTGGGGGGTTTTGAAATATTCAAGTGATTTTCCAAGTACTCACGGTAACAGATTCTGTACCACCGCCGCCATGACGAACAGCGCCGCCTCGGACTCTTCCCACGAGCCGTCGGGCTTCTGAACGCACTCGATGACCTTCTGCTGCATCATTTGGATGCACTTGTCCGAGTTGACGATGAAGACGACGTCGCGGAGAGCCTCGATGGCTTTGCTGCGGAATTCGCCGAATTCCGAGTTCTCGTCGGGCATTTCGTCGACGTCGTCGGCGTCGAGTTTGCAGTGCTCGTAGAGCGCCAGTATGAACTTTTCGGCGTACGGACGGAAGCGGGCAATGTACTGATCGTCGTCGTATTTGAAGAGCTCCTCGGTTATGCGGTACCACACGTTGAACGTCATCTCGACGAGCTGCAAAGGAAAATCGTAATTTTGAAATCAATCGATTTGAAGAAATTCGTGAAAATGCTTGGAATCCAGAATTCGAAATCCGAATGATTCGCCGGAAGGCCTGGAACTCCAAATTAAAATTTTTTCTTTGGAAAACGGGGTTCAGGGTTGCAAAATCTATATTGTCCTCAGAAACCAGCAATTCTCGGTTTCAGAGAATTACGGTAAAGAGCCGGATGGTTCTCGTGGTCCAGATGAACCGGGAATTTGGGTATTTAGATCAGAATGTGATATTTCAGAGCATTTTTCAAAAAATCTTTTCAGAATCCATCACTAACCGTCCAATCATGGTGTCCAGCGACTAAAAGCAACAACTCGAAGCACACCAAACTTCCGACAGCCGTCGGATTCGGTTCCGCATAATTGACGATTTGCACGTAGAACGATTCGACGGTCTCGACGAAGATGCGGGCAATGTTCTGGAGTCTGTCGAGGTCTTCCTGCCGTTCGGCCTCTCGGAATGCCTCGACGAGGGAAATGACGCCCAAGTGGAGGACTTCGGCGAGTTTCGCGTGTTCTTCGTAATCTTCCGCGCGGAAGAGTGCCGCCACGACGACGTTGGTGGCTGTTTCGTGGAGGCACGAGGGGATTGTCGGCGAGATGGTGGAGACGATGTGGAAGATCGACGTGAGGAGCGGAGATCTCGCGAGACTGTCCGTCTTCATTTGCGGGTTTTGCAGGTTGGATTCGATGCATTTGAGGAGCTGGAAAGAAGAAATTAGTTCGTAAATCGGGAAGCATTTGTTTTCCAGTCAAGATTTAACAATAAAGAGTTCGAAAATACTAAATCTCATAAGTGATTTGGCTAAAAATTGAGAATACGTCTATTAAAAGCCAGTATTTCGGCATTTTAATTCTGGGATTCTGTTCGGAATCGGCGTCCGGGAGTCGGCACACACTGGGTAATAATTCGAATTTTTGAAAATCAGAAAATTTTTGAGCAGTAAATTCAATATTTTGTCAGATTTTCTCTTTTCTGTATGAAAAGGATTTCACGATTCAGGACAGGCGTGAGCCGGCATAGGAATTTTCGGATAATCCGGATTTCAGAAATTTTTTCCAGTTATCCGAGTTTTTTGAAAAAAAACAGACTCACCCTCTTCAAAATGTCGAAATTGGAGTGAAACTTCTCGAAGACGTGCGTTAGAAAGGAGACCATGGCGGCTTCGCAGTTGGCGAGTTCCGTCCGGATGGCCGTCCGCCGATTTTCGCCGATTCCGCGAATCTGTTGGACTTCTTCCGGAAACACTTGCAGCAGTGTCAACGTCATCACCGTTCGGTCACCTTCGAGTGTTTGGCATCTGAAGTGGGTGATAGATTTAATTTTCCACTAAATAACTAGAAAACTCACTGGTTCAGCAACTCAAAGATCCAATTGTTCCACGTCGGCACCTGAATGTACAAATCGGCGATGGCAAGACACAGCTGCGTCGCTGTCGCTTCTGATTGAGCATCGTGAGCCGTCGCGCCGTGGCGGCTGAAGAAAATACTTTTAAAACAGCGAAAATCACAAAAAAAAAACATACTCTAAATGCTGCAACAGTGACTGTCTGAGTGGCTCGTACTGGTCGGTGGGTAGTTGGGAGAACTTTTTGAGTATCTAAATGGGAAAATAAGCAATTTCGAGACAGTAGTTGTAAATACCTTCGTCCGAAGTGTTTGCGACGCAAAGTAGCATGCGAGGGAGTTCGAGTGGATCCGAATGATTTGGTCGCAGATCGTCCATGATTCTGGCTGGAAATGCGAAGAAAACGCATGATTCGTGTGTATTTTTGAGAATTTCGAATAATTCTGCAGGTTTTTCTAGATTTCCTCTAAAATTCTCTTGGTTTTCGCGCAAAAAACTCCGACTTTGGTCGAAAGCTGACAAATATTTTTGTAAAATCAGCATTACAACCAGTTTCAGACGTTTCTAGACCCCTCGAATGCCACGGATCCTTCGTTGACCTCCGGAACCCTTCCAGTCACCTAGATCCCTTAATCTCCAGATATAACGATAGCTTTTAGCCAGGTTTTTTAAATAATAAGCCAAACTGCCATTTTTTTCAAATTCATTTTCAAAAAATCCACTTTGCCTTATTTAATCCATTTTTCTCTATTTTCCGCGTAAATTTCTCGTAAAAACGCACCGATTCCTGGAATGCCTTCAAAAACTCTTGTGCCTGCTGAGCTTCGGCTCCTCCGCTATAAAAGACGGTGATCGCTCGACAGACCGTCTCCACTGTCGAGTCCATGCTGAAAATTGGCTGAAAGTGCTATGGAAACGAAGAAGACCGGTGAGAAATAAAAATAAATCCGATACTCGGTAACAGACCGTTAAAAATACAAGAAATCCAATTGAACGTATATTTCGTTACAAAATCATACATTACACAGTACTCGATGACAATTAAATAAGAAACGAGGTCTAGAGGTCCGGGAGGGAAGAAAGAAGGAGATAACGAAGGATAAGAAACATTTGGTTATTTGAACCGTTAGAACGCGAACAAATCGATACGAGCCTCGAATAGAGCACGAGAGCAACCGATCGCGGCCGTGTATCCTCCGGCGGTGTAGTCCTGCAAATTATTGATTTTTTGAGTGTTTTCATGATCAAAACTGAGAATAATTACCGGTGAGGGCTGTCGGATGTGAGTGAGATACCCGAGGCTTTCGATTTGAGCGGCATTCGGCATTGGAGGCCCGTTGATGACGAGTTCCAGAGGCTGAAATTGACGATTTTCGCCTTTTTTATCAATAAGAAGGATTCAAACGCAGTCCAGACTGAATTGTTCTTAAAAAGCAAAGAAAAACTGCCCACCTGGTGGATATAAGCTCTTCCAGCGATACGGATGACAGTGTTGAACGACATGTTTTCGGCGTTTCGTTTGCGAGTTTGGAGCATTTCTGAACAAAGGAAAATGGGTTTCCAACAAGGCGCATGGGTCATGGGGTCAATTCAACGCCTTTCTGTTATTTTTTGAAAATAATAGCTTCTCTTGCTGAATAATTTCTTTCCGGAAACTCTCGCGAACTAATTCCAGTGGTACAGGGGTACTTGTCTAGATTTTCTTCCGCAAAACTTCCAAATTCCGGATAAATGGAATTCAGAAAACTGGACGTTCGCGAAACGTAACCAGCTAAACGTTTGAAGATGCTTTCAATTTTTCCGGAATGCTCACGTTTTCTTCCGGAAAAGATATATTTTTCTTGAATTCTATTCAAACTTCAAGATTCCGGAAAAGCGTTTCATTGCCACTCACCCTTGTTCCGTCTCTTTCTCTTCTCCTGCTCCTCCTTCTCCTCGAGCTCTTTCTCAATCTGTTTCTTGCGTTCTCTATCCAAAATCACCTCCGCAGCGACGTTCGAATCACGCAACTCGTCCATGATTTTTCGGGTATCCGTGACCGCGGAAGCAGCTTCTTTTTCTTTCTGAAAGTTGAAAAAATGCTAATTTTGAATATTCAAGGGCATATTTACCGCGTCGACCTCCATGTGCTCGCTCATTCTCGCCTTCATCGCTCGTTCTTCTCGCAGACAGTCTTCCATCCATTTCTGGTCCTCGTCCAGCCTGAAAACGTGAAAACTGTTGATTTCAAGAGATATCCAGCCATACCTTCGCTTATTCCTATCAATTTGCTCCTTGTGCTTCTCTTCGAACGCCTGAATTTCCGCATTCGTTTCAATAACGTTCGTTTCAAAGACCAGGTTGTAGACAAGGGTTTCGAATCTGAAAACAATAAAAATTGCGTCATTTTTTTAAGTTTCAGAAACTTGAAAAAAAATCATTTTCCAATTTTTGAAAAAATCCAACAATCTCCAAACAAACCTCTCTTGATAGTCATTGAAATCTCGCAAATTCTCAAAATCGTCCGCCTTCAAATTATAGATTTTACGCAATTTCCGTCTCAAATGGGTTTCTTTGTCGATGAGCGGATCGTCGTAAATTTGTTCGCGGAAGTTATTTTTTCGCAAAACACGATTGCAAACGTGACAATTTCCCGAATTCAGTGCGTAAATGTTGTCGACGCAGTTTCTAAAAATTAAAAATTAGTGAAAACTCGTTTTTTTCAAAAATTCTCACTTGCACAATGGATGTCCGCACTCGTTGATCATCATCATAAGCTGTTTGTTGGTATATTCGTTGGATTTACATTTTTTACACTCCCTCATCTTGAAAGTTGGTTGGTTTTCAGAGATTTAAAGCAATTAATGAGCTGAAAACATGGTTTTTGAGTGAAAAAAGGAAAAATTCCGAAAACTCACAGATTTTCTCCTCAACGATGGTCTTTTTGTGTGGGTAAAGAGCGCAGAAGACTGCCTGTCTCTTGATAACCTCCAAATTACGGAGGCCCTCCTCGTAGAGTTTCTTTTGTTGCTCGACGTCGCTCACAGAGCGATTGGCGGCGAAGTGGTCACGAATACGACGGTGGAAGAACGATCGATAGTTGTATTGAGGGATCTGCACAGAGGAAAATCGATAATTGCATACACTTCAGTGATTATACCTTGTCGGCTTCTCTCTGGAGTTGCTTGTAAAGATTGACCCAGACACTTTTCGGAATTGCGACGCTCATTCGGTTCAAACCCGCTGAAAAGGGGAGAAATTGAGAAGTTTGCTGCAAAAATCAATAAAATGCATATTTTTCTAAACGATTAGAAAGGGCAAACATTGGAAAATTAGGAAAAACCTTGAAAAATTAAAACTTTTTCGAAAACAAGTTCAAAAATTAGGTGGCGTGAGGTCTGGCGCACAGTGTGCAAACACGCCGCATACTGAATTTTCGATCGTAGACGATTAAAAAATGTATTTTTTATTTTATTTTTCGAAAAACTCTTATTTTCTATTTTTTCTCAATTCTCAGCTAGTTTCTTGCATTTTCTAGGTAAAAATGGCTGAAGATATTGGAATGGAGCCATGTTTCGACGTGGAAGATCTGAAACCCCGCAAAGAAGCGCTGAAAAAGATGAAGAAGACGGAGCGGTCGGCTCCGGTCGTTCAAGCAGCTGAAATTGCGGCAGAAGAGGAGAAAAAAGTCGAAGATGGCGAGGAAAAACCAATGTCAAAGACGCAAAAACGCAAATTGAAGATTAAATTGGCAATTGAACGGAAAGAAAAGGTAAGATCTCGGTTTTTTAGGTAAAAAAATAATTTTTGCAGGAGAATGCAGCTGCAGCAGAGCCAGAAGCGAAAAAAGCAAAAACAGAAGACGGAGAAGACAAGAGTACAGAGGAAAATGCAGAAAAACCAGAGAAAAGTACGTTGATAGATTTTTCAAAAAGTTTTCGTTAAAAAACTCGAGAAAATTTGCAGAAGGTCCAAAGCACTTGGGAAAATCCAAAGAGTTCAGTTTCGAAGCAATTGAAAAGAAATTCAGCGCTCTTCTGGGAAAATTGTCCGAGACCACGAGCAATTTCAAGGAGGTAAGCGGAAAAATTTCAATTTACCCTGAAATTCATGATTTAGGGTGAAGTGATCATCAAAAAAGACGTAGAAGACGGAAAAATCACTGCAGAGGAAGCCCATACGTTGTATCGAGTCTACAATCGAAATTTGAGGATCAAAGTGAGAAATTGGCCAAAATTACTGGAAACTTCTGAATTTTCAGCGTCTCCGTGAAAAATTGAACAGAGCTCTTGGTGAGAATGCTTATTTGGAAGACGTGAAGGTAATTTTTTCTCTGAATACCTAAGAAAATGCTAGAACTCGGCTTTCAGGAAAAAATCAACAGTTGGCGTGCCGCTGGAAAGGTGACTGCCGCCGATGCGATGATTCTGGTGAAGAGGTGGAAGACGAGAGAGTCGAGACGTGTCGGAAGACAGGATCAGAAGATTATGTACGTTTTTTTCTCAGCCGTTGCTCCCACAATAAAAAATTTGATTTTAAACTTCAAAAATCCAATACAATCCCCGATTTTTCCAGCACTTCCGCGTGTTTCCACTGCCGTGAGACCGGACACCGTCTCGCCGATTGTCCGAAACGCAACAATTCGTCTTCCGATGGTGTTTGCTTCAAGTGTGGCTCCACAGAGCACTCGATTCACGAGTGCAAGAAAAAAGGTGTCAAAGGTACGGTTTCCAATTGATTTGTGTTATTTTATACCAATGTTCCCCTTTCTCCAGGATTCCCCCACGCGACGTGCTTCGTTTGCAAACAAATCGGCCACATTTCTCGTGATTGTCACCAAAATCGGAACGGCATCTACCCAGACGGTAATTCACAGATAATCAGGTGTTGATCTACTGATGATTTCAATTTCCAGGCGGTTCTTGCAACGTTTGCGGTGCGGTTACCCATTTGAGACGTGACTGTCCGGAGCTGGCGGCTCAGAAGGCCGGCGGAGCGCATGGATTCAAGAAACGTGAGTTTTTCATTGAGATTTCGAACAATTGTTGGATTCTGAACTCACAAGGGAAGTGTTTTTACACAAAATTTTGGAATTGTCCATAAGTTTGCAAGGGGACACTTTTTGATACTGGTAATCGATCCCACATAGTGGCTACCTGCGCAAACTTCTAGTTTTCCAGATATTTTGTCCCAAAGTGCCCAAAAACGCCCGATTTCGTGAAAAAACGCAATTTCGGCCACTTCGAGACAAAATAACCGAAAAACTAGACGTTTGCGCAGGTAGCCACTATGTGGGATCGATTACCAGTATCAAAAAGTGTACCCTTGCAAATTTACAGGAAATTCCAAAACTCTGTCTAAAAACACTTCCCTTGTCAGAAAGCTCTTGAATTCCGACCGAAATACCGCTTTTTCGGAAAAAAATCCAAATCTTGCAGAATTCACCGCCCGTGCCGCCACCAACTGGCAGACCCAATCCGCCGACGCCGACTACGACCCAACCGAGTCTTCCGAACCGGCCAAGTATTCCGATGAGGCGACGACGACGACGAAGAGAGCGCCCGCCAAAAAAGTCGGAAAACATATCAAATTCTGAGCACTTCTCTCGTTTGTTTTTCTCTTTTTCATTGTTATCCTCCTTCGTTTCTTCTTTTTGTTCGTTGTTATTCCAAGAAATTGTTCGTTTTTGGTCTCGGTGGGACTTTTTCAAAAATGTATGATTATGTGGTGGGTGAATGGGAGATAGTCGTATGACTGGGTTATATGGGCGGTCATGTGAGCTTCGTGTGCTCCGGAAGCAGCAGAGCTCTCAGAATCTCCCATTCGAACCCACAGGTTCAATCCCCGCTGTGGTAAAACTTTTTTGCAAAAATTGAAAAGCCAGAATCCCTATTTCTCTCCGATTGATTCCCCTCTTTCTAAAACATAATCTTCTTTCTTTTTGATCTACATTGTAACATTCTGTTCCGCCCAGTTACACATCATCACCCCCTCTTTCTCTCTCTTCCTTACCAAATCCTCTTTCCCTCCGAAAAGTCACGAAAAAGAGAGAGAAGAGGCGTGAAACGGGCGGAACTGTCTTCTTCTTCTACATTTCCATCGAAAAGAGATGGGCGGTTTGTGTCTCTATGATAATGAGATTGATGGGCGGCGGAGTGGATAACTGCCGGCTTCTTCTGCTGGCAACCGGTTTCTGATTGATTCGCTGATATCTGATTACTGATATCATTTTTGCATTTGGTGATAAGGATTGATGTATGGTTGAACGGTTTTTGCGAGATTCTAAATAGGGAAATCAAAAAATCGGAAATTTTCTATTGCATTTTGTAGATTTTCGAAAAATTTCGATTTTCAGATTTTACCAAACCTAGTCATCAACATGTGCGTTTTGTAGAGAATTTTAAGATCTACAACTTTTCTATTGACATTTTACTGATAAAACGTACAGTTTTTGAGAAAAATCAAAAAAACCTAGAATTTTAAGTGAATTTTGGTTTTTACCGGAATTTCAAAATCTCAGAATCATAATTTTTTTGCACAACTGGAATTTGAATAATATGTGCTTTTTGCTGTTGATAAAACAATAATAATGATGAAAATTTTAAAAAAAGAAAAACAAATTTTCGAAAAAAAAAATTTTTTTTTCAAAAATTGTCAAAAAATTTTTTCTTTCAACTCCCCCCAAACCGCACATCCGACTGTTCTATTAGTCATTCCATTCATTTTCCACCCAAAAAAACGACCCCCGTACAGTTTTTAATAATAAAACGCCCCCCGACGGCGTACCCGTCGTCGCTTTCTCTTCAGATGAGTAATGTTTGTCCATGGTTTTATGAAGGCGACCGTTCTCACTTTTTCCCCCTCTATTCTCAATCTGACTGTCGGAATTTTACGATTTTACGCTTTTTATGGCCAAAAATTGAGACTCGAGTCGGGTTTTTCGGTTTTTTGTGGGTAGGTGGACCTTCAAGGGGGATTTGAGGGGGGAGGGGGAGTTTTCGAAAAATTTGCGTAGTGCAGTTTTGTAGAGAATTTTATGCTGATACTTTTTGTAGTAGATCACTTTTCGATATATTTTTCGGTTTTTGAGAAAAATCGATTTAAAAAAAATATTGGGTCAATTTTGAATTGTTTTTTTTTTGAAAATTCGGTATTTCGCAAATTTCTTTGGTATTTACATTTATAAGGTTTATCGCTGTTATGTAGAAAATTAAGCGCTGAAAAATTTTGTAGTAGATCATTTTTCGCTGTTTTTATCAATTTTTGAGAAAATTGGGGAAAAACTTCCAGAATCGGAAAGTTTGATGAAAAAATCAAAATTCTAATTTCCGGGGTCCTAGAGTTACTTCCAAGTGCGGAATAAATTTTTAAAACTTAAAGGAAAATTTTCGAAAATCTCGAAAATCTCGAAAATCTCGAAAAAATTTCGAAATTTTTCAAACTTTCAAATTTTCTCAAAACTCATGTTCTATACACCATTTTGTAGCAAATTTTACGCTCTTCAACTTTTCCTCTTGGCTTATCTGTTTATTTTCAGCGGTTTCCGAGATAAACTCAAAAAACCTCACTGATAACCTAACAGACAAAATTCGAATGTCTCTGAAAACCCAATAATTGTATTGTTGTAAAAATTGAATTTTAGCTAATTTTCAACGTTTCTAGACCCCTCTAGACCCCTCTAGACCCCTTGGAATCCCCTTGGAGCCCCCGGGAACCCCTGGAACCCCTGGAACTCTAAAACTGCTCTACAGACCTCTCTAGACCCCTAAACCTCCAAAAATGCCCAAAAATCCCCCGAGAATCGATGAGAAAAGTGCTAAAAATGTCTAAAAGCGTCGTTTGACCTCCTCGCAGACGCCATTTTCCAGTCATAAATAGCAAATGGCGCCCCCCTGCCGAAAGAGAAAGGGCGTGTGTTCTCCACGCGCGCCCCCGATGATGCCATTCAATTCCGTCGTTTCGCGCATCTTTTGTACGATTTCCCCGTCTGTCGGGCGGCCCGAAAGGTTTAAACACAACAAGCCGCCTCGAATACTGTCAAGTTTCCGTGTCTTGAAGGGATATGTTCCCCCCGAGAGGATTTCAAAAACCTTCTAGAATCCTCTTATCACTTGGATATCAGTTGATATCAGTAAACGTGTTTTGTAGAGAATTCAATGCTGATCATTTCTCTAGTTGTCAACTTTTTGATAGCTCTCATGGTTTTGGAGAAAAATGGGAAAAACTTTGGGAAATGCTGAAAATTTCGGGTTTTCGGGGATTTTCAGCAATTTCAAGAATTTTTTTAAACGTTTCTGAGACATGGATTTTGTAGAAAATTCAATTCTGATTACTTTTCTAGTTGACAATTTTCGAATGGCTTTGATGAATTTCGAGATAATTTGATTTTTTTTCCCAGAAAAAATCATTTTGCTGAAAATCAAATTTTTCGAGAATTTTTTTTTCAAAAAACCCGCTTCTACCGTTTTTATCTCAAACAGAATCAGAATTTATTCTTAAAAAACCTCTAAAAATTGTAAAAATTCACAGAAATCAAAATTTAAAATTTCGAAAAAAAAATTTTTTTTTCAAAATTTCAAAAAAAAAAATTTTTTTTCTAAAATCTTCGGATTTTGTCAAAAACTAAAAAGAAAATGCTGAAAACGGTTGGAAATCACTCAAAAACTCAAAATTACCCATTGAAAAAATTCATTTGAAAAATTTTAAAAAATTTTCAAAAAAATTTTTCAAAAAAATCACAAAAATCCAAATTTTCTCAATTTTAAATTTCCAATTAAAATTCCCATTTTCAATGTTTAAAATCCAAGAATATCATCCCCAGTCCGAAGGGGGTCTAATTGCGGGGGGAAGGGGGGTGTCTGCGAAGAGAGAGAACATCACAATTAGATTGTATCAGTTGGTGTCTCTGCGTCTCTCTCTTTCTCGTGCTCTCTCTCCGTTCGCAACAGTCTCTTTCTCTTTCGGAACACCTTCTCCCGGAGAAGACATCATAATTTCGTATAGTTCTACACTTTCTTCTTTTCCATTTCCCTCGATTCCATCGATTTTCAGCCGATTTTCAGCATTTCCAGATGTTTCTCAATGTTTGAATTTTTTGCGTTTTGTGGGTATGATAGTTGTTATCATTTTATCAGTTGAAACTTTTTCTCTATCACTTCTGGTTCTCGAGATAATCTCGACAAATCTAGAAAAATTGCTGAAATTTTCAGGTTTTTGAGATTTTCTCCATAAAATAAGATTTGTTCAAAAATAGTGATAAATGTAAAATGTAGAGAATTTTATGCTGATCATTTTTGTACTGGACCATTTTTTCCTAACTATGACAGTTTTCGAGATTTTCGCAAAAAACCAACAACGAAACGCTGAAATTTTTATTCCAGACAATTCCAGACGCAAGATTTGACATTTATAGCTCGAAATTCGAAAAAAAACTCCATTTTGAATAAATTCCCGTCATTTCCATCAATTTCCAGCAAAATGCACTTTTGGCGTAGTGGATTTTGAAGATATGGGGGAAGAGGGTCCCAGGTTCAATCCCCACTGGGGTTAAACTTTTTTGCAAAGCGGAAATTGACTAGAAATGAGAGGAAATGAGATTTTCCAGTGAGATCAGTGATTACGGATCAAATCTAGAAAATTTTTTTGTAAAAAATAAGGAATTTTTTAAGGAAAATTTTTCACATTTTTTTCCCAATTTTTTTCGAAAATTCCAATTTTCCAATTTTCCTTCAAATCTTTTTTTCTGTATTTATACAAACACAACATCAATCATAAAACACTCCTGTCCCTTACACCCAACAGAACACCTCTTATCGTGCTGGCCGAGGGGTCAAACTTTACACTGCTCCTCCGGCCGTGGCCACTTTTTGCGTCTGTGTGGCTGCTCGGCGAGCACATTCTGCCAACTTGTTGACCCATTCTCACACGGGGCTTACACACCTTTTCACTGCTGAAAAATAGCAGTTTTTGATGGTTTTTGTACAATTTTTGAGTTCTGAGGGGGGAAGGGGGCTAGAAGGGGGATTTGTAGGGGAGATCGTAAGAATCTGTAAGCACTGTTTTGTAGAGAATAAGACAGCGATCATTTTTGCAGTTGACCATTTTTTCCTATCTTTTATAGTTTTCGAGAAAAAAATTGAAAAATAAATTTTTTCGCAAAAAATGAAAAATCGTGAATTGTCCTAATTTTTTTATTTTCAAAAATGTTAGTGTTTTACAGTGTTTTGTAGAGAATTCTATGCTGATCACTTTTGTAGTTGACACTTTTGATCTACCTCCTCTAGAATTTGAAAAAATGCTAAAAACTTTACTTTTCGGATTTTTTTTTTCAAAAATTCCAATTTTTTTCCAGAATTTTTTAAATTTTTCTAAAAAATTATTCACAAAATTCATTTCTAAAGTAGTCCATTCTGATATTTTTCTTTAACTTCATCACATTTTTTTCCCATCGCAAATTATTTTCGAAAAATATTAAAAAAAAAAACAAATTATTTCGCAATACCTGAAAATTTAAAAAATCGTAAATGTTCCCAATTTATCAATTTTTGTAAAAATACATAAATAACAGTGTTTTGTAGAGAATTTCACGCTGATCATTTTATCAGTTGACATTTTTGATCTACCTCTGCTATTTTTCGAAAAAAATCGCAAAAAACCATCTGGAAATTTGAAAAAAACTGAATTTTTGAAAAATCAGTTCAAAATCGCTGTAAATTTCTAAAAAATCTCAAAAATCTCCCAGAACCTCTCGGAAAAAACGTCATTCCGCGTGGCTTCCGCGTTGGCTTCCGCCTCCTTTCCGCGTTCCCACGCGGGGCTGGTTTTGGGGTGATATGGCAATTGATATGTGTGTATTGGCAAATGATAGTCTGTTTACACGTTCCATTATCGATTTTCGGTGTTGATTGACGCGTCCAGAACCTCCAATATAACATGTGTGTGTCGATTCGACTGATAAGCGATATCAACTGATAACACCCAAAAGTTGAAATGTCGCAACTTTCTCGTCCGTTTATTTGACTCTTTTAAGCTTCTTTGTGGGTTTGGGAATCGTAAGAAAACGTAAATCTTTTGAAAATTTTTGAAAAATTTCATTTTTTTTTGTAAAATTTTTTTTGATTTTCAAATATATTTTTTTCAACTTTTACTATTAATTTTTGATGTCTAAAACATTAGAAATCATTGAAAATTCACCTAAAATCTGTTTTCTAGCTCTTGGCCTCAAGGGGTATGGGGGTTCGATCTTTATTGTGGTAGATCATTTTTGCAAAGGCTCGTTTTACTGAAAATGAGATTTTAATGTTTGAAACACATATGAAACAGCAGAAATTTGGGTTTCAAGGGGAAAATCAAATTTTTCGAATTTTTTGAATTTTTTGAATTTTTCGAATTTTCCCAAAAAATTCTAAATGTTAAAAATGGTTCGAAGCTCAATTTTAAAAAAATTTAAATATAATACATGAATAAATTATTTTCCGAGTATCTTCTCAATTTTCCAGTTATCAGTGACATTTTTCAATTTTTGAAAAATTTCAAAAATTAAAAAAAAAAATTTTTTTCAAAATTAATTTTTTAATTTTTTTTCAGAATTTTTTCCAGAATGTTTTGCATCAAAAAATAGGGAAAAATAAAAAATTATTATTAGAGCAGTTTCCCAATTTTTCAGTGATTTTTGGAATTATTGGAATTTTTTAAAAAATTTCGAAAATGTTGAAAATATTATAAAATTTAAAACTTCGAAAAAAAAAATTTTTTTCAAATTTAATCTTTTTCTCTATTTTTTTCGGATCTGTTTTATAAATAGAAAACAAAGACTATGCAAAAAAAATTTTTGAAAAATTTTAAAAAATTTTAATTTTTTTTTAAATCACAATTTTCCTCCATTTCCCCCCGGCACTCTTATCAAAGTTTTCTCCAATTTTCTCGCCAATTCCATGTCGAAAATCAATTTCCCCTCCCCCCTCATCTCTTTCTCATATTCGTTGCCCCCCAATTCCCCAGTGGATGAAACTTTTTCAAAAAAAAAAAAAAAAATGAAGTGTGTCGTTTTGCACCATATGGCCGCTTCTTCTTCTTCTCCTTGGCTCTTTTTCACATTTCGGCCCCATTTTGTCATTTTTACTCCATTTTCCTATTACTAATAGCCTCGAACACATGTGCACTCCATTCGGCCCCTTCTCCTCCCCCCTTTGGCCCCCTTGGACCCCTTATTCTTATAATTGTAACCCTTCTTTTTAATTTTTCTCTAAAACTAGTGGAGATAGAGAAAAGTTGTCAACTGAGAAAATAATCAGCAGGAAATTTTCTACAAAACTGCATTATTGATAGTTTTTTTGAAAAATAGAGAATTTTTGAAAAAAATCGAATTTCCAAAAATTCGAAAAAATTACGTTTTTTTGCAATTTTCTCAAAGGCTAGCAGTGCTATCGAAAACCTGTCAACTTGAGAAATGATCTACATAAAATGCCTTACAAAACTACTTTAATATTGAATTCTTAGAAAAATCAGAAATGTATGAAAAAATCGATTTTTTTCGAATTTTTCAAAAATTTCAAAAAAAATTGGTTTTTTGCATTTTTCTCAAAAGCTAGCAGTGTTATCGGAAACCTGTCAACAAGAAAAATAATCTACATAAGATTCTCTACAAAACACCATCGTAACATGTCCGATTCCCCCCTGGCGCCCTTCCCTCATGCCCCCTTTTGATCTATTTATGAGGGGGAGAAAGTCATGGAAGACTCCTTCAAAGGTACGATGGGGTCGTTTCGGACATCATTCTCCGCTGTGTTTATGACTGACAGACACTCTTTTTTTCGGTTTTTCCCTCCGAAAGTGTACTCACTACCAGGAGAATCCGGTCCGGATGCCGGACGTTTTTGGAGCTTCTTGGACCTTCCGATTTCCGCAATCCGGAGAAAAAAAATTTGATTCCAACTTCCAACTTTTGACTTTTCGGATTTTCAAGAAAAAAACCACTTCCGCACAACTCTATTTTGTACTTTTATTTATTTATTTATTTGATACAATTTTATATGGCTCGAATTATAGACAGTAATACGATTGCTTGAAAGAGAAGGGCATGGACCATACCGTATGGTATTAGAGTCGTAGAATAGAATTACTCAACGGATTACTTTCTAGAGCTCTGAAGTCTCTGAAACCGTCTGCAAGTGTCCCAAATGCTCTTGTGTAATGACGTCACCTCTCCTGCCCTCTGGCTCTTCCCGTGGGGCAGATGTTCGTTATTTCGAGGTTTGGACATGTTACGATGGTGTTTTGTAGAGAATATTGACAACTTTTTGATAGCACTGCTTGCTTTTGAGAAAACCGCCAAAATTCTAATTTTTTGGAATTTTAAAAAAAATCGAAAAAAAATTAATTTTTTTTCGATTTTTTCATAAACTTCTGGTTTTTCTAAAAAATTTACTAACAGAATGGTTTAGTAGAGCATTTATGTAGATCTTTTTCTTTCCTCCTAGAATTCAAGCACCCTCCTGAAACCGTCTGAAAGGGCTCTTCCCGGGGGCAGATGTTCGTTATTTCGAGGTCATATACACTCCGTCTTCTACTCAAGTACACACACATGTATTACTCTTCTTCTTCTTCTCAAATAACCCCATGTGTGTATGTGTTGCGGACGGGGCCTAGAACACTGAACATCTGCCGTCTATCCGTGTCTCTGGCCCACGTGTTGACCATTTTCCTTAATTTTCCTTCTTTTTCTGTCTTTCCCGTCATTTTTCTTAATTTTTCTTAATTTTCGTTAATTTTCGTTAATTTTCTGTCATTTTCCGTCATTTTCTATTATTTTCCTCACTTTTTCCTTAATTTTCCTTCATTTCACTCACTTTTCACTGGTTTGTGACGCTTTTCATGGCCTTTTTCGTGTCAAAACGTGTTTAAAACATCGAATTTTGAAAATTTCACAATTTCCCTCTCATTTTTAAAATTCCCCCTTTTCCCCCTCCTTATTTCTCTCTGTTCTGGGCATTTTTAGCATCAAAACCATCCGAAATCCTTCGAAAATCCGTTTTCCACTCATTTCCCCATCATTTTCCATGATTTTTGCAAAATTGCACCTTTGGCTCAGTGGGAGTTTCGAGGTATGGCGCCAATGGTCCCAAGTTCGATCCCCACTGGCAAAAACGTTTTGCAAGGTACAGAACATCTTATTTGATTTTTATTAGTTTCCGTATCACTAAAAAATCAATAACTTTGAAGAGGAAAATTTTTCAAAAAATGACAACAAAAATGAAAAAATGAAAAATGAATTTTTTTCTGAATTTCAAATTTTCTCTTAAATTCGTGGCGTTTTTTTTCAGTTTTATCATATCAAAATCAGTTAATTCCACGCTAGAACTGCGCTTTTTTTCCCGTACAATGCACCGTGTTTCCTTCGAATAGAGGCATACGCTGCCGGAGAATCATAATATCTCGAGATTGATAAGATATATCAAAAAGTTGTCAACAGCAAACTTGTAGATCTCAAGTAGGACTACAAGGTTACAGTTGACACCTTTTCAATATCTCTTATCAGTTGTGAGATATAATGATTCCCCGGCAGCGTATGCCTCTATTCGGAGGAACACCCCTCGAAACTACAGTCTCCGTGTGTGTTTTTTCGTTGTTTTCATTCCTCGGCTCTTTGTCTCTCCGCTTATCACCACATCATCGAGAGGTGTCTGCGTCTCTCCGTTTCGTCCGCTCTCTCTCTCCCTCTAATCCTATTTGCATTTTGATGTGTGCTCGAACCGGAGCAGCAGGAGCCAACCTTCCGAACCGTTCCCCCTCCCTCCCGGGATCCCCCCAGGTGGTGTAAGGGGACAATTTGTACTCTTCTCCCCCCGCCGCGTGTTTGCTCATTATTATATACGCATATTCATGGCTCCTCCCGGCTTATTTAGAAATGTTTGTACTTCATCAATGCTCGCCTCCTCCCCAGTGTCATTAACTTATTGATTGATTTTTCGGGATTTTTTCCTGGATTTTTGAAAAAAGTTTTAATTTTCAAAAAAATGAAATAAAAAACCTTCTGAAAATCAGTGTTCTGAAAGTTTCCAAGTTTTATCGATTGATCGATTTTGTAGGGAATTTTGTGTAGATCACTTTTGTAATTGATAGATTTTTTCTATCTCTGCTAATTTTTGAGATGATCTCAAAAAACTTCATATCACTGAATTTTCGAAAAACTCAATTTTTTTCCCAATTTTCGAATTTTTCTAAAATTTGATGAATTGCATAGTTTGGTAGAGAATTTGACGCTGATCATTTTTATAGTAGATCACTTTTCCCTATCTTTTCTATTTTTCGAGAAAAGTGTGAAAAACCTCCCTTTTAAAATTTTTTTCAAAAATCAATTTTTTTCACAGCATTTGAATTTTTTTTAAATATGTTGATATATGGATTTTGTAGAAAACTTGACGCTGATCATTTCCATAGTAGATCACTTTTCCCTATATTTTCTATGTTTCGAGAAAAGTGTGAAAAACCTCCCTTTTTAAACTTTTTTTTCAAAAATCAATTTTTTTTCACAACTTTTTAACTTTCTAAAACATGTTGATATATGGATTTTGTAGAGAATTTGACGCTGATCATTTTTATAGTAGATCACTTTTCTCTATCTCTGCTAGTTTTTGAGAAAAATCAGTTCAAAAAAGATAAGGATTTTACCCAAACCCTTATTCTCAATTCTCCCTATCCTTCCTTTTATTTCCGGTTCTAAGCCACCGTCCCTTTGCAAAATCCCCTTATTATTCTTCATTTCCGACGCGCAACGACCTTCTAGAAACACTTAAGTCGTCCATTATCAGTGATAAGATCAGTACGACCCTAATATCATCTCTTTTCTCCGATTATATCGCACATTCGTCAATTGGGAATGCGTAGGAAGATGGAAACTTTCAATTTGACACACTTGTCACATTCTGCAGTGATGGATTGGCGCTTGGCTGGAAATCCAGTTTCAGACCGGCTGAAAAAAAAGTTGATACAAATCCAAAGTGACACATACCGTTTTGTAGGGAATTTTATGCTGATCAACTTTGTCTCTTACACTTTCCCTCTATCTGTTCTAGTTTTCACGATAATCCTCAAAAACCAAGGTGCACGTTTGGTCTAGTGGATAACAGGTTTGCCAGGAGGAAGTTCAAGGGGCCAGTTCGATATTTTCAAGGTGTCAAAGTGTTTTGCAGTTTGAAAAGTGCAATTTCAACTCATTTTTCATCCGTCCAACTAGAAAAAACTACATTTGAATCAAAAAAAAAATTTCTGAAAATCAATAATGATTAATATCATTCGACGCAAAATTTTATGCTGATTAACTTTGTCTCTTGAACTTTTCCTCTATCTCAAACGGTTTTCGAGATAATCTCAAAAAACCTCAATTACACGCATAGTGTAGTGGGTAACAAGGTTCCAGGGTGAAATTCAAAGGGTCAGTTCAATTCCCACCATGTTTCGATATCTTTTGCATGTCGAAATAAGCAAAACCAACCTGTTCCGACAGTGAGAAACCCGCCGAAACCTCCCAGTTACACACTTTCACAGTTACACCCCCCTCAAATTGCCAAAATCTACATAAAAATCGGCAAGCGACCCCCCGTTAGGTGTCTCTCTCTCTTCGACCACACCCATCGTCCCTTCTTATCAGCTTCTATTCATCCGCCCCCCGTGGCCCGAATGTCCTTCACTTCTCCCTCTTTCTTTTCCCCCTCTTCTCTCTCTCTCTCCCTTCCTGTTCGGCGCCGCGCCTTCTGCCATATCAATCAAGTTGAGAACATGATTTCATTTCGCAAAACCGATCATTCTTCGCCTTTCCCCTTCCCCCATCCATTTTTCTCTCATTTTTCTCCTTCTTCTTCAACATTTTTGAAGGTTATCCGCTATTCGCTTCACGTTTTGCCGATTTTCTCCTTGAAATCAAAGTTTTCTGATAAAATGATAAACAGTGATGTTGTAGAGAATTGAATACTGATCATTTTTGCAGTAGATCACTTCTTGATATTCCAAACGGTTCTCGAGATAAATCGGTTTGAAGTTTATAGTCAGTTTTTTTTTATATAAAATTTTTCAAAAGTTCAAAAATCCTAATTTTCAGAAAATAAAATAAAACTGTTTTGTACAATGTTTCACACTAAACATTTGTGTTATCAGGAAGTTTTCAAATTCTTGCTGGAATTCCAGATATTTCCAGAAAAACTGAAAAAATTCAATTTTCACCGATTTTCAAAGTTTTTTTGAATTTTTCTCAAAAACCATGAGAGATGATGAAAAATGATCAACTACAAAAATGATCTACATTAAATTCTCTACAAAATCCTTATAGTGTTCTATTTTAGAAAATTCTGAAAACACCCTGAAAATCAGGTTTTCTTGATTTTCAGTTGATACCATTAAAACTCATATATCTCGGAAACCATGAAAGATATCAAAAAGTTGTCAACTACAAAAATGATCTACATTGAATTCTCTACCACTTCCGTTTATGTGCCCCCATCTCAACATCCTCCTTCCCCCACTTCTACCCCTTCCAACTGATCCCAATTTCCAGGTAAGCTGCTAAATGCGCGAAATGTCCTCGTCCGCGAGTACATCCGCCACCATCGTCAAACGTGGCACATTGTCGCCGCCGGAGACGTCATCCTCTTCCGGCGTGACGTCACCGCCGACTTCTGGAGACGACAAGTCGACGTCGTCGAATAACAACCGGTGCGGCTGCTGTCCGTACGGCTATCACATCGATTTGGGATTCGTCTCCTATGCGCAGAACGTCAGCAATGGTTTCGTTTCGAGACAAGGTGAGAAATGTGAAACTCTGAAAAAAAAGCTGAAAATCCGAAACTTTCAAAAAAAAATTTTTTTTTTCAAATTTTCGTGAAAGTTTTTTTTTGTAAATTATGTTATTTTTTCATAAATTTTGAAATCCCACAAGCTCAAAATCGTTTTCCTGATCATTTTCCACCCTAGAACCCCCCAAATTTCCTTGAAAATCTCAATTTTCGAAAAATAGTTCGATAGAGCGCACTTGCATCATCTCCTTATTTTTTGCCTTTTTGATGCATTTTTGCGCTTAATAACACAAAAATAATAGTTCACGGCTAAAAAACCGTTGCAAAGTCATCAAAACCACTGAAACTCTGAAAAGTTCGGTAGAGCGCACTTGCATCACCCTCCCAAAAATGCAATTGCGCTCCAATGTTAACTTTTTAATTTTCCAGGCACACCAACAAATATGAATCCACGTGGCAATGGAAATGATCGAAACTTGATGAGTCCACTGGATAACAGCATGTTCAGGTGATCCAACGAAGAGATCAAAAGATCAAAAGATCAACAATCGATTTTCAGCGATTCGCTGGACAATTTGATGAGTGACTTCGAGGAAGTGCTCGCGCCGCACAAAGAAATGGACAAGATACAGAAAATTCCGGAAAAATCCGCCCAAGACATCCGAAATCGACTGCAGGGCGGATACAACTCGGATTATACCACTTATAGACGGGGTAATTTGAGGGTTTTGTATTTTTGAAATGATCTACAATGATCCAGGATGCTTGGGAATTTTTTTCGGATTTTTTGGAATTTTCTAGAATTTTTTAAAAATAAAAACAATTTCAGGTCAATCCTACCAGCCAGATCCTCAACGGAGAGCCCATTTTGAGCCGGGTAACTTGGAAATTTCCAACTGTTTTCATAAAATCTTTAATTTCAGCCAAACCAAACCCAATAAGCCGTCCGATAAATTTGGGTTTCACTGGGAGCCGTAGCAATACTCCGACGATGAATGGCGCCCGATTTGGGGCCAGTTTGAATGGGAATGGTGGGTTTTTGAGGGTTATCTCGGGAATGGTCAGAGATAGAGGGAAAGTGTAGAAGACAAAAATAATCAGCGTAAAATTTCCTACAAAATGATAGTAATCACTAAAAAAATTGTCGAAAAAAAAATTTTTTTTTTTCAAAAATTATTATTTTCAGTTTTTAAGGCTTATCTCGAAAACAGGAATAGATATCAAAACATTGCAAGAGACAAAAGTTATCAGCGTAAAATTTGCTACAAAATGATAGTGATCACTAACAAAATTGATCAAAAAAAGTTTTCAGCTGATTTTGTCTTAAATTTGTCTGAAAATCCAAAATTTTTCAAATATCATTTTTTTACACATTCCAGGTTACTCCACCGCACTCGCCAAGACAGTTTCGGAGATTCGCGCCCGAAATTCCGAGTCTCCGTTTCCAGACGGCACTGGAAGTCGTGTCGGAACCCCGATCGATCTGGGACTTCATCAGGCGAACGGGAATAACGGATTCTATCCCACGACGCCTTCTAGATACGCTCCGAGGCATGATGATCTACCACCGACGCCCACTCCGACTTTTAGAAGAGCTCCGTCGCAAGGTGAGAGGAGGGGTACTGTAGTTTTCGAGGATTATCTCAAAAACCGTAAGAGTTAGGGAAAAATGATCAACTACAAAAA
This sequence comes from Caenorhabditis macrosperma, assembly GCA_963932285.1. Classification (NCBI taxonomy): domain Eukaryota; kingdom Metazoa; phylum Nematoda; class Chromadorea; order Rhabditida; family Rhabditidae; genus Caenorhabditis; species Caenorhabditis macrosperma. Next base: position 14,841,739 of record OZ010621.1, on the reverse strand, counting down.
TGATCTACATCGAATTCTCTACAAAATCCATATAAATGCATATTTTAGAAAAATCTGAAAATCATCTGAAAATCATATTTTTTTCAATTTTCAGTTGATAACGTTTGAACCTATTTATCTCAAAAACCCTTATCACCATCAAAAAGTTGTCAACTACAAAAATGATCTACATCGAATTCTCTACAAAATCCCTTTGTTCATATTCCCCTTAAACTTCATTTCCAGGTGATCTACCACGTGGAAACCTGTCACATACCCCCCAAAACGGTGGTGGGGGTGATTTCGCGAGCCTCCGTCGCGGCCGTGAGTACTCACTCCCAGATCACGAACCGCATTCTCGTGTTCGCTTCTTTTCGGCGTCTCCGAAACTGCCAAGAGTGAGTTTTGTCTGAAAATTGGCTGAAAATAGGAAATATGGGAGTTTCAGCGTCTTCAAGCGGGTCCAGTGATCGACGTGGAGTCGCATTTCACCTATGCGCACACTCAAGATGGTCAGAGGGTCTTGGCACGAACTCAGTCCACCAGTACCTCTCCACCGGCCACTCCACAGCCATCTGCGGTAATTTTGAAAAAATTCCGAAAATCTGGGAAAAATCTCTTATTTTCAGTTCGAGCCGGTTAAAAATGGAGTCATAGCCAATCTTCCGAAACCAGTGGTCACTAGATCGATTGGAGTCACCACGGGACCACTTCCGGCGCCGAAGCCGTGCGGAGAGTGCTCTGCGCTGAAAAAAGAGCTCTACAAGGCCGTGGAGAAGTGAGTTCTGGAAAACGAGGGATTTGACGTCGTTAACTTTGATCTACGTAGAATTCTGCGTTGATTGATAGTAAGAACGCTATGATTCGCGAAAATTCGAAAAATCCGGGATTCAGAAGACGTCAGGTGAAATTCTGAATTTTTTCAAAATAGACCGTCATGGGTGTTAGTCGACGCAGAATGTTAAGCTGAATCAATTTGACGTCATCAAATCTTCTGAAACCTTCTCGAATTCAAGTTGTAACCTCTAGAACCTCTAGAACCTACCCTGATCCATTAATTGCCCTCTACTTGGGGCAATATCCTTATCAGCATCGTTATCAGCTTGAAATTCTGCGTCGAATGACCCTAATAACACCATGATTCCGAAAAGTTTGAAAACTCCCAAAAGTCAGAAGGCGTCGAGGATTCTGAATTTTCGAAATTTTTCAAACCCCATCTTTATTAGTATCAATCGATGCAGAATTCAACGGAGAACATTCCTGACGTCGGAAATTGCCCGAAAACCAAATTCTCAAAAAAAAAAACCCCCGATTATTCAGAATCCCTCCCCCACCACCGGAAGTTGCACACATTTCCACGTCTACCGTAACCATTGAGTTTTCCGACAAATCCACGGCTTCCGAGCCGGTTTCCCAGTGCCACGTGGCACTTGGCACCGATCCAAAAGCCACTCGGGAAGTTGGCACAGTGCCAGAAGCGGCGGCAGTGCTGCACGTGGACGTGCAGACCGAACGCAGGACGACTGTGGACACTGCGTGCAGTCCCATCATCTTTGACACGCCCCATCCGAAAGAGGTGCAGACGGATCAGGAAGTCAAGGAGGTTACTGTACCAGTTGCCACGTCACCAGTGAAGGAGTGCGAAGAGTGTCTGAAGCGGCAGGACGTGTTCACGAGGAACGTCGGAGTGGGCGCGTGCTCGATTTCCGACAAAATCTGTGTGAATTGTGATAAGCAAGTGGAGGAGATCGATGAGAATGAGGCTCCCGGGTTCAAGGTGAGGTTTTTGACCGATATCTCGAAAAGTAGAAAAGAAAGGGGTAAGTGTAAGAGGGAAAAATGATCTACGTAAAATTTGCTACAAAATGATAGTAATCATTATAATAAATTTTTTTTAATTTCAGAAAAAATTTCAGAAAAATTTTCATAATGTCGTGCATATTTTCAGTTTTTGACGGATATCTTGAAAATTAGAAGAGATGGGTAAAAAGTGTAAGAGGGAAAAATGATCAGCGTAAAATTTGCTACAAAATGATAGTAATCACTAAAATATTTTTTTTGAAAAAAATTTCAGAAAAATTTTCATAATGTCGTACATATTTTCAGTTTTTGACGGATATCTTGAAAAGTAGAAGAGATGGGTGAAAAGTGTAAGAGGGAAAAATGATCTACGCAAAATTTGCTACAAAATGATAGTAATCACTATGATAAATTTTCAGAAAAAATTTCACCGAAATTTTCAGCATGTCGTATTTTCAGTTTTTGGGGATTATCTTGAAAACTAGAAGAGATAAATGAAAACTGTAAGAGGGAAAAATGATCAGCGTGAAATTTGCTACAAAATGATAGTAATCACTAGAATAATTTTTCAGAAAAATTTTCAGAAAGTCGAATTTTCAGTTTTTGGGGATTATCTCGAACACTAGAAAAGATGGAGAAATAGTGCAAGAGACAAAAATAATCAGCGTAAAATTTGCTACAAAATGATAGTAATCACTGCTGAATTCGAAAAAAAAATGTTTTGCCTGTCATGAAAAAGTGATCTACAAAAGTGATCTACTACAAAAATAATTCGCATAAAATTCTCTACAAAACACAAGAAACGAATGATTTTCAGAAAAAAATCTGGAATTTAGAAAATTTTTTTTTTTTTTTTAATATTTAAAAATTTCCCCCCACTTGTTCATTTCAAACTCATTTTTCTCAAAAACCGTTATCACTATCAAAAAGTTGTCAACTACAAAAATGATCAGCATCGAATTCTCTATCGATTGGCTATCATCACTGATTCGTACTGTTTTCCAGGTGGACACAGAGAACGATCAAAAGCAGCGAGATTTCGAGATAGCGAAGGCGAACGCTGTGAAAAAGTTGCTGACGAACGAGCAGAAGAGCAATTTTCAGCGAGGAACTGCCGTTTCCAAGTGGGAGAATATCCAACAGTTTCAATCGATAATCCGTATCTCAGATCCGCCCGTTTCGACCGCAAAAAGTCCGTCGACGATCTGGACTACATAGTGGACAAGAAGACCCAAGTTGCCACGTCATCAACGCCTTCCACAGTTCCAGAGAACTCGGAAGCGCTGAAAGCGAAGGTGATTCTGAAGAAGGAGGTGATCATCGAGCAGACGACGACGACGAAGGTGCCGGAGCCGATTCCGGCGCGGATTCCGCGTCCGAAGATCAGCAAGTGGGCGACGCCAGAGGAGTGTGCCGAGACGCCGGACGAGGAGGAGGAGGCGCAGGACAGGTTGACGCCGTTGCGCAGTGACATGCGCCAGTTGGGCAATAGGTGAGTGCTCCGGTGTTCCGGAATTCCGATCTACCGGAAACACACTTGAAACTGCCATTGAAATGGCCCCGCAACCGAGGAGAGCTTTGCCGGAGTTATATCTCGAGATTGATAAGAGCTATCAAAGTGTTGTCAACAGCAAACTTGTAGTCCTAGTTTTGATCTACAAGTTTGCAATTGACAACTTTGTGATATCTCTTATCAATCTCGAGATATATTGGTTATCCGGCAGAGATCTCCTCGGTGGCATCCAACAATATCGTTCCGGTTTCCGGAATCCAGTCCAAATTTTCCGGTTTCCTTGATCCATCTCCCCCCTTATATCAAAAACCGCAGAATCCGGTTTTTTTTTCCCGGATCCCTGGTATATTTGGTACTACAGGGTGGCCCAAAAGTATAGGTGCACGAGTTTGACGCCCTGGTACGGACGCCGACTAATTTTTTTTCAAGTCATTTTTTTTTGTTATTTTGTATGTTTATTGTTTTATTATTCCCCAAAATTTTGTTTCGTAATTCTCATTTTCCGCAGCATAGTTTGCGCTTGAAAGTTCCGTGATGCGATTATCGAGATTCACCATAAGAAAGTCTCGATCAGTGCGATCAGTAATTTGCTGAAAATCCATCGAAACACTGTTTCTCGGACAATTTCATACTATCAGGATGCGGGACACACCAGACAACGTCAATGGACCGGAATACCACGTGCCGCTGTCACTCCTCAGACGATTGATGTCATCCGATCCAAAATCAACAGGAACGCTCATCGAAGCTTCAGAGAGATGGTAAAAGAGCTGCAAATCTCTCGAGACTCGGTGTCGAGGATCGTCAAGGATCGTCTTGATATGTCTCCTTACAAAGTCAGAAAAGTGGAGATTTTATGTGAGAAAAATATGTGAGCACGAGTCTCGAAGATCAAACTTTTCCTCGCCCGTACGGTGAGAGGTGGTCATTTGGCTACGCTGCTCACCTATGCGAAATATTTCAAGGTGGAAGCGGAATTTAACTCTCAAAATCACAGAGTACTTGCCCGAGATGTCCAGGATGCTGATCAAAAAATTAGAACCATTCACAGAGTCTCTCACAGTCCAGAATTTATAGTCTCTGAAAGAGTTTGCTTTAGTGGAAAAACTCCGCTCATTTTCATGAATCCGGAGTGAAGGTCAATCAGATGTGCGAGTTCTTGAGCAAAAAGTTATGCCATGGTCTCAGCAACATTTTGAAAGCAGTTGGACGTTTAAACATAATTTTTCTTCCTCTCACACAGCAAAAACGGCTCAACGGCTGTGCGAAGCCCGTTTTAGGGGATTCGCGAAGGGATCAGAATGGCCATCGTCGTCACCGGATTTGAAACCGCTGGACCATGTCGTTTGGGGATACCTTCAATTATGTGTCTGTGTTCGTCTTCACGCCAATTTGAAGTCGTTGGAAACTGATTTGGTGAAAGCGTGGGACGATCTCTACGGGGACTAGCTGCGTACAGTGACCGATGCTTACCCGCACCATCTCGAGGATGCCATCAAAAATCAAGAAGGAAGAATCGAAAAGTGACAATGCAGTTTTGTTTTGTATCTATTCAATAAAGTTTTGGTCGAATCCGGTGTCGTTTTCATTTATTTCAACCGAGTTACATCGGTTTTTCGATGCACCTATACTTTTGGGCCACCCTGTATAACTTCAATTGAGCACAACTTGACTCAAAATGCTCCTTTTTGGCTGGGTCTTGGCCAGGAAACAGTCAAGGTGTCTAGAAAGATTTTCCCGAAATTTTGACTGCAACATTAACTGTCTGAAAGTCATCTGAAACTCGAACAACTGTGATTTTCACAATTTCAAGTTTCAGACCGATTTCAGACAAGTTCTATGCATAATCATGACCACTAGAGCTCCAAAATGACCACGATCTGTTCCCAATTCAATTTCCAGCTCAATTGGAGTGTATTGAGCCAAAATGGGCTCAGCTCGGCTGGAAATGCTCCAAATGCTTCAATTAGGCTGGAAATTGGACAGGGACCATGGCAAAAGGTTCCTAACTTCCCCAGAACCAAAAATTCTCTTTTTCTGATCTACGACCATCTTTGACCATCTATGTACAGTAGGGAGGGCACAGTGGTCTATTAATCTTCCGACCCCTGATCTCCTATTCAAACATTTCCCAATCCCCCTATTTACCCCCAGTGCCACGTCATCAAGCGTCTCAAATATAGACATTTCAGATGGCCACGCAACACCATCAACAACCAGCTGCCCACGCAACACGTACCGTTCGGAAGTGGCGAAGAAGAGGACGTGAGGTAATTCTTGTTCAAATACACCTCTTGGGGGTCCAAAGTGTGAGAATCTCCCCTGGAACTCCCCTTGGAACTCCCCTTGAACTCGGGGGGATCGGGATAATTGACCTATTGGCCTTTATTTGGAAGGGTTCCAGCCAGAAGTGTCTGGAAATGTTGTGAGGATCCCCTTGGCCCCCTTAGCTCCAGAATCTCTCCCTGGACCCCCGTCCCAACCAAAAGGTGATAATGGATCCTATCTAAACACCCTCGGGTCCTCATTCTGATAATTGGCCTTTATTTGGAAGGGTTTCATGAAAGTTAGAGAAATCCCCCATGAAGCCAAGGGGGAACTTTGAAATAGGTCCTTGAGGTTCCCCCTTGACCACTTGGGATCCCATACGGAAAACACTGATAGTCCTATTCAATCGAGTTTGAGCCATTTTTTTAAGTTTCGCAGAGCTTTTATGATCTACCGTAAGAGCCCGTGGAGCTGTGAAAACATTCCTCGGGGCTCTTGAAGCCTTCAAAACTTACAAAAGTTCCACTAACCCCTAGGAAGCTCCAGAATCTCCCCCGACCAAAAAGTGATAATGGATCCTATCTAAACACCCTCCTCGGGTCCTCAATCTGATAATTGACCCCCCTGTTATCCAAACAGTCCATTGCGCATATTTGCAGTGACTCGGACGCCGAATCCGACTGCTCAGCACACAGTGACGGCACTTTTGAGGTGACCGATGATGTTTTCGATGGTAATATTGACATTTGGCCCTCTTATAATTCAACTCTTCTCTATTACAGCCGCCCCGTTTGAAGTTTCCGATCGACTGCGTGAGGCTCTCGAGAACTTCAACTCGTCGGTCCTCGAGCCGGGAAGTGTGCCTGATGAAACTGTGGTATGGCGGTGGTTTTTGGCGATTATCTCGGAAACTGGAAGAGATAGAGCATTAGTGCAAGAGGGAAAAATGATCAGCGTGAAATTTGCTACAAAATGATATTAGTCATTAGCAAGATTGATTTTAAATTTTTTTTTTAATTTTGGAGCTCCTAACTTTCAGTTTTTGCGAATTATCACTAAAACCGTTCAAGATGGAAAAAAAAGTGTAAGAGACAAAATTGATCAGCATAAAATTTGCTACAAATTGATATACATAACTAATGAATTTGGCGAAAAAATTATTTTGCTGAAAATAAATTTGGCTGAAAATGCTCAAATGCGTTTCAAAATTTTTTTTTACATAAAATAGTCCATTCGTAGGTGTTATTTCTAAATCTCAATAAAAATTACAGGAATGGTCTGCCAAACTGGTCCGTCACGAGTGGATGAAAACCGCCGGTCGCCGGGCGTCTCGTTATGAGCATGTCGATCGATTTGTGGAGGAGCTCAAGAATTTGGGTCCACAGATTCTTAACATGGTCGTCAATTTGAGCGATCAGAATGTGAGGAAAACTTGAAAGGAATTTTTTAAAAATTTTTGAAAAAAATTTTTTTTTTTTTCAAATTGAAAATTTTAAAAAAAAATATTTTTTAGAGTTTCCAGGTAATTTCTAGACATTTCAGTCAGTATTTAGTTTATGAAAACAATTTTTAAAAATCGCTTGGAATGCTCTATAAATGTTTTGGAATTTTTTAGAAATTTTTTAAACTTTTCGAAAATTTTTTTTTTATTTTTTCAATTTCATATATTTTTCCGAGGCTTTGAAGGAAATTTCTGACGTTCAAGATATCTTAATTTTTACAAAAAGCCTTTCGAAAATCGTTTTTGAGAATTTTTTCGATTGTGAAAAAAAATTCGAAAATTTTTCTCTCTTTTTTTCTACTATAATTTCCAAAATTTCCAAATTTTTTCTTCGCCGTATTTTGAACAAAACATTACCAATTTCAAGTGTTTCGCAATTTGCATTCAATTTTTCTTCAAATCATTTCCATTTTTGCAGGGAAATACAGCCCTCCACTACGCCGTCTCGCACGCCAATTTCGCCGTCGTCTCGTCGATTTTGGACAGTGGAGAGTGCGATTTGAACACTCCGAATAGGGTGAGAGCAAGAGAATGTCGATTGTTATTGGCGATTTTCACACGTTTTTACGTGTGTAAGAGGGCGTGAATGGGGCCGAGTGGGTGTCAAGGGGGGATGTGTCAATGGGGTGTTTCGTAATTATCGATTAAATATTGAAAAATGATCAGAAGAAAGTTCTCTACAAAACATCACAAGTACCCGGATTTTGCAAGATCGATCGATGGAAATTGAAAAAATGTTCAAAAAAAACCACATTTTTTTTCAAAAAATCCTAATTTTAACTTTTCGAGCGATTTTAGTCAAGAAAAAACACAACATTTTTCACAAAATACCATTAAAACACTATTTTTTATATTTTGGAAATGAGCAAAATTGATTTTTTTTCCATTAATTTGCAAACCCATTTTCCGAAAAATCCGGAATTCACTCGATCGCTATGTATTAAATTCTCTAAAAACGATGTCAATATTGCAGGCGGGATACACGGCCGTAATGCTGGCAGCGCTTTCGCAACTGGAAGATGAGATGGAGAAGGCGGTGGTCCACCGACTGTTCCAAATGGGCGACGTCAATACGAAAGCGACGCAGCACGGTCAGACGGCTCTGATGCTTGCCGTGTCGCATGGGAAGAAGACGACGACTGAGCTGCTGTTGAGCTGCGGAGCCGATGTGAATGTTCAGGATGAGGAGGGCTCGACGGCGCTCATGTGTGCCGCTGAGCATGGACATCGGGAGCTTGTGAAGATGCTTCTTGCTGATAATAATGTCAACGCTTCGTTGACTGATTGTGTAAGTTTTCGAGTAGGAAACACATTGAACTCGCTTCGAAAAAAAAAAAAAAACTTTTACTCTCCATTACTTTAAAATTTTACTTTTTAACATTTAACTCTAAAAAGGGGTTTAGTTATCAATTCTCGTGGTAAAATGTTCGTATGAACCTAGGTTTAGCTGAAAATATTTAATTTTCTCCGATTTTTTTGTTTTTGGAAAAATCCAATAGAAAGATGGGAAAATTTATAATTTTCTGCGAATTTCACTGGAACAAACGATTTTTTGCTTATTTCTGATTATGAACGGAGAACATTTGATTTGAAATTTGATAACATAATTTTTTTATCCAAAATTTGAATAAGTTGAAAAAATTCATTTTCATCAAAAACTATATTTTTTTTTCAAATTTGCAGGTTTTGATTCAAGAAACTCAATCTAATTCAGAATAGTTGATAACTGTTTTCTGTGTTTTTAAAATTAAAAATTTGAAAAACTAGTTTTTACTGCGAAATGATCAATTTAACAACAATTTCACAATTTCGCAGAATTTAAAAATTTTCTTTATAAAAAATAGTATATTTGAATTTAAAAAACTCACGAATAGCGCAAAATCCACTTCTCTGTCGTTTCCAGGACAACTCGACAGCGCTGTCAATCGCTTTGGAAAACGACCATCGCGAAATCGGCGTGATGATTTATGCGTATCTAAACTACGGACGTCTCGACATTTCCGGTCCCACTTCTACTATTTAATCTGATGATTTGATGTATTTATACAAATTTCCTATTTATTTCCCCCCCCCCCAACTATCTCTGCATTTTCCATCCCCAAAACTGATGAATTCCCTCCAAAAAGCAATGATTTTGCCATTTTTCCGTATTTATTAATTTTTATTTCTTGTGACTTGTTACGAGTATTTTCGTCTACATAAACACATTCTATTGTTTTTTTCTAATCTGGAAATACGAGAAAACCCGGGAAAATTTATCGAAAACCGCGAAAATCTGCAATTTTCCCGAAAATAAAAATTGGCGCCAACTGCGGCCGCGGCCGTGAAAATCCTCGGCCGTTGTGAAAATTTGAATTCTTTTCCGTCCTAAATTAACTCGTTTCTCCCGATTTTTCACCATTTCTCCAAGTTTTTTTCATGAATTTTAACAGAAAAATAGATTATTTTCAATATTCACCGTCTATTTATCATCTATTCTCATTGGAAAACTGAGAAAAGCAGGTAAAAATTGCCAATACTCTTTGTAATTTTATTCTGTTCAGGAGGACCAATTTCGAGACGATACTGTATTTATTTGTGAATAACCTTATGGACCTATTCAAGATGCTGACTCACGTCGTATTTTCCCTATTCAAACGACGTCGCGAAACTCGAGTTTCACGAAACGTTTCATATTATGAGTTCGCCGCGAACGTGGACTCCGCAATCGCGGTGTCAGCGAAGGTCCCGCAACGAAATACCGAGGCAGCACGTAAATTTCAGAGACGCAGACAAGTTCAACACGTTTCACGTCAAAAATGAGGTCCACGCTCGCGGCGAACGCATAATAACAGTGCAAAAATGCCTATGTCATTTCGCAACGTCGTTTGAATAGGGAAAACACGACGTAAAATAGCATCGTAATACAACTTGAACAGGTTCATAAGTTTGCTCACAGAGCGCTTTGTCCATAATTTGAAATTTTCCTTCTAGGTTTTCAGAAATGATCTTCCGTTTTCTTGTCTCTTTTGTATCTCTTCACTGGCATAGATTCCACGCTCAGCCTCTTAACATTTGATTCTTCCGTAGGATTCTTTGTAAAACGTGACGGAAAGTCGTAACACCTTTCCTCGGATCTCGATTTCCAGTCGATTTTGGGCTTCAAAAATGTCCAACTTCCGCCTGAATTTCGCAATTTCCCTCTTTTTCGCCCCTTTCATCACTTCATTTTTCCCCAATTCAATCAATCGATTCTCCTCCCCCATTCTCCACCCCATCCCGCTGCTCTTTCCCTTTGTGTGCTCCGAATGGGTGTGTCCTATAGCGTGTGTGCCGTCAAAAGTGGGGCGGAGCTCCACGAAATGACGGTGAGCACACACACGCAAGGAGACGCAAAGTGTACACATCGTCGACGACGGTCTGCCGCCCCTCATTCAGTCACTCATTGTGCTGCGCCGCCCGTGTGTGCTCCGGCGAGCACAGCGGCGGCAGCAGCAATAGCAGGACGAGCTCATTTTCGTCATGGTGATGGGCTCCGTCCTCATTTCGTCCCTCTATTATTCTGTCCATTCTATTCTATGTATTCCACCTGGTAAGATTTGAAAGGACCCATCAGAGCTAGGCAAGATGTTGGCATAGCTGAATTGGAACTCTCCGCACTCAGCCGCGCCACATTCTGCCACGCGCTGATTATCATAAGGTGTCTGCGTTTTTTTGGGGGATTTATTATAAATCTGGGGTGGGTAGAAAAATGGATTTTCGATTCATTAGACGCTTTTCAAAAGAAATCTGCTCCTAGACGAGTTGAGATTACAAGGAAAAATAGTTAATTTTGATTCTTCAAAAATTCACTCATCGGCAAATAAGCAAACTGTGGTCGTTTCTTGCCATAGGTGCAGTTAAAGTCCCATTGTCGATCGAGACTGAGGTCGAGTACTCGGACGCCTTCGGTGAAGTGGACCTGGAAACCGGCAATCTCGAAATTTCGGAAACTTTCCGAACGAGGTGAAAAACAAAGGGAAAAAGTGTTAAACCTTGTGCTGGTCTACCGTTTTTACCTCGAATCGAACGGGCGAGAAGTCAACGGTTACGGTAGGCATGCAAACTTCATAGGCAGTCGTCCAGTAGCGAAGTGCCGCGAGTTGCGGACAACACGGGTCCTGCAAAGAGTGCTGCTCTCCGGAAAACAGGCGGATCGCTAACCTCAGTGACGAACAAATTGTGACAGCACTTATTGAACATGTTCGTCAGTTTAGGAGCTCCTTCGTCTTGAGTTGGATCGTTGCAACACGAGTATTTTGCCTAAAACGTGGAACGAATCAAAACTCAAATTTGCGTTTCGAGACCTAACCTGCAAGAACTTTTGAAAGCAGCACAATTGTGTGGTGCTATTCGAGCATTTTCCAGGCACACAAACGTCCGTCAGGTAGACTCCCTTGTTACAGCATTTTGGCATTACCCCGCCGCTTCGTTCTTGCTGTAATTGAGTTACTGAGAAACCTTTAAGCGTTCTGGAAATTTCTGGTACTTGCTGATAACAGATATCATCTGTGAAAGCGCTACACGGCAGGTTGGCGTCCATTAGAGGCATCGGCTGGTAATGAGTAATCTTTTGATTATTCTGATTCTGGTACCCATTTTGATGCTGAAAACTAGCGTTTTTTGGCTTTGTGCCAAGTTAATCAGCTTATCAACCTGTTGATATTGTTGTCCATGATAGTATTGATTTGTCTGTTGTTGTTGTTGATACGGAGTGAATGTCGGCCAGTTTGGCGGTTGATTATAGACTGGCGGACGGGGGATTTGTGTCTGAAAATCGGTTCTCTGTTTTTTAATTCATCCCACATTTCCTCATCAACCTGCAAATCCACCTCTCTTCAACAGCACATTTGCACTCTTCCCCAGTTTTTGTCTATTTTTAGAATGTGTGTGTCCCCCTAGACGCTTCCTCTTGACTTGCAAAGTGAAAGGTAAAAAAGTCAACAAACGCTCTCTTTTTTCCGCCGATTTTTTTTTCGCGGAAGAGGATTGGAAATGAAGAAGTGTAAATATGGAGAAAACGATGAAATTCTCGAAAAATCCAAGGTTCCGAGAAACCTAACAATCTACAGACCACGAAAGTTCGCTATTTCTTAATCTCTTTGGATTTCGATATTATCCTAAATCTAAAGTGCCCGAAAATGTGCTTCTAGGTGAAAACATTCAACTTTAGTAAATAAAGAACCATCTGGAAATGTGCTCTATGGAGAATCTCACTTCATAGAGTTTCTAGAAGCTAGCTCTATTGAAAATCAGCATACCAGTCGGGTCCAAAGTGCATCTTTGGATGCTCTCAAATTGCACAAAAGTGCAATCTACCGTATCACCCTTTCCGCACGTCAAACATCTTCTCCGTCGCGCACCCTCTCGCCCTCGACACACTCTCTCGGTGCTCAATTGATTCAATGATATTTACTGTCAAAAGTTTGTGTGCCTTCGGTCTGTCTCTTTCGCCCTCCTTCCCTTTGTTTGACGACAGTAGTTGGGTCGCACACCGACGAGGAGAGAGTGTGTGACGTGCGAGAGACGCAGAGGACACGGCTCACTGTTTGCGCGACGAATTTCCTGACCCCCGGAGTCCCCCCACCCTTGGGCTTTTCGGCGACTTTCGAGAAGATTCTGTTGGGGGAGAGGGACACATTTTTCACGTCATTTTGTAACAGGAAAACCGGAACCGGTTTCTCTGAGATTCGTGATTTTCTCATTCTTCGGAATTGCTAATGCTTCCAAAAGATTTCTGATTTTTGATTTCTGTAGTCACCATGCCACGTCATCAAAAACCATTATTGACTTAAAATGAAGTGAATCAGCAATCTTAAAAATTATGAGCTGATAAGCAAAACTACCCAAGCATAAACAGTTTTCGTGTCGAAAAATTCTACTGATAAGACAAATTTGAAAGTGAATCAAAACCGACACAAACCTGTGGTGTTTGAGTGGTTTTCCCTGTTTCTCCATTCGCCACGTCATCATTCGGATAATAGTCATAATCGATGGGTTCTGGAGCTGAAAATCCGGGAAGAATCAGCGTCAAGGCACCAAACGCTCGTCAATCTTACTCGTTGTAGTCGTTGGCATGGATTTCGTCGGGATTGGCGGCGGCGGAGGTGGTGGAGGCGTGTAAAAGCCGTAGTTTTGTTGATTTTGGTGTTGGTAATTCTGAAGGTTTACTGTATCTTCCATGGGAGTACCGCAGGTTACTGTACTTGGTATTGTGGCTGTTGTGGCTGCTGGTGCTGTGGAGCCTGTTGAGGTTGCTGCTGCTGCTGATAATAAGTATTCTGCGGTGGATTGTAAGCCGGCGGTGGTGTTTGTGGGGTTCTCGATCTTCCGTAGCCCTGTTCGTGTTCTTTCAAATACGCATTTATCTTTTTCTGGGAACTCCGCGCAGCAAAATGGCACGGTCCGCACTTGGAATTGGCGCTGTCCACAGCCTGGATGACGGCTGACGAGCTGGTGACGTCACTTTTCGGCCAGGATATGGTTTCCGCGATTCGTCCGCAGCTTAACAATCTGGGGATTACTGTACATCAAAAGAGCACTTACGAGTCCAAAACCATAAAATCGAAATTGGCGGCGCCAAGTCTTGGCCATCCTTCTCCGGCGCGGTCGATTTGGAGATTGGGGAACTGAAGTTGATTTTTAAACGGGTTTCCGGTGCCTCGGCGCGTTTTAGTGTCAGAAGGGATTACGGTAATTTGGAAAGTTCGTAATCACCACAGAAAGCAGGCTGCCTTATTTATTGACCGCATTGACACGATTCCGGTCCCCTTTTGTATCTTACAACAGTAATCCAAGTAAAATTACAGGATGCTCACCGCTGACGCCGTTCTCGATATAATATGATTCGATTCAAAATCCGGAGCCACCACAATGATTTGATGATTTCGCTGTGTTGCAATATCATTTAACCTGAAAATCACAGGATATTGTTCAAGTTCAACTAATTTCTTTTTAAATACCTTCTCAAAAACGCATAACAATTTGCGCATTGCAACGGTATGAATACGACGAGAGCCGCTCCGCCAGCTCTCGTGACGTCATTGGAGCCGCGGAAGGTGATGGAGGGAGCTGCGGAGCACAGTGGATGGGGGAGCGGAGCAGTTATGGGGGTGATTAGCAGGGAAATGAGGAAGAGGAGCAGAAGGTGAGAGAGCATTGCTGGAAAATGTTTCGACTGGGTGAAAAAAGAAATCATTTTTAACCAGGGAAGTGGACGGAGAATGTTGTAAATACCGGATTTTTATATTTAGCAAATTTTGAAAGATTTCAATTTTACCGGTTTGTCGAAAAAATGAATTATAAAAAATTCAGAATTTTCCAATTGACTTGAAAAAAAATTAATTTTATAACGTTTTCGAAATCTTTTTTGAGAAATTACTATTTATTTGAGAGTTATTAATGATCATATTCCAAATTAAATATGTAGAAATTGTCAAAATGAGGTAAAATTTTTCAAAATTTGAAAACATAACATTGTTCAAAAATTTGAAAATCGTATCATCTCCGAAGCCCGTCTAAATGAAAAATTTAAATTTTGGGATTTTTCGGTGCTTTTCAAAGGTTTTTCAATATTTCAATAATGAAAAAGTTGAAAAAACTTAGTAAGACACTGAACTTCCGGAAATCCTCTTCAAATTTTTTTGAAAAAGAAACCCTGAAAATTCATTGAGAACTTTGCTTTTCTTTGTCGGCGCTTGCACCGACGGATCATCTGGCATCCACCCGCTTCTCCCCCTCCGGGGGCTCCGTGGGGTGAGACGGAGGGGAACACCTGTCGCGGTGACTCTGTGAGCTTCGAGGAGCAGAGGAGTGTGTAAAGTGTTAAACTGGGGGCCTCCAGGGGGCGAAAGAGCACATTTCGAAGGGAAGTGTGGCACGAGGAAAGCGCACAAGGTATTTTTAGTGTTTTCGTGCATTTTCGCGATTCCTTTCTTTTTTATTGTTTTTTTGGATCTGTTTTCCAAGAGGGTGCTAAAATTGTACTATGCTCTGTTTCAGTGTTGTAAAGCTTTTTTCGTGAGAGATTTCGTGAGACATCTATTTTTTCAAGAATATTTATTTTTTCAAATTTATAGCCCGTTGATAACCCTCATTGACACGTTTCACACAATAATCCAGCTTCGATATCACTTTTTTCTCTTCACTCTTCTCCAATTTCTTCGCCTTCTTCTCGGAAATCCGTTTGAAAATCGATTTCCATCGTGATTGATCACCAGTTTCGATTTTCAGAAATCCGTATCCAATGTTGAATTGATAGCCGAAAATGCAGAAAAATCCGAGGAAAATGCACAGAAATGAGAAGGGGATCATGAGGAGTGAGGTGGCGAATGGAAGGTTCGAGATGAATTTCGAGACGAATATTCCAGCCGATTCGCCGAACTGAAAATGGAAATGGAGAAGTGTTTAGGATTAGAAGTAATAGAATATGTCCGGAAGTTGGACAAATTTCGGAATCTGCAGAAACTTTTCTGGACCTATTCACGCATTGAATTTTTCTATTTTTTCCTTTTTTCGAACTATGCATTCGCAGCACTCAATCGTACCGAGACTTATGCGTCGTTTTTAAGAATGCGCCTTTGATTTCTTTGCGGATTCTCACTAATTTCGTGTTTTTCCTAGATTAATAGTTCACAACGGTCCGGAGAGGATATTTAGGTGACGGAAGGGTCTCGCAACGAGCGATTTTTGTATTTAGCAATTTTCTGCCATTTTTGCTGCGTATGCATAGTTCGAAAAAGGGAAAAAAATGCAAGGCGTGCATAGGTCCATTATTTTCATAATTCGAGTTCCAACTATCTGATCAACTCGAGCAGAAAATCGCCAACTCACCACAGAAGCGATCAAAATCACAATCCGTCCGCATAAACTGAACGGTACTGTTATTGGATTGACGTGCCATTTCCAGTGATCCGACGCCGGTTTTCCGGAGAGCCAACGCAGAAATTGGTTGGTGAGGGTGTCTGGAAGCTGGATATTTTTCCAGATTTTCGATTTATTTTTTCAGGATCAAAGCAAATTAAAATTGTTCCTCATTTTCCTAAATATTTTCCATCGAAACTTCCGTTTCGTCAAAATTACGAAATTTTCATTATCAAATTCCAAGCTTTTTAGTATTTAAAAAAAAATCCAAACTTCTCACCATCCTTCAACTGATATTCCTCTCTTATCAGAATCGCTTCGAATAGTATTATCCTGGAAAAATCAGTGTTCCGCTCATCTCATCTAATCTTCTCGAACTCACATCGTGACAAAGAATGCTCCAAAAATCGAAACTTGCTCATTTTTCAAGTAAACATTGATGAGCTCTCTTGACAAAATAAAAATTCCTAATAGGAGAAGAATCCATGAAATGTAAAAGATGAGATCGAGAATCATATTGTCAGTCTGCAAAAATTAAAAATTGAAAAGAAAAAGCAAAAACATAAAGTAAATATGGGGAAACTCCAATGATAAAATAAAATTTGGAATATTTAGAAAAACCATAAATTATCCAAAAATTCACTCGATTCAGAAAAAAAGTACATAAATAAATAAATACACACATAAATAAATATTTAAAACGGATCAGGGGAGGGGAGAACGAAAACCGATAATACTTAAATGAATGAATTACACCGAAAATGAATCAAAAAATCGTAGAAATATGCGAAAAAGCTCCGGGTAATACGTGGAACACGGGCGGAATGATGCGAAGCGAGCGAGCAAAAGTTACATGAATGGGGAGAGATTAGTGATTATCAGCAGTACGAGAGCCCGGACGGGATGGTGGTCGAGCGATTCTCGAAGTGGAGGGTGGTCGAGCGATGCCTGAAGTGCTCGGACGGACGATTCCTGTGGTTGGGGCGGCTGGAGAAAAAGATAATCGTTTTCGGAAATAAAACATGAGAGCTCACTCATTCTCGATCTCGGCGCCGCGATTCCGGTGCTCATCGTGGCGGTTTGCGGTCTGGCGACTCCAACCGGTCGTTGTGCCGTCGAGACCGGAACAGTTCCGTTTCTGACGACGTTCGGCGCAATTGAAGCGGTCGCACGGGCCTGCCCGAGACGGGAAGTTGTTGCCGCTGTGGAAGTCGTCGGACGGGGAGCGGGGCCTTGAGAATCAGGAATAAATGTCAAAAATAGAACAAATCCTTTGAAATACCTCTAGAAGACGGTCTAGACGTTGTCGCCACTGGAGGCGGCTTGGGCACCGGTTTCACAGCGACTTTCGGTTTGTTCGCTGCGAAATTCGGCGCGGGTCTCGCGACGAAAGGTCTCGGTCGTGGAGCAGAAGTGGCCGAAGCAACTGGAGCTGGAGCCCTGACACTCGGCGACGGGGCTCTTCTGGCGGCGGCGGCGATCGGAGCAACTTTACGGACTGTCGCCGAGGAGGCACTTTGGATCGGACGCGCGGTTCCGGTGGGTTTCGATGAGCCGGCAGATGGAGGAGCGGGACGTCTTGAGGTTCCAGAGGTTCCGGAAGTGGTGGCCGAGGAGGCGCCAATGTTAAAGTGCTTCGCGAGTCGAGCCATCTCGGGGGTGGCCGATTTGCCGAACTCTTTCTCGAGCTCCTCGATTATTGTTGGGATCTGGAATTGAATTGATGATTTGAAAATTGAAAAAATTCGAAATTCCAACCTTTTCGGCCTTCATTTTGTCCTCGAACACATCGGCCATCAGTCGCTTCGCCACATTCTCTCCCAGACACTTTTGAAGAGCGGCCACAATTCGAACAGCGGCTTCACGAACGTCTTTGTCGGCGTCGTTGGTTGCTTTTACAATAGTTTCAGCTATTTGTTTAACAGCATCAATTTCCACTGTCGACTGGTCGTTTTTGGCGAAGAATCGCGAGAGGAAGAGGGCAGTTTGTTGGCGAGTTTGCGGGTTTTTCGACGAGAGCGCCGATGAGACGACTTCCGAGTAGGCGGACAGGGGTGTCTGGAAAAATGACACAGTTATGGTTTTCACCCAAAGCCAACTAACCGTCGTTGCGCCAGCATCGCAAAACTCGTTGAGAGCATCTCGGAGCACTGCCTTCTTATCTTTCAGTTTATCGAAAATGATGGGAAATGCTCGGTTGGCAAGCGATCCGAAGGCGTATCTGGCCTTGAGTGCCAATCCAGTGAGACATTGCGCCGAGAGTGCGGCCACGTTGACATTGACGTCTTTCTCGATGATTTTGATCATTTGGATGGATATCTCTCGAGTTCTCTCCGATATTTCGATTCTTCCAGTCGCGTCGATCTCTTTTTTGACTGATTCTCCTCCGGCAACCCGCTCTTTCCAGTTCTTATCAGCCAGTTGTGATTCCGCTGCTTTATCGATTTTCTTTCCGATATCCTCCGCTTCCATCAGTTGCCACGGATCCAAACTCATCGCTGACGGCGCGCAGTTCGCCGTCGAGGCTTCTGCATCCGCCACCTCCGAGTCCCCGGCTCCAGAAGTCTCTCCAGAGGGTCTCGGTCTCTCGGCGGCTCGTTTCTTCCACTCCTCTGTCGCCTCCTTCTCGTATTGCGCGATTTTCTCCATTTTCGCAGTGTCCGTGGCGATTGGAGCTGTGAACGCGGCCATCGAGTCGCCCATGAGCCGACGAAGGGAGCCGAGTGCCTGACAGGCCTTATCTCGAACTGTCACATCGCTTTCCGAGGCAGCCTGGAAATAAAATGGTTTCTTTTTGAAATCCGGATACTTTCAATGCTGGTTCAAATGCTGGTAATCAAATGCTGGTAATCATTCTCCAAATTTTATTATTTTTGCGAAATTCCGATTCACAGTGAATAAAAATTCGGTACTTGTAACGAATAGACGTCCTTTGCGAAAATAAGCGTCTTTTAGGAAAGGAGGTATTCGTTTCAAGTACCGAAATTCAAAGTGTCGGGGGAAGTTTCTCAAATCTTGGCTGAAACAACCAATCCGGAAAATTTGGATTTATGGATACTAATTTTAAAAATTAAACATTTTTTAAACTATTGTGTTAGCCGCGAGCGGCGCGCAATTATTTTGCCGCGACGATCGCATGGTAGATCATTTTGGAAATTTTCCGGGATATTTCCCAATTTTCTATTGTATTGCTCTGTTTTTTTCAAACACCCTACCTTAACAATCAGCGGAGCGATCGCCTTGACAAATGGTATATCCGGAGCGTCTTGGCGGATGAAATAAGCAAAAACGAAGGATAAAAGCGTCTGTTTGCTTTCCGGCGACGGGATGCCGAACCAATCGACGACGTCCTTCTGAATCCGTTCGGCGGATGTCTGCAAGATTATAATTTTTGAAAATTGAAGATATCCAGGGTAAATACGGTGTCTGATACGGCTCCAACTGCGGCTAGAACTGCGTCTCGCACATTTTTCTTCTTATCCTTGGCTCGTTTGATGAGGAATGGCAGGACCTGGGAAATTGGTAATAATTTGATGAGAAATATCATTATTTCCGGGGGAACACCTTCAATTTCCCAATTTTCTTCCGAATCCCAAATTTTCAAAATTCAAAATTTTGAACACGACGAATATTAACAAGTTAGTCCAAAAACCGCCATTTTTTCTTTATTTTCTGTTATTCTTCCATTGTCTCACCATTCCAATGAATCCTCCAAACTTGTTCCTCAACCCATTCGCCAACAGCTCCACCGTCCGAACAGCCGTCGTCACCACGACAATATTCGATTCTCTGTCGAGAATTTTGCGTATTTCGTCCATTAATTCGCCATAAATCGTCATGGACGTTGTGGAGAGACGGGGATTTTGCTCGATTAGCTGGTTGAGGGCCTGCAAATGGCTTTTTTTGTTCTTGTGATTTTTCCTATAATTTTTGGGCAATTTTCGATTTCCCAAACATTTTTGCTCGTTTTCCAGCGAATTTTGGTGTTTTTAAATAAGTTTTCACATATGTTTACACGCATTTCTTTGTTTGTTCTCGACTTAAGTAGCTGACACCGACTATTCGACATTTTTCATAAAATGCTAAAGGACGAATAATTGCTGCGTTTCGATAATTTTTCAGTATTTAACTGGTCAATTTTCCCCTATGCTTTGTGTTTCAATTATCCGTTGTTTAAACATTATTTTTCTCCAGAATCTCTCGAAATTCCCAAACTTCTGTAATTTTACCTCTAACGCGGTCTTCCTCTCGCTCCATTTTCCGCCTTCGAAGACGAATTTCTTCTGTTCGCTGGGCCATTTGGCCAACACGTCAACCTCGTCCAAAAATGTCCATTCGTCCATTTTTGACCTAGAAATTATGAAAAGAAAACCGAAAAACAAAAGAGAAAACGGAAAAAAATAAATGCGGAGGAGTTTGTTAAAAATACAGCGAAAAAGTCGCAAAAACGTCTATAGATCGAAACATTGCTCAAACATTGTCGGGAGAACGGCGGCAAATTGGGTAAAATTCATTAAGAGGCGGGAGAAAAAATAACGAAAATTTCAACAAATTCACTCAATTTTTCGAACGGGAAATCGGGAAATTACGAAATTTTGGAGGCGAAAAACGGGAAAAGCAATAAGCAAACATGGGGTGCAAACGGGGATAACGAGGGCGCGGTGGGGGCGAAAAACGAGAAAAAGCTGGGAAATTTACAAAAAAGGAGGGAGAAATTGGGCGAAAAGGATGAAAAAGATCAGTTGTGTGTTTATAAAGAACCATTCTGGAGATGCTGAAAATAACAAAAAAAAAAGAATGAGCGCGGAAAAAGCGGAGGGAAGAGTAACATTTCCAGGAGGGCAATTTTTTTGAAATTATTGCGGCATCGCTTCTTGTCTCTCGCCGCCCGTCGACTTCTTCGTTCCAGACACAATATCATCAATGCGCAGAAGCATGACCTGAACAGAATAACATTGATTGCGGGAAAACGAGAGAATGTTTTTGTAGCCGAATTCAAAATTTTTAATCCGCTTACCGAAGTCTCAATAGCAGTCTTCAAGACTTGAAGTCTGACAGCCAATGGATCCCAGATCTCGAGTTTGTTCATGTCAACCAAGTCTCCGGTCGATCCGTCGACTCCGAAAGTCCAGTTTTCGGCGCTTTGCGCGTGGATGGCTCGCAGCTCGGTCATCTTGCGAATGGTGCTTCCTCCGCAGTTCTGGATGAGCGTGCGTGGGATGACTTCGAGGGCGAGTCCGATTGCCTTGTATGGCCACTTGCTGACCCCGTCCATCTTGGCGCCCTGCTGCTCGATTTCGCGGCTCAGCGCCATCTCGAGAGCTCCTCCTCCAGGCACGAGCTTTGGGTTGATCATCACGTTGCGGACGACATGAAGGGAGTCTTGGAGATTGCGTTCGACCTGGAAAATTAACAAATTCAAACAAATGATCGCTTCCGGTAATAATTTACCTCGTTGATGACATCCTTCGATGGTCCACGAAGAACGACAGTGCAAGCGGTGGTGGTCTCGGCGGTGACGTAGGTGTAGTACTCGTCGGCGATCTTGACGACCTCGAAGAGCTGCGCCTGAGTTCCAACGTCTTCCTCTCTCAGATCAGAGGTGTCGTGGACGATTCTGGCTCCACAGACGCGCGCCAGACGGTTGTTGTCGGTCTTCTTCAGGCGACGGAGGCAGGTGATTCCGGCCTTGAGCAGGAAGTGCTGGGCGAGATCGGAGATTCCTTTCTCGGTGAAGACGAGGTCCGGCTTGAGCTTAATGATCTCGTCGCACTGCTTGCGGATAGCCTCTTCCTCTTGCTCGAGGATCGCCGAGATGTCCTCCTCGCGCATGATCTCCAAACTGGTCTGCGATTCTCCCTTCTTGTACTCCAAGTTGCAGTCGAGCAGCACGATGCGCGGGTTTTCGATGCGGCGCTTCATTTTAGCGTGGAGAATGTCCTTGTTGAGCACGACTCCCTTGATGACCTGCGAGTCTTCGATAGTGCCTCCTGGGATCTTCTCAATACGGCAGTATCTCTTGATGTCGATCTCTCTGACACCGGCCTTTTCGACGCGAATCGTCTTGACGGCTTCGATGGAGATGTTGACGGCAAGATCCATCCACTTGCTGATCATCTTCGTTCCGAGGCACGATTTGACGACGGTGGCGATCTCGGCGTCGTTGTTGACGTCGACGTCGCGCGAGAACTTCTTCTCGGCCCACTGGATCATGTCCTCGAGAGCCTGGCGGTAGGCACGGATGATCAGAGTTGGGTGGGTCTTCTGCTCGAGATACTTCTGAGCGTGAGCCATAACTTCTCCGGCAAGAATAATAACCGAAGTGGTTCCGTCGCCGGTTTCCTCGTCTTGGGTGCGAGCGATTTCGATCATACTCTTGGCGGCCGGGTGTTTCACAGTGATTTCTCTGAAAAACAAAAATAGTTATAAGAGTGTTTATTTGATTAAATCCCACCTCAAAATGGCGTTTCCGTCGTTGGTCATCACAATTCCGCCCATTGGGTCCATGAGCATCTTGAGCATGGCCCGTGGTCCCAAACTCGTGCGAATCACATCGGCGATCGTCTAAAAATGACAAAAATTTTGCA
The DNA here is from genome assembly GCA_963932285.1 of Caenorhabditis macrosperma. Lineage (NCBI taxonomy): Eukaryota > Metazoa > Nematoda > Chromadorea > Rhabditida > Rhabditidae > Caenorhabditis > Caenorhabditis macrosperma. The sequence goes on along the minus strand of OZ010621.1, from coordinate 14,819,211 downwards.
AAATGCCAAAATCCAATAAAATCTCACCTTGCAAGCGTTGATATTTCCTATTTGGACCTGATGTCCGCTTTCACGCTTCGTACCCTGGCTGAGCACAATGATGGGCTGCTGACCGGCTCCGCGCATCATCTTGACCACTGAAAATATTATAACTTTAATTGATTTTAAAAAGGTGTATTGAAAAAAACGTCGACGATAAGAGATCTTTGAGAAAAGTTAAATTTTACAAGAATATTTTAGCACTTCTGCTGCCAACTTGAGAAAAATGCGTTCCTCCTACTAATGTTTTACATCTCGCTACTGAAAAATCGATAGACAATTAGGAAAAGCTGTTAAAAAAAAAGGAAAAGACACATAATTCCGGAAAATTCCGTTAACAGTGAATTCTTCATAGAAATTGCGAAAACCGCGGTGCCTTATCGATTTTTGCCCCACAACACATGTTTCGGCGTGTTTTTGACTCGAAAATCTACCTAAAACACTGAAAAACTATTAAAATCCATGCAAAATCATGAGAATCCATCGAAAAGTGTAGAGCCGAGGGGGAGGAGACAATTTGAAGAGAATTCCAGTGCTTTTGAATGTTTTCGCGGCGAGACCCCAAGCCTAAATTGGAAAAATAGTGTTTCTGGACCGATTATCGCAATTCTTTTTGCAAAAAATCATAATTCCATTAAATAGAAATCATCTCACCAATTTTCGGAAATTTTCATAACCGGTAAGCGCCAGAAAAAAAATGCTGAAATTTGGTTAAAACTACGGTAACACTCGTTTCAACTGTGTCATTTTTCTCATGCGCCGCCGGCAGCTGCCAACACTGTTTTTGGCTTAAAAGTGCTGAAAACGAATGAATTTTTGAAGTTTTGTGATTTTTTCGTGATAAATCGAAAGAAAAGGGTGTCTGGATCTCCGTAATCATGCAAAATAATCGAAACTATGGTGAGAATAACGATTTTTCTGCAAAACACGGAATTTTTCCATTTTGCAGGGTATAATCGATACCAGCAGTTTCCGACGTCGTCTGGGGTAAATTTTAGCAAAGATTACGAATTTCTCATCAGTATTCCGGCTTCAGAACGACTGGAATCGCGAAACAGAGTGGTCGACGCCTGACGAATCGTGGAGGGGGTAAAAATTGCGACGCCGGTCGGAATATCTCACTAAAACAGTTGGACTTTTAGAAAAACTGAAAAGAAACAGCCAGTTCCGTACGATACATGGAAACAAAGGAATCCGGATCCACCGCGGAACGATAGAAATGATAGGAACGAGAGTTTCCAGTACGGAAGAGGTGGTCAATTTTCTGACGAAAAGCAGAAGATTTTGACGGAAATTAGTTCAGATCGAGCTCCGGCGCATCTAGATGACCAATTTCTGCTGAAAATCGGAGCCAAACGGTAATTTTTGCAGAAAAAGAACGGCTGAATTCTAAAACATCTATAGTTCCAGCTTGGAAAACGGGAATTTGGTAGACCGCGATGGCTACACATTGAGAACTCGCGATCCAGAGTGTTCTGCGGTAAAAAATGAAGATTTTTCATTGTAATTATTAATTTTACAGCCCTTGCCGCCAAGCTTCAATCCAAGGACGGAATTTCAAGGCGGGCAGGAAGAAGATTTTGATAAAGTGAGTGATTATCGATTTTTCTCCGGAATCCTTTTGTTTTCTGATTCAGAAAGTCGCGCAGCAGTTGAAAATGGTAGAGAAGCAGAAAAAGGAAGACGAGAGAAAGAAGAGACGTCTTGAAAAAAGAAAAGAGGAGACCGAAGGCGAGGACGAGTATGAAGACGTCGAAACGCCGGCGGCAGCGGTAAGAAAAACGCGAAATATAGGCGAATATTCACGAGATGTGCAGCGAATCAGAAAAAAAATTCGAATCAGAAACTATTGAACCGGAAACTAGTGAATCGGAAAAAAAGCTAGTGAACCAGAAAAAAAAAGCTAGCGAACCAGAAGAAAAGCTAGCGAACCAGAAAAACTTTGCAAGAAACGTGCTTTTGAATTTTTTCCCAATTTTTTTGCAGAAGCTTAATACTATTAGAAAATAGGGACATTTTTCTTGAAATTTCCCCAATTGATATAAGCTTGGACTTGGTGCACACCCCGGTGAGCGCGAGATGTGCAGCGAATCGCTAGCGAACCGAAAATCAGCGAACTGAAAAAAATACCGGCGTTCTTTTCAAACAATTTGAAAATTTTTTTTGCAAAAAAACGTGAGATTGAGTTCTACCGGATCGGAAAGTTTGAAACCTGTCGTAGCGATTTAGAGCTCTCTAGACTGTTTTTCTGGTTCGCTAGCTTTTTTTCTGGTTCGCTAGCTTTTTTTTTCTGGTTCACTAGCTTTTTTTCCGATTCACTAGTTTCCGTTTCAATAGTTTCTGATTCGAATTTTTTTTCTGATTCGCTGCACATCTCAATATTCACATATTTCAGCCAATTCCTGTAAAAATCGCTCGTCCGGAGTATCCAAGATACAAGCGACCGGAATTACCGAAACCACAGACAACTCAATCCGCGTGGCTAACAGAATACAATCAACACGTGGATATGATGAAAGAGCAGGCTTACACGTACGTTTTCTTGTGTAATTCTTATTTACAAAAACTGAAATATTGGGGCAAAGTTAACTAAAACATGGTTCTGCGCAGTACGTGGAACAAAACGTGAACTAATAATATGTGGATTTTCTTCAAAAATCATTAGATTTTCAGATTTCCGCCAATCAACCACAACCAGCCATCAACTTCGTCTGCATATGCCCCTCCTCCCCCTCAAACCGGATACTTCTTCCCAGCTCCGCCTCCTGTTCCAGCCTTCCCGCATGCTCCGCCTCCCATCCATCCGATGATATCGGCTCCTCCACCGCCGCCACTCCCTGTAAAACCGCCGCAGATGGACCTTCCGCCTCCCGGAATAGTCACCGACGCGTTCTTCCAACCGCGTCAGCCACCATCACCGTACAGACCGCCGGATTTGAGAAATATCGACGCATTTGGCGTCAGGATTGGATCGAGGCCCGTTGAGGTGAATAAGCTTTCATTTGTTGCTAAAACCTTTATTCTTTTTGAATTTCAGATCGCATCGTCATCAGATTCCGAAGAGGACGAGGCCGTGGCCAAACTTCGAGAAGTTATCAGAAATTATGGGAAATCACGATCTTGAACACGTTTTCTTGCTTTTTGCACACTTTAATAATTTTTCCCGGACATTCCTTCAACCCGATTTGCAAATTCCATATATTTACATTTGCCAAAAGCTTTACCCATGGGATCATGCCATAATAAATTACAAATGATTATTGATTTTTCACATTTTACATTGATTTCAAGCGTTCGACACCGCTTTTTCATATTTTCTACTGAAACTTGTGTATTTTTTTGAAACCTTGCTTAATTATTGAGTATTGAATTTCATTTCAGATGCCGCGCAGTGAAGACGAGGTCGGACTCAAGATTGACAGATGCTTCGCTGATTCGTTGCTCAAAGTGACCGGTGGAGTCGCCATCGGAATTGTGGCCAGTGTCGCCTTTTTCAAGGTTTGCAATTTCTTTTAAAGTTTTGGATAACACCGATAATTCGGAGAAATTTAAAAAAAAAAGAAAAGAAATTTGAACCAGTTTTGTGATAATTTAGTCGTAAATCTATCCTCCATTTTGTTAAATTTTTGAGAAGCAAAATTTGTTGGGGTTTTATTCAAAAATAGCAATAATTCAGAAAGCATAACTGCTCACTATTTTAAAAAAAACCAGACAACAAAATGTGTTTCTTTGCAGAGCCGCTCGTGGCCGGTGTGGTTCGGATCGGGCGTGGGCCTCGGAACCGGATGGTCGAACTGCCGCCACGACTTCGCCTCGCCGTACCTGCTGCACGGAAAGAAGGTGCCTGCCGGACAGGACTCAAACGGAAAACCAGCATACAACATTGTCACTGAGAAGCAGTGATTCTGCGTTGTATTCCTCGAATTGTGCTTGTCGAACGCCTTCTCAATTTCTATTTCCTCCCGTTCTCCCGTTTGTATCGAGTATTTTTTTTGAAAGTAGGATGTTAATTTACGTCGTGAAAAATCGATAAAAACACTATAATTTGTAATGCAATTGTTCTTCCTAATTGTAAGCTTTTTCTAAAAATCAGAATTAACAGTTAGCGAATAGATTTATTTAAAACAAAATTAAAGCCAATATTTAAAAATATCAAGGGAAAGAAAAGTGCGGCAAGAGTCAGTTTAACCAGGTATTCGGGCATTTCTCAAAGTCGCTGCACCTTCACCGCATGATCGCCAATCGCGTTCAACGCGGCGAGCATCTCGTCTCCCGTCGCCCGGATGTAACTCGGCGGCAAGTTGAACGCGAAGCTGTCCGGATTGTCGGTGGGGCGCAGTTCCACTCCGTAGATGTAAGGCACGCCGCGGTGCTGCATAAAGTCGATACTTGTTCCAGAGGCCGGATCTGCAAATGTGTGAGTTATCGATTTTTTGAGAAATGAAAATATAAAACTGACACATCATCTCTGAAATGGTTCCATAGCTGTAGGACACCCCAGTGGTGTTCTTGATGGCCAATGCGGCTTCGCGAGCGGCGTTTTGCTGCAAGACGGTGGAATTTGGATATTTTGAAAAAAAACAGAAATTTAAAAAATTAAATTTTTTTTTAACATTGAAAATCAGAAATTTTGAATTTTTGTTTCAAAAATTATTTAGAAATCCCTGGTTTGGAAATTTTGCGCAAAGATTCTCATTTTTCGAAATTCTTAAACTCTCAAAGTTGGGGAAAACAAAAAAAAAATTTCAAAAACGAAATTTAAAATTTTCGAAATTTCAACTATTCAAAAAGTTCCTGAATAATTTTCGTGTCAATTTTCCAGCTTTCCAGAAGAAAAAATGGTTTTCGAAATTAGAAAAAAACCAAAAAAATTTTTGAAAAAATTTAGAAAATTTTTTTTTTTTTTCAACCGAAAATTACGTAAAAATTTCGAAATTTCGATTAATTTTTTTTGAAATGAAATGTTTAAAATCGCGCCAATTTCTCCACTATTCGTCAAAACCAATAACAAAAAAAATTAAATTTCGAAAAAAAAAGAAGTTTTTTCCAAATTTCAAAAAGAATCCCACCTGATCCTCATAGTTCTCAGTTCGCTCATTAGTATATCCCCATGGGGAGAGGAGTAGCTGTCCGTAGGAGTGCAGACTGATATAGACCTTCGGATCGGCCACATTCCACGTGAAATAGTCCTTGAGGCCGCGGATCTCGGGTTCCGAGTACGGGTGACTGCCCATGTAGATGTTGGAGCACGGTGTTCTGTTGGCTCCGGCTTCTCCTGAAACCTCGGGTTACTGTAGTCTTCGTGGCGGGCGGCCCACCCCATCGGTATCCCCAGTTGCGGTTCGCGTCGGCGCCCATGCACCACCGGTTGACGGTGACGTTCTTGCTGCGAGTCTTGCGCCACAGGCGGTCCTGAACGGTTACTGTAGGAATACTGTAGCTTTCCCAACAACAACAACGACAACGAACCGAAGTCCTACTGTACTCGTAGCCGTCGGGGTTGACTTGCGGGATGATGTGCCAGTCGAACTTGTGCAGATTCGCTGTGACACGTGGATCCTTTCCGTACTCGGCCACGATCTTCTTCATCATGAACAGCGCGACGGCGGGTGCGATCCACTCGCGCGCGTGTACTCCCGCGTCGACGACGATGGAGACGCGCATTGGGGGTGTCTGGCTGGGTTGGTGGATCTGTGAGGACGGGTGTTTGCGGACACGGCATCGGAGTCTACGACAATGAGGGGGTCACTGGGGTGCTCTGCACTTCAGTAGTTTTCTAGGTTACTGTAGCTTGTGTGATAGTGGTGTTTGCACATAGTGCACTAGATTCTACGACATTTCGATCTAGAAGGTTACTGTAGCTGTGCATTTGCGGTGTTTGCACCTAGTGCACTAGATTCTACGACTTTTCGATCTAGAAGGTTACTGTAGCTCCGCATTTGCGGTGTTGGCACCAAGTGCACTATATTCTACGACATTTCTACCTAAACGGTTACTGTAGCTGTGCATTTGCGGTGTTTGCACCTAGTGCACTAGATTCTACGACATTTCGATCTATAAGGTTACTGTAGCTCCGCATTTGCGGTGTGTGCACCAAGTGCACTATATTCTACGACATTTCTACCTAAACGGTTACTGTAGCTGTGCATTTGCGGTGTTTGCACCTAGTGCACTAGATTCTACGACTTTTCGATCTAGAAGGTTACTGTAGCTTCAAATCTGTGCATTTGTGTTTCCTGCACCTAATGCACTATATCCTACGAGGAATCCCGAATTTGGTGACCCGCTGGGTTACTGTAGCTCAAAAAATCTGCATTTGCGTAGTTTGCACCGAAATACACCAAATACCACGACATTGGCTCACCCGAACACCATAAACGGTCCGTCCCTCTGATGACGTGGCAACCTTCTCCATCTTGACCATATCCGGCTTCTGTTCGGCGAGTAGTGTCATGAACTTGACCATCTGGAAATGGAAATCGGGGGTTACGGTAGGTAGCTACAGTAATCCGCGTACATCTTCATAAGTGTGGTACATGTTGACGTCGAAGTCTTGCCAGTTTCTCAGCGAAGAAGCGCTTCGTTTGCGTCGAATCGAGTTGTGGAACAGTTCGCGGCGTTCGGCGTTGATCTGGCTGACAAGAATAAGTGATAAGGTGATAAGGTGGTGATAAGGGCTTCAAGTGGGGTACCTCTGAATGTCGCCTTCGATCATTTGCAGCGATTCGAACTCTTCGGCGGTGAGCAGCGATTTGAATTTGGGCAGGAACTCGGGCGCCACGAGCACGTCCGCGTACGGGTTCGACTTTGACGGTTCGCCCCACACGTCGATGAGCAGACGGGCGGTGTTGGTTGTCTGCAGAGAGAATGCGCTTGATTTGACGACAATTGATGATTCTTTTGGATTAGAGAAGTTACTGTATCTTCAGAAGTACGTGAAAATGGTATTTGCGGATAATGCACTCGATTTTACGACAATTGATGATTCTTTTGGATCAGAGGGGTTACTGTATCTTCAGAAATGTGTGCTTGTGGTGTTTGCGGAGAATTTGCTGGATTTGACGACAATTGATGGTTCTCATGATTTGAGGATTACTGTAGCTTCAGAAATGTGTGCTCGTGGTGTTTGCGGAGAATGCGCTCGATTTGACGACAATTGATGGTTCTCATGATTTGAGGATTACTGTATTTTCAGAAATGGAAGCTCATGGTGTTTGCGAATTGATCATTTTATGGAATAAGTTACAGTAGCTTCAGAAAAACGTGGAAATGGTGTTTGCACACTTTGCATTGAATTTGACGACAGAAGTGACTGCCAGGAATACTGTAGTTCGGAAAAATACGCAACACACCATATTCTACGACAAACTCCCTAAGCCATCTCTGGGTTACTGTAGCTGGGTGCTAACACCAAATACATCAGATCCTACGTCTTGTTTGCACAGAATGCATCAAATCGTACGACACTTGGGTAAACGGGATAAAGTGTCTCTGGGTTACTGTAGCGTGGTGTTGACACCAAGTACACCGAATTCGACGCTAACTGACCTTGTCCAATTCCACATCGTAACCCTCCAACTTCTCCATCGTATCCGCCGACGCGTCGACTTTGAATCGGTGTAAAGTGTACCTGTAAGTGGTTTTGATCTACCAATCAATTCCACAGTGATATACCCAGTATAGTCAGCTCTTTTCGACGATTCGTCACCGTTGATGACGTGGCAATGGTGGATAGTTGTTCCTAGTAGAAGGAACAGGGGGACGACAAGTTGCAGGTGCCACGACATGGTCAAGGGGGGCACCTGGAACACGGGGGGATTTCGAGGGGAGAAATAGAAGAAAATACGGAAAATTTAAGAAAAATCGACAAAAAATGAGGTTTTTGAAGATTTTTGAAAATTTGAAAAAATCGAAAAAAACATTTTTTTTTCGAAATTTGCATTTTTTTTAAATTTCAAACATTTTGAAAAAAACAGAATTGGCTCAAAATCTTCTTCTGCTTGTGAGTCTGAAAATATTTTGGACAAATTAAAAAAATTAAACTTTCAAAAAAAAACATTTTTTTTCAAATTTTCAAAATTTTGTTCACTAATTCTCAAAATTCGTTGAAAAATGATATTCAAAAATTCCCTATCACCCCATCTGTTGAAAAATCAAAGATAAGCGATAAGTGACAGAGAAGCATCACGAGCCACCGTCGCCGCCGCTGTCCCCTTCCCCCCTTCCCCCCAAGGGGGACTCCAAGGGGGACTCCGGAGGGGACATTTGATCCGTTTGAAACGAAGACATCTGAGAACATTACACAGTTGGGGGGACGGTGATGACGGGGGTGACAAGTGAAATTTCATGGGTTACTGCCAAGTTGGAGAAGAGGCGGACTGATATGATCACTGATATCTCGAAATCTATCAGTGATAGGGAAAAGTTTTCAACTACAAAAGTGATCTACACAAAATTTGCTATCGATTCGTTTTTTTACACATGCAAAAATAAACATTACGTGATGAGTTATAATGGTTTAAAGTATCGAACCTAGATCTCACAGGTACCTATCACTAATCTGTTGATATCTCGAAAACTATTAGTGATATAAGGAAACTGTCAACTACAAAAATGATCTACAGGAAATTTCCTATTGATTCGTATTTTTACACATGCAAAAATATATAGTTCAACATGAGTTATACTTGTTTGAAATTTAGAGCATAAATCTCACAGGTACCAATCACTAAATCATTGATATCTCAGAAACTATCAGTGATAGAAGAAAACTGTCAACTACAAAAATGATCTACCCAAGATTCCCCATCGATTGGCGTGTATACTTGCCAGGAAACTCTGGAGGAATAAGAAGTTATTGGGGCCGGGAAGAAATTCTGAAGTGAGTGCCATCTGTGTCCAATTTGCTTCTCCTCCGGAGGGGGCCGGACAGAAGGTCGGGCCATATGTTTGGGGAATCTCTGCGCTCTCCTCATTCTGCACACTCTCTCGTCCAATTTGTTTATCGAATTATTTAATTTATAAAACGAAAATTAAGGGCCAGAAGTTCAAATTTTCCGATGTTTTCCATATCAACAAGATTTTCGAATGGGCGGGAAATTGAAAAATTTTTGAAAAATTGTAGAAAATTCCAAAAAATTTCGAAAAATCTGGGAACTCATATCCAGTCTCTACAAACACCTAAATGTCTACAAATGCTGAAAAATTGCAGAAAATTCTTGAAAAATGGCTGTTTTTATTTCGGTCCTTGTCATTTTGTCATTTCTCCCTGGAAAACACACACAATGGCGAATGTGAGGGTTTTGTCAGGTGACAAATGCATTGAAAACACCCGAAAAACGATGAATAATCGGCGGTTTTTGAGAGATGGCCTAGTTTTTCATGGTTGTCGGATTCTAGGCCACCAATTCTAAAATGCTGAAAATCGCTGGGAAAAATAGTGTTTCGAACTGAAAATGATCCGGAAACCACTGAAAAGTAGCCAAAAACTTATAAAAAGCGAACATGGCCTAGGTTTTGCAAAATTGGATTTCTAGGCCACCAAAGTGAAAATGCTCGGAAAATGGTTTATTTGATAAGGAATTGACGTGAAAACTTATATTCAAGCCAAAAATCGTAATAATTGATCATGGCCTAACTTTTGCAAAAGTGGATTTCTAGGCCACCAAATTCAAATTGCTCAGAACTAGTGAAAAATGAACGAGAAATTTAGGAAAATTCTGGAAATTAAGGAAAAATGATGAGAAAATCATGAAAATCCTGAAAAACGGTTGGTGGCCTAACTTTCCGCAACTGTCGGATTCTAGGCCACCATGTTCAAAACCGTCAGTTTTTGCTTTATAAACTCTGCGAATGTAGATCATAAAAATGCGAAAATTGCCCTTACAATTGAAACAAAGAGGTGTAACAATAAACGAGATTACTACACTTATGTCTTCCCCTTGGGGGAAAAACAGGTTTCCAAGGGGGGAAACTTATCAGAAGCTTATTTGGGGCGGAGGAAGTGATAACCAGTGATTAGCTGGTTTTCCAGCGGATTTTTGCACTTTCAAGGTTGAGAATCGTGCAAGAATGAGAGGGGTTTGTGTAATTTTGTGGGGTGGGGAGGGGAAATTGATTTTTAGAAAATCGGAGGGTGATGGGAAGAATCTGAAAAAAATTGAATTCTATTAAGAAGTGTGTTAGCAATTGGCTGAAATTTTTTCAGATTTTTCAGAATCGTCTGTGATTTTTTAAAAATCGAAAACCCTTTGAATACATGAAAATTCGGGTTTGAAAAATTTCAAAAAATTCCAAAAAATCCCAAAAAAATCGGGAAAAATCCCAGCGACTGTCAGCTTTTTCCGAGAACGCTAGACGACTGGTAACCGTATTTCAATAACCTTCCGCACCTCAAAAACCGGCTCCAAGTACCAGTTTTCCGGAGGCAAATAGCGCGAACTTTTGACTTTTCCCTCAAATATTGACTCAAGATCACTTTGCTTGAAGGCATCAGGTAAATAGACGTGTTTTGGCAAGTTGAATAACTTCAAAAGCTGAAAACTCTGGAAAATAAGAGAAAATCCTGAAAAAATCTGAAAAATAAGGAAAAATTCCGAAAACCCCGGAAAAAACGCGTAAACCTTGGTATTTCTTCAAATAAACTTGTTACAAATGTTTTTTCCATCGAATTTTTCGAAATTATCATTCCAAAATTGCAAAATTTCCTCTATAACCGCGAAAAACCGCATTTTCTAATAAAATTGCTTTCAAACTGGCGGCGCTTTTTGGTGTGCGGTGGAGCGCGTTTGCATTGTTCACCTTGTTGGCGATTTATTTTTCTAGCCAATTTTCCTCAATTTTGACCAATTCCGACCTAAAAACCGCCAAAAATCGTCAAAATATTGTGTTAAATTGATCAAAATTCACATTTTCAATTGCAGATTCACCAATAAAATGCACAAAAGGCTCGAAAAATGAGCGATGATGGAATGGAAATAAATATCGACTCAAATGAGCCGACGAATCAAGGGAATGCGGCGGGAAGTGTCGATATTCCGCCTCAAGTGCAAAATCAACCCGTTCAGGTACAAATTTTTATTAAAAATCCAAGTTTTCCGGGCTAAAATTGAAAACCTGCATTTTTCCTAAAAATGTTCTGTTTCAGGCTGAAAATCCACCCCAACCTGCTCGACCACCGGCTCAAAACACTGTAAATACGAACACAAACCATCTAAACGCTGCTCGGTAATTATATAATTTTTTTGAAAATTCGAAAACCTCCCAAAATCGAAATTTTTCGAAATTCCCGCCAAAATAGTTTCAGTGATCGGTTATTTCACGCAATGTTGGTCAGAATCGCTCTCAAGTACTCGGCGAAGGTGTCGCTGAAATGGCGACGCTTTATCGAGGGAACCATTCTCTTTTTCGTAAGTTTTCCGGAAAAATTGCCAAAAATCCGAGAAAATCGTGGAAAATCCTAATTTTCAGGCATTTATCCTGCTATTATCGCTACTTTTCATTCATATCAACTTCACCCGATCACCGGCCACGTGTCTGAATGCAATGGAAGCGGAATGGATCAAGAAAGGTGGATTTTTCGATAAAATCCCTGAAAATTGTCTGAATCCCTGGAAGAGCGTTCAAAATGAGGCTAATCGGGTGGATTTTGACAAAAATCTCTCGAAAAACGCTGCAATTTAACAAATTTCACAAGAAAAACGAACAACTTTGATAAAATTACCATTTTTTCGTCGTTATTCCGAAAAAAATAGGAATTTCCGTTAATTTAAAAAATTTTCAAAAAAATTTGTAATTTCACTTAAAAAAATATGGAAAATCAAACCAAAATGCTCATTTTCCATTTGAAAAACCTTGAAAAAATTTATTTTCAACAATGAATTTCCAGGAATCGTCCGAATCGAAGTTGTTCGAAATTTGCAGCTCCTCGAGGAAAGGGAGCACTTTATCAATCAGTACAGTGAGTTTTTCGTTTTGTTTTTGAATTTTGCCTGATTTTAGTCGAAATAAGCAAAAAATAAATAAATTTCCAGTATCCGAAAAATCGCAACGAGTGTGCCATTTCAACCCAGCCGACGTGTTCCGGTTCGGACCGTCAGTAATTCCGTACGAATCGTCCGGTGGCCGGAAATCCACGACCACAGTGAAAAAGGTCAGGAATTCAATTCAAACTAGGAGGTTCTATCTGAGAAAAAGTTTTTTCAGATGAGACCAATGGCCTATTATTCATCGGTTCTCTCGTTCCTTCGACCGAATCTATTTTTCGATGAACCAGATGAGCCAGATGAGTCTGAGACGTATGCAGTGAGTTTTTGTCTGTTTTGCGCATTGAAAACTCAATTTTTTAGGTGGAAAAAGACCCGGAACAGACGGAAGAGTTCGGTTATCACGATCCATTGGAGGCGGAAGCCTATACGGCTTATTTCAATGCTGTGAAAGGTATCATTTGGTGGACGTTGTCAAAAATTGATTTTAAGAAGAAAAATTTGAAGCTGCACAGTTTGAGAAGCCAATTAAAAATAAATCCTGGACAATTTTCAGAAAAAAATATTTTAAAAAGCCTAATTCCCAATTTTTCCAGACCGAGACGTCGAATACGAGTACATGTACCGGGTGGAGTACGCGATGCTCTACGGATTGTTGCGATTGCCGCAGGAGTTCAGGGACGAGCACAATATCCCTGTTACGTGGATTAGGGTGAGTTCGGTGTTCTGCACATGTGGCTGAAATTATCGTTTTTTTTTTCAAAAAATCAAAAATCGTTCCCTCCCGGTTCAAAAATTCTTGTTAGACATTTTGAACAAATCCCTGTGAAATTCGTTCCTTTCAGGTATTCCAAATATAGTAGGAGTCCACTATTCAAGACAAGTGTGCCTGTGTCTGAAATTAAAAATATTAGCAATTTTTGAAAATGGGCCTGTTATGAACACGGCTCTCTGCGATTGAAATAGAAAATTGCTCTTATTTAATAGAGCGCGCTTGCTGAAAAACCCGGCAAGGGAAAACAAATTTTTCCCGGGGACTTCAAACGTTTTACACATTTTGATACTATTCGATATGGCATTTTGACAAACTCTCCCTTTCAAAAGTCCCATATCTCTCTCCAGATCGACGCCAAATCGCACTGCTTCGGCGATCAACTCTCCCGGCTGATGATGCGACTGTTCGTTGGCTACGAGGACGCCGTGGTGGCTGCGCTGCGGCAACAGGCGACCAACTTGTCGCTGATCCACCCGGAAACCAACAGTATGGGCTATCTGCACAATTTGATGACCAACGAGCACTTTCACTTCGTCGCCAATTCGCTGGGCAAAACGAGCTACGTCACTGCGGGCATCTTGATGATCATATTTGTGAGTTTTTGGAGATTTATTTATTCCAAATTTATAAATTCTCTGACTTCCCTCGTTTTCAGACGTTCGCCATCTCGATGCTGCTCCGATTCTCGCACCATCAGATCTTCGTGTTCATCATCGACCTCCTGCACATGTTCGAACTCCAACAACCCTTGAATCCGCCGGTGGCTCCGTTGGTCACTGTGGTTTTGGCTCTTGTCGGTGAGTATTAAAAATATTTGTTTAAAACTTTACAATTTACAAAAAAATCCACCAGTAATTATTATATTTTTCCATCGGAGTGGCGCGATAGCGGAGCGTGGGAGGAATCGGGTCTCACCACGAGAATATGAAATTTTTCGAAAATCGACATGCGCCTTTGAACTTTGAGGTACGGTCTACCGTAGTTTCTTCAAAGGCGCATGTCGATTTTGAAAAATTTCATGTTCTCGTGGTGAGACCCGATTCCTCCCACGCTCTGCCATCGCGCCACATCCAAGGAAATATATAATACCGAAAAATAAGACTCAAATTAACAACGCCTTTCTGGCAAAATTCGCTTAATTGTAGTATTTTGAAAACACCAAAAGATCTCCTATTCCGGAATTCCGGTCAACCCTACTAACCTCACCGCCCTCCATCACCACTCCGCACCAAATTCCCGTAGCTACAGTCGAAACAGGCATTTCAGGAATGGAGGCCATCATGGCCGAAGTGTTCAACGACACGTCCATCGCGTTCTACGTCATCCTCATCGTGTGGGTCGCCGACCAGTACGACGCCATCTGCTGCCATTCGAGCACGTCGAAAAAGTTCTGGCTCCGCTTCTTCTACATCTACCAGTTCTTCTTCTACTCGTATCAGTATCGATTCGCCGGACAGTACGGCGGGTTGGCGCTGCTGACGGCGTCGTTGTTCATTTTGGTGAGTTTTGGAAATGATTTTTAAAAACGCTTATTTAGCGAATTATTTTGCATGTAAAAAAACCTTTCGCCCGGATAAAAAAAATCTGTCTTCCTTAATTTTACAATCCTAGGATTATCCTGCCCTTGTGGCTTTTGATTTCCTGAGAAAATAAGCAAATTTCACAAAAATTTCTTCAAAATGTCGAAATTCACCTCACAGCAGTTCAAAAAGATTGAGCCCATTCAGTTTTGATTTTAAAAAAATCGTTTTGAAAATAATCCGGCCAAATGTGCGGGTGAATAACGCTGAATTTGAACTCTCCATTTTTTTCTAAAATTTTTTTGAAAAATCAAAAAAAAAACGCGTCTATGTTGTTTCTTCCAGCACTCGATGGTCTACTTCTTCCATCACTACGAGATGCCGCTCATATTGTACCAGGATCGGGTGTCTCAAGTGCTCGCCGATCTTCACGCTCCGCAGGTTAGTGTCATTTTTGTTGAAAATTGGAAACCGGAAAATTGGAAAAAGTGCCCAAAAGATGCCCCCGTTAATAAAGGATTCTTGCTCTCGACGACAACTCTCTTTTCTATCTCTCTCTTTCTCTCTCTCTTTCTCTCTTTTTTTCTCTCTCTCTCCCATCTCTTTTCGGGGCCTTTTCCCTAAAAGCAATCTCTTTTGCCCCCCCCCCCCATCCTTCTTCTTCTCTCTTTTTCTCTCTCTCTTTTTTTTCTCTCTTGACAAGAGAGGAAAATGGAGAAAAAAGTGAGAAAAAGTGGAGAAATTGAATGAGTCACTTGTTTTTCTGTTTTTTTCCCCTGTTCTTTTGAAAAAGAGGAGGTCTTTTGAAACAAATTAGATAAATTAGATGGGAATTTTTTTAAAAAGGTGCAAGAACATAAAAATATTAGAAGAAAAAATAAATCGGAGAAATTTAAAAGAAATCTAATAATTAAAAAAAAATCTGATAATTAAAAAAAATTTATCTCTCAGTTCCGTATTTTCAAATGTTTTCCTAGAAGATTTTTACTCCATATTTTAAATTTTTTTCTACAACCCGGTTTTTCAAAAAAAAAAAAAACTAAAAAAGAACCTCATGATTTTGCAAAATTCAAAAAATTATCAAATAAAAATCATCAAAAATCAAAATTATTTTTCTCTGAACGCTCTGCATGCGAAATTCCATTGTACATGAAAATTCTGCAAATCTCCTGCATTCTCGGAGGAATTGCGCTGATTTTCGAAAAATCCTGCAAACATCGTGCAAATGAACAAAACTAAATACTTTGTGCACAATTCCACGTGACGTCATCATGTCACCACCATCTTCCTCTTCATCCTCCTCTTCCTCCGCCTCCCCTCTCTGTCTCTCTCCTCATTTCCTCTTTCTTTTCCCTTTTTCGTGGCACTATAATGAGAAATAGCTGAGAATCGGCGTCTCTGTCCCTTTCGGAACATGCCCTCCTGTAAACATGTTCGAAAAATGTTGCTTTTTTTTTGAAAAAAAATGGCTAGGCCAAAAAAAGGGGGGGGGGGGGAATTGTTTGGCTGTAGATAACACGACGATTTATTTTCGCAAAGTAATCGGCGGAGTTTTAAAAACAGTCGACATTTGAAAAATCGTCCGCTAAACCGTGTTTTCAAAGCCGTTTAGGACCTCCCAAGACGAGGTACCATATACCGTTAGTGGAGCGCACTTGCTGACCACGTCGGCCGCAGCACCCCGTGGCTGGTAAGGGCAATAATTTCTGAAAATTTTGTGGCTAGTCGAGAAAATTCGTAAGTCCAAACAGGTGTGCCCTCCTTCCTGGCAAGGAAAGACTAAAAACGCTTCAAATGACCACCTGGAATTTAGAATTCTAGCGGAGAGATGAAACATGAGAAGGAACAACATTGAGAGCTTTTCACTCCATTTTCTCTAATAAATTCGCTCTCTCTCTCTCCTCGTTTTCCAATGAATTATTGATATTCGAACCTCGCGCCGCCACCGCCATGAGTGGGAAGATGAAGGAACTCGTCTCGGGACAGGAGAAGAGTTCGAATTTCAAATTTTTCGTAGTCTTTTGAATTTTTTTCTGAGTTCTGTGGGCATTTTTGAGCAACTCTATTGGTTTTCCAAGTTGTTACTGTGGAATTTCGGATTTTTCATTATTTTCAAAAAAAAATTTTGCCAACATTTTTGATAGGCCCCTGGAATTTTTCAAAGTGTTGAAAAAAATTCCTTTTTTTTTTGAAAATAAGAGTTTTCCTTTATTTAATTTCCCAAAAAAAAAGGTTCCGGATTCTTTAAATTTATTTTTTTAAAGCATTTTCAGCTCTAAAAACGGTAAAATGTGTTGAAAATCGAATTTCTCATTTTTTTGTGAATTTTTAAAAAAGGGTCTAGAAATGCTCCTGTTTTTCAGAAATTTTCTATATTTTGAAAATATTCCGCATTCTTTTTTCAAACTAAAAATTTTGAAAAAAATCAGAAAATTGATAAATTTTCCAAAAAAAGAAATCTGAATACTATTTTTTTTTGAAAAAAAAACTCCAAAACCTCTATAAAAATTCCTATGAAAAGCTCCAAACCCTCTACAAAAAATCCCCTTGTAAACAACACCATAAAAAGCTCCAAAAAATCGGCGGCATGAAAATGGCTCTCATAAAAGTTAATGGCACCCAACCCTACCCCCCCCCCCCACAGATCTCCTCCTCAACCGAAATTACCCTGTTTTTCGCGAGTTTCCCATCTTTTTTGGCCAAAAGAAAAAAACCGAGAGGGTCCGTCCGAAAATGGAGAAGTTCTCTCCTTTCCGTCTCTTCCGACGGGTGTTTTCCATTGCCTTCAAGACGTGAGGGGGAAAGAAAAAATTGAATTACGCACATCATTTTTCTCTCAACTTTTTCTTCTTCTCCTTTCGTTTTCTTCGTTTTCTCACCATTTTTCATATTTTTTGGTATTTTTTTTTCCAATTTTTTTCCACTTAACTCTCTGAAAATGCTTC
Organism: Caenorhabditis macrosperma; assembly: GCA_963932285.1. Lineage (NCBI taxonomy): Eukaryota > Metazoa > Nematoda > Chromadorea > Rhabditida > Rhabditidae > Caenorhabditis > Caenorhabditis macrosperma. Next base: position 14,801,948 of record OZ010621.1, on the reverse strand, counting down.
TGAAAAATTTTGGAAAAATTGAAAAAACATTAAAAATAAACGAAAGACATCATTTTCGAAGTGTGATAGGACCATCAAAAATGAAAAAAAAATACGGCTATTCATAAAAATTAACATTGTGGACACTGTTTTTAAAATTGCCAAACGTTAAAATTAATCATTCTAAAACACTCTACAACCACGTTTGAAAAAAATTCCGTTAAAAATACTTTTAAAAAAGGTTGATTTAAAAAAAAAACTTGTAAACTTGAACGGAATTTTTTGTGAATCTAGCCAACTTTTTTGAAATTATTTACTTTTAAATTAAATTAAATTTCTGAAATTCTCTCTGGATTTCTTGTATTTCGTGAATTTGAATGTTTTTAATGAAAATTCCAGTAGATCAGTATTTACTTCTCACCATTTCCTCCTCTCCCATCATTCCTCTCTCGCTCTTCCTCCTCTTTCTCCTCCTTCTCCTCCTCTTTCTCCTCCTCTTCCTCTTCCTCCTTCATCATCATCATCATTTTTTTTCCCACAAAGCTTTTCTCGCGTGACGAGGGGTGATTTTTGCGGGTACTGACAGGGGGAGGGAAAACGACGTCGTCGTCGGACGAAAACAAACGTTTGGAGCCGGGGGGAGGCCTCCCCTATGGAAAAAAAGCAAAAGCTGAGAAAATGGGAATTATGAGCTTTTTTGGGGCGGGAGGGGAGTCTGATGGATGGGTTTTATACCCACCCTTCCGTCACGTCTTTTTTCAGTATCGGGTGGGTGGCTCTTTTTTTCTGCAGGGAAAATGATCTCTTTTCATTTTTGGATTTTCGAAAGTTTTCTGAATTAAAACAAAAATTTAAATAATTAAAAAAAAAACTTTTTTACCGCTGTTTCTCTGGAAAAATCAAATCTGATCAAATTAAGTGGGCTTTTGGCATTCAAATAAAAAATATAAAAAATCTTACGTTAATTTGAAAATAAGCAATTTCCCAATTTTTAAACTGGTTTTTCAAATTTTTATCAAATGTTTAGAATTTTTTTTAAATTTTTTAACAAAAGCATCCTAAAAACCACCCGATCAAATGAATTTTTCTGAATATTCCGTGGCAAGTATTCTTGAAACATTGTGTGTGAATTTGAGAATCACAAAAAAATTGAAACTTATTTTTCTTTCCCATCATTTCCTTCGCCCTCCCCCCCCCCCCCCCTATCCCGCAAAGAAATTCAAAATGAAAAGGGCGTCAAATCGGCGTGAAAACTTCCGTATTTCGTCCGCGTGTGCCCCCAATTTTCGATTTGACCCCCTCCATTTTGTGTGTCTCTCTCTGCCCTTCACCCGCCCCTATTCATCAGCATTGGTTATTCTCGACAAACATTTCGGCGATTTTTTCAATGAAAATGGTGCAAAACCTCTTTTTGGCTTTCCGTATTTCCTTGAAGTTTGAGCTTTTTGAGTGAGCTTTTTTCTAAAATCAATTATTTCAAAAATCGCATTTAAAAAAAAATGCCGTTTTTCAAAAAAAAAATTGATTTTTTCCTTAAAAACCTTCAAAAGCCCTGTCTTCCAACTTTCGGTTTTTGCTCCAAACTTCTGTAAACTCCCCTTTTTTTGTATATTTTTCTCGAATTCCTCCTTTTATCCGCGCGGATCCGCTACGTCGAAATTCTAGAAAAATGGAGTTTCTTGGAATTTCTCGGAATCCTGTGAAATCTTGAATTCTCTCTCTCCCTTCATTCAGATGACGTGAGAGCCATTCAATAGAGCATCTTCTTCTTCGTCTACTTGTTAGTTCGTCGTCCTCCTTCGCCTCCCTCATCTTCTTGTCATCATCATCTTCATCGTAATACGTGGGGGAGGGAGGGAAGACAACTCTATTATTAGCGCTTTCGGGATCGGAGTGGAAAGAAGAAGAAGAAGAAGACTACTTTCTCTCTTTTCTTTCTTCATTCCTCCTTCTCCTCCTCCTTGTCCACATTTATTCTCATGAATCAGAATATAATGAGTAGTGACGTGTGGTGTTGAGAGTGCCCCCCGCCACGTTATTAGGGATTCTGGAGAGAGAGAGCTGTGAGAATATGACTGGGAGGTTTTCCTCCCCCATTTCCACAAGTGTCGTCGAAACGGGAATCCTCGAATTTCTGGTTCATCGGCCTGAAAATATGTCTGAGCACTTCATTCCGATTCCGTAGCACACCTGGCTAGATAAGTGGGATCCTACCATTAGGAAAACGAAATTTTGAAATTTTCTGAATTTTGCTTTACAAAATCGGAAATGTGATCAAATTAAGGGTACAATAGAAACAATTCTCTTTGCCTTAAACTAGGCCAACTTCGGATCACCACCGGGTGTCTTCGGAACCTGAAATTCGAGATCCGCAGCTCCTAGAGCTTGAAATATGGATCGACTTTATCCTTTATCCTTTTAGTGATATGCGCATTTGAAAAATACTATGTTTCTCTACCTAAATCTACCGTTACGAATTTTCGTTTTTTTTCTCCGACTCTTCCCAGCCAGGTGTGTTCCGTAGTCGGGTTCTCTCGAATTCGATAATCCGGTTGGAATCTGAGCTTTTGAAAGGACATATTGTCGGATTTTACAGCCGCTCCTTGAAATCTCGAATCGTGGCTCACCGGTTCACCGGTTTACCGGTTGTTTGTATCGGTGGTCTCGTATTCCAAAACGTTTTCCCGAATTCCGGCCTGGAACTTCCAATTCCGTAATACATGAATAGTCCGGCTGGGGGTTTTCGGGATTTGGAGAAAAACGTGTAATTCTCACAATCTCTTATCTCTCTGAACAGTCCGGATACCGCTTACGGGATCTGACATTCCGGTTATACACATTTCTGGTTTCCGTGTCCCGTTCTCTGGATTTCGGACAAGTTTGGACCATCCATGATCATCAACTCTGTTTTCCGGATTCGGATCTGTAACTTCAAATTCCGGCTACAATGTAGTGGTGACAGTCACCTCATTATCATAATCATTGGAGTTCTCATAGTTGAGGAAAGCAATATTCAGAATCACTAATCAGATGGTAATTGGCTCCCTTTATCGTATGATAACAGTTATCATTCAATCCACGTACCACATGAATTTCCCGAATTCAGGGAAATTTTGATTCGATTTTTGAAATGCGGCTTTTTGAACTGTAAACTCAATGTTCTAGGATTGGCGACGGGAAACAGATACCGGAAAAAATGACACAGGTTGGGCGCCTTCCGGAACCATTCCGTACACAAAAACATCATACCCATATATTATTATTACCGTTACGTTCATTTTATTTTCGCCTACACGAGAGAGACCACAAAGTGAATGATTCTCCTTCTCTCTGTGTAAATAATGAGTGAGAGCGGGAGAGAGAGAGAGAGAGAGAGAGAGAGAGAGAGAGACCGATTTGTTTGTTCTCTCAGCACCTTCTAGACCTCGATTTCTGTGTGTTGTCCACCCCACCTCCTCCTCCTCCTCCTCGTATTCCGATTTTTCCTCCTCCTCCTCTCTCAGCTGACCAGGTGTCCCCCCCCCCCCTTTCAACGGTCAACCGAAAGCGGCCGAGAGAACACACTATTTTTAGGTCGAGCCGTCGCCGCTTTTGACCGAAATTGCTCCTTGTTCAGGTGATTTTCGGGTTGGAAACCACACGCGGCTCATTGTTCGACAAAGAGCACCAAAGATAGATGAGAGGATTTTGGTCAAGAAGACAGAGTGCTATTATGAGTTCGCTGCGAGCGTGGACCTAACTTTTGACGTGAAACGTGTTGAACTTGTCTGCGTCTCTGAAATTTACGTGCTGCCTCGCTATTTCGTTGCGGGACCTTCGCTGACACCGCGACTGCGGAGTCCACGCTCGCGACGAACTCATAATACCTTGAAATCTGACATTTTTCCCTCATTCTGAAATTTACAGTGGTTTAAGCTGTTTTTTTTGTAATTTTGAGCCATATTCAAAAAGTGGCTTAGTTTCGTTTTACAGTTGATTCAAGTCTTTGTGCAATTTGAAAAAAAATCAAATTTAATTAATCAATTAAAACATTTTCTCACAAAACATAGGTAGCTGAGCAGTTTTTAAGAACTTTTGGTTTTTTGACAATTTTACAATATTTAATTTTTAAAAAAACTTTTTTCTCATTTTGAACCCAATTCTCAAAACATTCGTTCTCATTTTGAACCCAATTCTCAAAACATTCGTTCTCATTTTGGAGCCAATTCCGAAAAATGGCGTGTTTTCTCGGATTTTCAGTGATTTCTATTACTTTTGAGTCAATTTTCTATTTTTTTTGCACACTTTTCGAAATTTATTTTTTGACCATATCCGGTTTTTCGAGAAATCACCTATTTTCCAAAATTTTCCCAAATTCCCAAAGCCACTGTTCTATGAATTAACACCGCTCTGCGCCCCCTTCCCACATTTCCGTTTCCGTCACTTCTTCTTCCTGTCGCCTTATTGCCCAATTTTTCAATAATTTTAAGCCGTTGTTTGCTGCAGGTGCAACATTTTCGCATCATGTTTCCTCCCTTTCGTAATCTTCAATTTCTAATTCTATTATCTAATTTTTAAGTCAGCCGCTCTTTGCTCCACGGAGCAGGTGAATTCGCGGGTTGTTTGTCTCGTCGATGATTTTCGGGCCATTTTCCATTTTCAGCTCGGAAAACCGTCGTTCGTTGTTTTTTCCTCCCTCCGCCGCCCGGCTAGTACATCCCTAGATGACGCACATCCGTTTGTCTCGAGAAATCGCTGCTCTTTTTCTCTTTGTTGACAATTTTTTCTCGTTTTTTTCTCTGATGTTGAGCTGGAAACATCCTGTCTGATACGATTCGCTTTTTCATGGTTTCCATCAGTTTTGTAGGCTAGAAAATGATGGAATCGCTGTTTTCCGGAAATTCCGGAAATCCGGACATCCGGAAAGCTATCTCAACATTGCTCTTTCCGGGGAAAATCAGAAAATTATTCGAAAAAATCCAAAAAGTTCCAAAAACCCAAAAAAGAGATCTGTAGGCTAGAAATTGTGGAATATTAAGAAATTTCTGATTTTTAAAAATTTTTTTAAAAAAATTCCGGAAGTTCAAAAAACAAGCATTAAAAAAAATCTAAAAACTGTTGTTTTTCTATAGTTTTCCACCTTGAAATTTTTCCGGAAAAGATGCTTCCGGAAATATCGCAAAAAATCACTTTTTCCTCGAAAAAGAGGAAAAAAACACATTTCTCAATTTCTCCGGAATTTCCTGTTCCGTCGTTATTTTTCCTTGTCTTCTAGTGTTTAGTTGGTTCATCCCTTTTAACTCATTACCAACTCCTCCCCCCCCCCCCCCCCCCATTTCTCCCATTCGCTCTCCCAATTTCCAATCCAATTAACTTTTCGACATTTTCCTTCGTTTTCTCATTCATTTGGCAACCCGAGCGTCTCTCTTTTTGGTTAATTTGATCAAGGGCTTAGGCTTAATCTATCCCAAAAATGCGACTTTTGTGACCATTTTGACCATTTTGTCCATTCGTCCACCACAACCGAACTCCTCCAATCCTTTTATATATCCAGAACGGAATGGGAACTGTCGAAGTGCAAACGATCACCGTCGCCGTCCACAACCGCGCCCAACCGCCGCCCGAAGTCCTCGAAGCGCAAGCCCGCGAGGCGATGTTGCAGCGTTCCGCCGCCGGAATTCCGGAGACCGGAAGTGGTGTGATCACCGGAAACGACGAATCGCTCAGAGTTCACCATTTTGATCCGGTGGCGGTAAGATCGAAATTTTTGAAAATTCAAGTGCCATTTTATAATTTTCAGCCCGCCGAGCCATTGAGCCCGTCGAGTGTGTTCGATGCGAGAGGACCTAGTCTTCAACCAGGTTGGTGATTGAAATTGTTTTATTTGAAAAAAATTAGGGATTTCATTGAAAATTCCCAATTTCCAAATTTTTTGAATAGTTGAAAAACTAAATTTTTTAAATGGGAATTTATTTTTTTTCAATTTTTTTTTTCGCGCAGTTTTCCTTAGAATCACCCTGAAAACTATAACGCCCGTGTCAAATCGGTGTGAATTTCTGAAAAAAAGCTTTCCAGACGAAAAATTTTGCGGATTTCGAAAAATTGAACGAAATTAAAAAAATATATATTTGAATAATTTTGATTTTGAAAATTTTGAAAATTTTTGAACACTTTGAGACAAAATATCTGGAAAACTGGAAGTTTGCGCAGGTAGCCACTGGGTTCGATTGCCAGTATCAAAAAGTGTACCCTTGCAAATTTATAGAAAATTCCAGAGTATTGTGTAAAAACACTTCCTTTGTAAGTAAGTTATTGGCTTTTGATAGTTTTTTGTTTAAATTCAAGCCGCCCGGCAAAAAAAGTTTCAAAATTGTTTCTAAAATATGAAAAACTGGAACATCATTCGTCTAATTTCCCTCTCCAATTTTGCAGCAGTACCAGTAGAAGAAGCGGCGACGAGTGCGCCGGTGCCAGAAGAACGGGAACCCCAAAATGCGGAGGAAATAATTGCTCATCAAATCGTCAACGAAGCCATGAACGAGTTGTTCAACCAGGAGTAGTGATCTGGTTCCTTTTTGAATAAGTTTTTTTTCTTTTATTTTCTCTGATTTTTGCAATTTTCGGCGTTTTTTCTCTGAAATTTTCTTAATTTCCCCCCTAAGTACCCTTCATTTCTGTCCATTCCATAATTATTCGACGATTAGATTTTCCTTTTAGATCCTTCTTTCTTCACCTTGCCAAACATAAAATTAGTTCTTTTTCTCCAATATTTTTCTGTAGAAATTTTCGTTTCATGGGTATTTATTGATTTTTCTCTATTTTCTCCCTAGATTTCATCAAAATCGTCCGATTTCTCTCCACCCCCCTATCGTATTTGATTTCTATTGATTTCCGTGAAATTGTGATCCGAAAATCCCCGTTTTTCTCCCAATTCTTCTCATTTTTCCCCCGTTTTTCCAATTATTTTATTTAAATTTCTTCTTAATTATCTCTATTACCTCGTCTCTTCGGTGCATCATCTTTCTGAGCTGGACCTCTTCTACCCTTCGTTTGTTGTGTCTATAAAACTGAAAAATTCTGAGAATTCTTGCTTGTGGAATGTTTTTTTTGATTTTTCCCTCGATTTTTCAAGTTTCGAAAATACCGATATTTTATATCAAATTTTGCGAATTATTTGTGGTGAGTGTTATTTTTGAACGTTTTCAAAAAATCCTTAAAAAAATGAAGAAGGAAAATTGTACCATTAATAAAAATCAAACAATTTTAATTTTAAAAAAATGTTTTTTTTTGAAAGAAACTGTTTTTGATAATTTTTTCGAATTTTCGGAAAGGATGAAAACAAAAATTTTAATCATTAAAATTTTTTTTTTAAACCGGATTTTGAAATAATTTAAAAAAACACGAATGTTGCAAATTTGAATTTGTTCTCTCTAATTTTAAAAATAATGAACAATGTTATTTTTAAAAAAATGAAACAAAATTTGTAAACTTTCATGCGTTCCCGAAAACCTGAAACCCTGTGCAATCGCGCTCCACTGATGGTGTTGACTTTCCTTTCCGAATCCATCAATCTCTGTGAGACTACTGTCAATAGAGCGCGTTTACATGTAATTACACATAAACTCCAAATTTCCGCAATTTTTTCCCTAAAAACTGAAAATGAATCTGAATGATTCTTATCAAAACGGGGCGGAATCCGGTAGAAACGGATTTCCTTCGGGGTTCCGGATTCCGATTTTGACAAATGATCTTCCACGGGCGGGGGGCCAACGCCGACGCGCGTGCAAGCAAGCTTCATTGAGAACCGCCGATTTCGCTCCGTATCCTGAGTCGATACGCAGCGAACTCCATGGTGAACGGCCGCTTTCGCTCCGTATCTCGAGTCGCTACGCAGCGAATTTCGAAGGAAATTTTACCGGGAAATTCAAATGTTATTATTCCACGTCGCATTTGGACCCCCGTGATCTTCTTTAACCAACTCTGATCAGATCCCCCCATCCCTGGATTCTCTAGAATTCCCCATCTCCCAAAAAACAAATGGCACCGCATTTCCGTGTCGTCGGAAGTGTTTCCATCCGACACGCAAACACTCGAGTCCCCCTCTTCCTTCCTCTTCTTCTTCTGCTGCTCCAGAGACACACAAATTTGGGGCTCCTCCGAAGGGTCATCGAAAATGAGCACAAAAGGGGCTCCCGGGGGAGCCGCCCGGCGGCGCCGTTTTTTGGGCGAGAGAGGGGCGGGCGCGCGCTGACCACACACTCGCGTTGGTTGGTTTTCATGGCCCCCGGGGCAGTGTGTTTCTCCTTTTTTTTGACCAAGAGCGGGGGGGGGGTGTCTGGCACACCAAGACACACACATTGATACCCAGAAAAGATAGATGGGGGCGAAGACCAAAAAGATTCTTTCGTCGTTTTCTCAAGAAAAGGCGTTGATTGTTTTGAGTGGACGGGAAGACGACGTCCATTTTCCGGAGCAGGAACAACCAAAATGGAAGTTTTTCGGTTTTTGGGCTTGTCACCCACTATTTTGAAATGTTGTTTTTGACGAGCCACTCGATTTCTCAAAGCTCACAGAGCTTTGGGAGTTTTCCGAACATCGAGAGCTCGGATTGTTCCATTGGCTGCACGATTTGTTATTAAAAACTCTGATTTTCTGCAAAAAAAAAACAATTTTGATCTCAAATCGTGTTGTTCCTGCACGTTTCAGCGGCTGCGAAATGCCTGACTGCGAATTGTCCTGGAGCCGTTCCATTGATTTTTAATTCAAAAAGCTCGTAATTCTTCGAAAATTACCAGTTTGGGCTATAAGGACACTGAGTTTCCTGTGATAGTTTGTTGATTTTTTAAACACCTTTTCTTAATATCAAAGCCGGCCGGAATACTGGTTAAGCAGCACGGGAGCTTCGGAGATGTGCGGTTTGAATTCCCGCGCTGCCGGACTGCAAATTTTTCGAATTTGGTTGCGAGAGTTGCCTGAGTATTCAACGCTTACACATATGCGCTCTCGTAAATCGACACGAATCACACGCTTTAACGTTGAATACTCAGGCAACGGCGTCGCAGCCAAATTTTGACAATTTGCAGTCCGACAGCGCGGGAACACGGAATGATAAAGCGCGCATGCAATGCAATCGTGCTCCTCCGCTTCACAGTGGTCTGCGTCTCGCCTGTTTTCCCGCTATTTAGGCAACGCAGCTGGAAATAGTGAGAGAAATGGAGAGACGTACGCAGCAAAAATTGAATTTAATGCATTAGAACCAAAAAGCGCGATTGCATTCGATATGCGCGTCGTGTTTCCGTGGGGAATTCAAACCGCACATCTCCGAAACTCCCGTGAGCAGGTTATATGAACGAATGAAAAACCCACTTCTCTGGGAGAATATAGATGAGAAAGATTATCGACATTCTCTCAAATGGCGCCCAGCGGCACTTGCCGTAGATTTCTATAAGCTGGGGAAAATCGAATTCCTCAGGAAAATCGTTTTGAATCTGGTTAGAAAACTGCTTGTTTTTGAATCTGATCCGAGTAACCTCCGAATCGAAACCAAGTAGTTTCTGGATTAAATTCGGAAGTCACTCGGATTATATTCAGAAACAGGCAGTTTTCTACTGTCGGTGCAAAATCCATTAAAACGCGCTCTACTGCACTCCATTTTGGAGGGAACGTGAAGGAATTCAAACATGGTTTTTGGTGGCCGCGGCCGTCGGTTTTTTAGGCCATTTCGAAATTTTAATTTTTTTTTCGCTCGATTTTTCAATGAATTTCTCAATTTTCTTCCTATTTTATTCAATTTTTTTGTTTATTTTGTATTCATTTCCAATTATATGTTCATTTTAAATGGAAAATATGCTTTAGATAACAGAAAACGGGAGAAAAAAACGACAAGGCGCTAAAATGGACGAACAACAGGAACGAATTAATTAAAAAGGAAAACAAATGGACAGATGAGTTAAGTTATAGGTATTTATTGTGTTTAAGCAAAGATTTTCCAGAAAAATCGAACATTTCGTCGGAAATCAGTCGGAGAATGGAGCGGCGAGTGGCGGCGACGCACAAAATTCGGCGAAGCGAGCGAATATCTGAAAAACGAAATGAAACAGTGGGTTTTAGATTTTTCTGAGATTCTCTTAATGATTAGTTGAAAAATGATGGAAAGCATTGTATAACGCTGGTGAAGATCGCTATCACTCGGTGCAAACAATGGATGTTCAGTCGGAACAAAACGAGATGTTGGCAGGAGAGGATGAAGCGTTCCGCAACGTTTTTCAGTATTTCACTGATAATTTCACGAAAGTATAATGCTCACTGTTTCATTTCGTTTTTCAGATATTCGCTCGCTTCGCCGAATTTTGTGCGTCGCCGCCACTCGCCGCTCCATTCTCCGACTGATTTCCGACGAAATGTTCGATTTTTCTGGAAAATCTTTGCTTAAACACAATAAATACCTATAACTTAACTCATCTGTCCATTTGTTTTCCTTTTTAATTAATTCGTTCCTGTTGTTCGTCCATTTTAGCGCCTTGTCGTTTTTTTCTCCCGTTTTCTGTTATCTAAAGCATATTTTCCATTTAAAATGAACATATAATTGGAAATGAATACAAAATAAACAAAAAAATTGAATAAAATAGGAAGAAAATTGAGAAATTCATTGAAAAATCGAGCGAAAAAAAAATTAAAATTTCGAAATGGCCTAAAAAACCGACGGCCGCGGCCACCAAAAACCATGTTTGAATTCCTTCACGTTCCCTCCAAAATGGAGTGCAGTAGAGCGCGTTTTAATGGATTTTGCACCGACAGTAAACAGATTCAGAACGATTTTCCTGAGTCGCTCGTTTTCCGAGAACAACTTTGTTGATCTGGAAAAATGGAAAGGATTCCGTCGAAAAATGACAGGTTCTGCATGATGAGCTCAAAATGATCCGTTCAAGCTCAGAAATGAATAGAGAACACTTAAATAGTAGACTTAATTAATCATCTAGAAGAATCTGTAATGCAAAACTTGAAAAAAGCGAAACCTGTTTCAAATAGTCTTTTCATTTTGCACAAAAGCTAAAAATTTAGCAATAGTTAAAATTTTTGGTTCATTCCAGAACCGAAACCCTGGACTTTTTCGAAAACCCGGGTTTAATCCTTTCCATCTTAAAGAAAAATCCCATTATTGAATTCAAAAAAAAAAAAACAATTTTTGATCTTCTCCCGAGACTCGTCATAAAACGCCTCTCCCCCTCCATCCATGGAGGATATCCACCCATTTGGTCCCTTCAATCTCTCAGTTCAAGTAGATCAAAACCGAGCAAAAAGTGCAAGTGTCTCAGATTTCTCCCCTTTTTTTGACACTTTGTGGTCTTCTTGCTCTTTTTTTCTTTTTCGGGCCCAAAATATTGAAAGGAATTGGAGAAAAAAAGAGAGAAGAAATTTGATTAGCCTCTTCTTTTTTTTCTGTCCTTTTTCCCTTTTTTGGTCACACATTTTCATTCGGATTCTGAGACCAGTCCTCTTATTCTCACTTATTTTCATTTTGCAGTGACGAAATGTCCCTGCCGACTCCCCAATACCGTCTAAGTGCCATTCGGGCTCACGATGTCTACGAACCGTCCGAGGACACCTTCCTGCTCATTGACGCCATCGAGAAGGATATCAAGGTTGGTCATCCATAGGCTTTTTTTGAAAATCGGCCCACTTTTCGGATATATCGAACTATTATCCGTCCTGCAAAAGTTGAAACTTTTGCGCCGACCGCGACGCAGCCGCGACGCGGCTTTTCTACCGTACTTTTCGTCGAAAAGGCCGTTTTCGTGGCGTTGCGGCTGCGTCGCGGTCGGCGCAGAAGTTTCAACTTTTGCAGGACGGATAATAATACCTGCGACGGATTTCTCTTGAAAAAGGGAATTTTGGTGAAAAATTCCAGGAGATCCGTTCTCGAAATCCGAAACTCGTGCTGGAAATCGGGTGCGGATCGGGCGTCGTGTCGACGTTCGTCCATCAGGCGCTCGGCGGAAACGTGACGTCGATGGCGACGGATTTGAATCCGAACGCGTTGGATATCACTCTGGAGACTGCCAAACTCAACGACATCAAGATTGACGTGGTGCGCACGGATCTGTTCGCTGGATTGGAGAATTTGGAGGGGAAGGTGAGAAGTGGGCGGAATTTGGACGTTTTCTAGGATTTTTGGGTTGTGCGAAAAATGCAGAAAACTTTTAGAAAAATTTAAATAAAATGAATTTAAAAAAACCGTTCGCTGCGAGACCATCATCAGTTCAGTAAAGCGCAGAAATAAGACTAAATATTAATGAGAATACACGCGAAATGAAGTCAAATTCACTAATTTTTGTGAATTTTTAAATTTAAAAAAAAATCATTTCAGACCTATTCCGATTTTCTGATTTTTGAATTTGTTCAGATTCCAATAAGTTTTCTGTGGATACGACAAAATCTGGGGAACGGCTAGAGATGAGAGAGTGCAGACAGTGAGTCACAATTTTGTCGAAAAATGAGAGTTTTGAGCTGATTTCTCAGGCACGGGCTGTCGGAGCGTACCGAATCGAAAACGCGCTCTACTGGACAGGCGCGTTGCGGCACGCGTCGCGGTAAATTTTTTTGAAAATTACCTGCGAAAATTCGGTCAAGTTGCCGGAATGCTAGGCCAGTGGCCTAGGAATTATGCGGCCCCGGCCATTTTTAAGGCTGCGTATCATTTTAACGTTACGCAGTAAGAGATGCAGGTCATTACTGTAGCGAAGAGAGAATTTAAACATTGGTACGCTCCAACAGCCCGTGCTCAGGTAATTTTACACAAGTACCACAAAACAATACATTTCTACGCTTTTTTCCCGAAAATTCTGCCCCGAAAGTCATAACAACTTCAGGAAAACGTCTGCTTGTCTGCACTCTCTTATCTCTAATTGTTCCCGGTTTTCTAGGTTTTCCCAGATTTTGTCATATCCTCAGTTTTCTGAAACAAAAATTGGACAAAACAAATGAAAAATTGCAGGTGGACGTGTTGCTCTTCAACCCTCCCTACGTTCCAACCGAAGAGGAGCCCAAGACGAACATCGAGTTGACGTACGCGGGCGGTCGAACGGGTAGATCAACACTCGACCGGCTCCTGCCCAAAATACCGGACCTGCTGTCGCCGAGCGGCGTCTTCTACCTCGTCGCCCTGCACTCGAACGACATTCCCGCACTGCTCAAGCACTCGGATCGTCTGACGTCGTCGATTTCGATGGAGCGACGGTGCGGCATCGAGCATCTCTACATTCTCAAATTCCTCAATGTCCCGCCTCCCCCGCGAGCCGCCGAGCAATCGACGAGCTCTCAACAATCGAATAAATGAGCACTTTTTTAAAACTACACATATACACAAAATATCTACCACACAGAAATGAAAATTTAAAGAAAAACGCGATTGGTGGGCGCGGTGATTCAGTGTTAATACATCACTGGAAAGAAGCCCCTCGTTCCATTGCCAAAGGTTTCCGAAGAGCTCTTCCAATAGGGAGACGGAATTTCGAAGCGATTTTAATCCCCCCGTGATTTTTCTCTTATTTTGACACCCCCCCCCCCCCCCCCCCCCTACACAACCACCACTTTTTCCCCCTCTTCAACTTTACGAAATGAGCTTCACAACAAAAATGCCCGTTTTACTGCTTCTATTCCTGCTGGTTTTCGACGCCGAGTGCCAAATCACCGACAGCACGACGACGACGACGACTCCGGTGCCCGCGAGTCAAAAGATTACGGTAATTGATGATAAGGAATCCGGGAAGTGCACGAACCGGAATTCCGGATAACACGCACATTCGTAGCCGGCAAGCTTTCCGGAAAGTTTTCCGGAAGCGTCCGGAATGTCATTGGAACCGTTTGATCTGATAAAAGCATCCGGAATAGCTAAATGGATTCCGGAAAGCCTTCCGGAAGACTTCCAGTAGCCTGGGGGTACTGGACGGCTGGAAAGCGTTCCGGAAAGCTTGAAGACTCTGGAATTCCGGTTCATTGGGCGCGCGTGCCCCCTGTCAGCTCGCGCGATATCGATTGAGTGCGAGGGCGAGAGAAAGAGACGCAGACGTCGAGACAGTGTGTTAGAGAGTGTGCGAGATGGGAGAGAGTGCGAGACATTTCCTCAAACACAACCACCGTCCATTCGTCCGTCGCAGATCACCGTCGGCGTCGCCGCCGTCCAGGACACGGAAACCGACAGCATCGGATGGTCGTTGTCGGGCGGCGCCATCAATCTGGCCATTCAGAAGCTGCGCGACGACGGATTCGTGGCGCCGTTCGATTTTCAGTGAGTTCTTCTTCTTCGTGTGTTGAAATGGAGCCTATTCGCACAGAGTGTACGTCAACTACACCGAGTGTGATCGGTCGCTCGGGGCTTCCGTCGGCATGGACTTTATGCGGACGAAGCGCTTGGACGTCGTCATCGGACCGCCGTGTCAGGATCGTGAGTGGGCACCCGGGGGGGGGGGGGGGGTGTCTAGGAAAGTTCAGAAATTGTTCTGGAATTTGTCTTGAGATCTTGGGAAATCCGCGAAAAACTGAAGATTTGAGGAATAGCGCGGCACACCCGCCCCGAAGAATCAAGATATATCTCGAGATTGATAAGAGATATCAAAAAGTTGTCAACAGCAAACTTGTAGATCAAAACTAGAACTGCAAGTTTACAGTTGACAACTTTTTGATATCTCTTATCAATCTCGAGATATGCCTTCAGAAAGGGGAGCATTGGGTGTCCATGGTTTCCGCGGCCTTTAACCTGCTTCCAGGGGTGTCTAGACCATTCTGAACCGGTTTTCCATTCTGAAAATGGTTTCTAAAGTGTTCAGAACCATCGGAACCTATACATTCTTTAAAATTCAGCAATGGAAGTGATGGCGACGATGGCCACGTTCTACACGACGCCACTGCTCGCGTGGGGACTCGTCACCGACTCAAAGTTCACCGACGCCGACCGATATCCCTATTTGACCAATATCATGGCCAACTCGTTATCGTAAGTGCGCGTTTCCTGTGCGCGTGTGAACTGACGTGATTCTAGTGCCTTGACGCGTTTTCAGTGCCTAGCACTCTTCCAGAGAATGTCAACGGACCCTTTTCGGGTCATTGACGCAATTTTTGACGTCTCGGAACGTTCCGAGATCTTTGACGCTTTCCCAGTGCCTTGACGCGTTTCCAAGTGATTGTGAACTGACGCGATTCTAGTGCGTTGGCGCGTTTTCAGTGTCTAGCACTCCTGCGCTGTTCCAGACATCACCGCAATGTCGACGAATCCTTTTCGCAATCTGAGTGGTCTTTGACGCTTTCCCGGTGCCTTGGCGCGATTCCAGTGCGTTAACTCAATTCCTTTGACGTCCCTCCAGACTCGGCTACTCGCTCGTCAAACTGCTCGAACTGATGTCCTGGGACCGCGTGGCGCTCTACTACGAGACATCCAACCAGGACTATCCGTTGTCGGTCATCAACGACGTCGAGACGGCGATCAACGCCTACGACGCGTTCGGCGTGAATGTGGTCGTGAAGCAGGCGTTGCCCGGCGGCGACGCCAACGATTCGCAGTACATTGCGGCGCTGACGAGGGCAAAGTCGCGGTGTAGAGGTGGGTATTCGGCGGAGTGTCGTACTGGATGGAGAGGTTTCCATGTTTCAGTGCTAATCTCTGTCCTGCAAACGGCTTCGACGCGACGACGGTACCTCCGAATGATATCCGATCAGAATATGGCCACCGACGAATACGTGCATATCAATCTGGCGCTGCGGAGTATCGGGTTCGGTGAGTGGAGGACTACTGTAGGACTACTGTAGGACTACGGTAGGATTCTGAAATTGCAGGAAAACAGGCGGCGGGTCAGACGAAATGTGAGTTTTCCTGCTGTAAGTCTTCTCGTCGTGGTGATTTGGTGACGTGGCATTTACAGTAACCCCCGTAACTACAGTAGTAACCCGTGTTCTGGTAGTGTTGCAATAGAATGATCTACCATGTATTACAGTGTCTTCGGGATTGGCGCCTTTCTGGGAAGCGGCTGTGGACGATGGATGGAATACGAAACTGAAGGAGGTGGCCACGAGGATGCTTGTGGTAGGTGTTGGAATCCGGATGCTCCAAGGGCTCCAATTGAACTCTTACTTGAGTTGGAAGTAGCCATGGGGTCGATGGACTGAAGTTTCAGAGTGATAGATTTCTGAAAGGGGGAGTTCATCTGGAAGATACGTGCTCTCGAGGAGAATTACCATATTTTGGCTACAAATGCTCCAAATGAGACCAGATTTCAACTGGGAACAGCCAAGGGGTCTAGGAACGTTGTATTAAAATTTCAGAATGATATCCGAATTTCTAAGACTGGGAGATCATCTGGAAGTTGGAGGAAATGTGCTCTGCGGGCCGGCGAGCTTATCTTTGCTCCAAGGGCTCGGATTTAGATCAGAATTGAACTGAAAAGAGTCATGGGGTCTATGGACATGATACTGAGGTATCAGAGTGATAGCTCAAATTTAGAAAGTGGGAATTTCAAGAATTCTTCTCATGGCTTCTCAGGGCTTCTTTGGTGATGTTCAGAAATGACGTGGTACTTCTGGAAATAGAGTTCTAGCTCTGATCTTCTCAATTTGAGTTCCTGGAGCTCTTGGCTCTGTTCAGTCCGATTCTAAAGTCATTTGGAGCATTCTGAGCCAATAACTCTGACATTTCCCTTACTCTCGCCTATTTCCAAACGCTGCCCTGGAGAATCATTATATCTCGAGATTGATAAGAGATATCAAAAAGTTATCAATAGCAAACTTGTAGTCCTAGTCTTGATCTACAAATTCGCTATTAGCAACTTTTTGATATCTCTTATCAATCTCGAGATATAATCATTCTCCCGGGCAGCGTTAGGAAACACGGTAACTGTAGTGGTTCATCTTTCTTATACTAAAAGGGAAAGGATGTGTGTTTGTCTGTCTGTCCGTTTGTTTGTCCACAGCCGTTTCTCAGCCCCCACTGAACCGTTTAAGCCCATTTTTGGCAGACAGATCAGAAGTATTGACCGCAAGGTGCACGCCAATTTTCTAAGCGATCCGTCAACTTTTACGGCTTCTGGACTGATTTTTGTGTATTCACCCTCTTAATTGCGCCTCTGGGAAGGTTGCGTCGACTCGACTCGCCTATCTTCCCAGAGGCAGGTTTGGGGCATAGCCCAGGCAGAGAGGCGGCGTTAGCCGCCTCGATTGGCCTGGTAGAGCTCTAGACACCAAACTGTTGTCATTCCAATCCATGAATGGCTCTCCAATCCAAATCAGCGCCAAATCTTGCAGCTGGACCTCTCGACAGACGTGCCGGACGTCACCTACCTGAACAAATTCACCGCCCAGTGTGCCGCCGAAGTGGTCAATCCGCCGGTGTCTTGTCGGACGCAAGCGTGTCAGAATGCCTCGCAAATGGTAAACATAGAGCCGTTTGGAGTCTTTTGTCAACCATTGGTTCAGTACGCGTCGGCCTTCTCGCGCAGTCTGCACGACGTCTTCTACCTGTACGGAATGGCCATCACCAACGTCTACAATCAGAATCCGGCGCTGCTGAGGAACTACGCGACGGTGACGGACGCGATGCAGTTGAATTTCCAAGGTAGTTGGGTTACTGTAGATTGAGGCGAGCGAGGCAATCTACAGTAATCCCCATGGGGTATAGTAGCCTAGACACGGCTAGGGGACTAGAGGTACAGTAGCCTACAGTAATCCAGGCTCCGCGACAAATGGCAACTATGACATTTCGCAACCAGACGCTTCGCAACTTTTTCACGTTTCGCTACTGCGACGATTCGCAACCATAACGCTTCGCAACCAGACTTTTCGCAACCATAACACTTCGCAACCAGACATTTCGCAACCACGATGTTTCGCAACCCGCAACCCGTTTTAGTAACGAACGAAGTAACGAACGAACGAATGTTCCATCGGAATGTGCCTTTACAAATCGGAGCATGTATCCATTGTCGAGGTACACTGGCAGAAACTTCCTTTTAGACATTGAGAATTTGGTTTTCGTTCGTTACTAAAACGGGTTGCGGGTTGCGAAACATCGTGGTTGCGAAATGTCTGGTTGCGAAGTGTTATGGTTGCGAAAAGTCTGGTTGCGAAGCGTTATGGTTGCGAATCGTCGCAGTAGCGAAACGTGAAAAAGTTGCGAAGCGTCTGGTTGCGAAATGTCATAGTTGCCATTTGTCGCGGAGCCGTAATCCAGCAGTTCGTGTTCCAACTACAACAGCCATCAAGGTACAGTAGCTTAAGTACAGTAACCAGGATACAGTAACCATATTAGAAACTACAGTTAATCTAGGTAAAATGACCTACAGGCTTAAGTACAGTAACCAGAATACAGTAATCAACTATGGTAGCCATCAAGGTACAGTAGCTTAAGTACAGCAACCAGGATACTGTAATCTTGGAAAGAACTACAGCGATTTTTGGACAGCAATCTTACCAAGGGGCGACAGTAGTCTAGGTACAGTATAACGGGAAGTTCCGTACTCTCGAAAAGTACAGTAATCCTACAGTACCCCGCCGTTGTTTGCAGGTCTGACGGGCGAAGTGTCCATCAACGCGAACAACTCGCGAGTGCCCAAACTGCAACTCTACGCCCTCGACTCGAACTACGATCAGGCGTCGTTCATGAATTTGACCTACTCGCTGGACGGCGGCGCGGTGGGCGGTGTAAACCGGCGACTTATCGATTGATTCCTCGTTGATCTACTTCTTTAGAGCGTCGCGTTGGGATACACGAACGAGGCCGTCTTGTGGTATTGGTACGGCGGGAAGCGGCCGTTGTCGGTGCCGGTTTGCGGGTTTCTGGGCACGGATTGTCCCAAATCGTTTGTGGATCAGTACGGAGCACTCGTGTTCTCGATTGGTGGCGTATTGGCGTTGGGATTGCTTTTGCTGATCACCTGCTTCTTCTATGTGCTCAGGTAGGCGACGATTACCCGTGTTTCCTCGAGACGCTGCCGGAGAATGATTATATCTCGAGATTGATAAGAGATATCAAATTGCTATCAACTGTAAACTTGTAGATCATGATTAGAACTACAAGTTTGCAGTTGACAACTTTTTGCTATCTCTTATCAGTCTCGATATATATTGGTTCTTCGGCAACGTTTGGGGTGCCGAGCAATATTGAGTTTGTCTCTAGAGCTCTCTACAGTAATCGAAGAGTTCTGAGCAATAGTCACTAGCTCTAAATACTCACAGTAACCCTACAGTATCCCTACAGTAATCAGTAGTAACCCAAACATCTTGTTCTGATACGGCCTCTTGAGCCACGATGGCTATGTAGTTTCGGAGAATCTACAGTAATCCCAATATGAAATTTGGGTTCCAATAAACATTAAGCAAGTACAGTAATCCTACAGTAGTCCCCATCCAACTACAGTAATCCCAGACATGTAGAATCGGGCAAAACACTACTGTTCAGCGTTATCGTTCTTTGAAAACATGTACAGTAATCCTACAGTAGTCCCGAACGTACCATACACCCTATGACACTTTGTGACAACAGTTTTGGAGCAGATACAGTAATCCTACAGTAGTCCTATAGTAGTCCTACAGTAACCCCCCGAAACACGATTCAGAGCGCTATCTTTCTATTCGACAATGTACAGTAATCCCCAACCTACAGTATCCAGTGTATTTTCAGACAAAAGAAGCTGGAACGTGACCGGATAAACGCCGAGTGGCAAATTCCGTTCGTGAAACTGCAAAAACCGCCGAAGCGCGAAAAGGACAAGATGAGCAAGCGATCGCTGCAATCGCACCCGTCCACCATCACGGACACGTCGAAGATGACGTTCGACTCGAACTTCTCCAACTACACCATCTACTACCTCGACAAGGACCCCGTCATCACGACCGCCCATCCGGCGTCCAACCTCTTCCGTGCCGACTACGACAACTTTGTGCGACTTCGCAAACTCGACCACGACAATGTGAACAAGTTCATTGGGATGTCGATCGACGGCGCCGACTATGTGGCCGTTTGGAAGATGTGCATGCGGGGCAGTTTACAGGTTATACTTGAGAATCAAGGAGAATGGCGACGTCAAACGGGTTCAGCGTGAAATTCAGCGTCGATTGACACTAATCATCATGGGGTTTTGAGGAATTTTGAAAATCTCGATTCTGAATTCTGAATTCTGAAATTCCTGAAAATTGATCATTATGGGTGTCAAATTGCTCCAAATACCATGCTGAAAGAAGTTGACGGCATGGAAATCGTTGAAAATCATTTATTTTTGGAAAAACTACTGAAAATCTTGTCTGAGCTGGGATGTTACAATGATGACGTGGCATGTTGATTTTCGAATTTATCGTGAAATTCTGAGCAATTTGATATGCGACATGACCCCCATTGGAGTTTTGGATGTTAGAAGACGTTGACGGATTCTGAATATTTCAAGAACTACGAGTTCCTCAAAACCACGTCTTCATTGGTGTCGTTCGACGCAGAATCACCTCCCGAACAACTTTGACGTCGCCAAACCGTCCGAAATTCATTTTCTTCGCTTCCAGGACATCATCGGCCAGGGCAACTTCTCGATCGACCCGTTCTTCATGTTCTGCGTGATCCGCGACATTGCCGACGGCCTCAAGTACCTGCACAACAGTTTTCTGCACGTGCACGCCAATCTCCGAAGCGGAACGGTGCTCGTGAACGAGAGTTGGCAGGCGAAACTGACGGACTACGGGTTGGGCGCGCTGGCGGAGGAGAAGAAGCCGATGAAGAGACGGCAGTTGTGGATGGCGCCCGAGGTGATACGGGGCACTCTGCTGCCGCATCAGATCGAGAAATCCGCCGATATCTACTCACTGGCCATCATCGCGTCGGAGGTTTTGACGAGGAAGGAGGCGTGGAATATGGCCGAGAGGAAGGACACGGTCGATGGTCGGTTTTGAGGGGGAAATGATAAGGATTTCCATGTTCAGGGGGGAATTCTGATCTAGATAGTGCCAATGTTCTGGGAGCTTTTTGAATTTTTTGAATTTTTTTAAAAATTTTTCGGAAAATTTTCTAAAATTTTCAAAAAATTTCAAAAACTGCTTAAAGACCTAATTTAATTTTTTTTTGTCATTCTTTTCGAAATACTGTAGTTTTTTAGATTACTGTACTTTTCATTCAGGTGACTGTGGGATTACTGTAGTTCCTATACATTTACCGTATTTCCTCGAATAGAGGCACACGCTGCCGGAGAATGATTCTATCTCGCGATTGATAAGAGATATCAAAAAGTTGTCAACTGTAAACTTGTAGATCAAAAGTAGAACTTTCAGTTTCCAGTTGACAACTTTTTGATATCTCTTATCA
Organism: Caenorhabditis macrosperma; assembly: GCA_963932285.1. Taxonomy (NCBI): domain Eukaryota; kingdom Metazoa; phylum Nematoda; class Chromadorea; order Rhabditida; family Rhabditidae; genus Caenorhabditis; species Caenorhabditis macrosperma. Next base: position 14,780,662 of record OZ010621.1, on the reverse strand, counting down.
ATCTCGAGATATAATGATTCTCCCGGGCAGCGTATGCCTCTATTCGACACCTTACTGTAAGACTGTAATCAGCGTGAAGTTCTGCGCAGTCTGAGCAATAGTACTAGAATACGTGGTAGATCAGAAATCCCTCAAAATATGAAGTTTTGAGAATCTAGACGTGAAATTTGTTGGTGAACCAAATCTCATTTTACTAGAATCTAGGCTTTCCGGGGGTATCGAAGGTGTCCAAGTGAAGGCTGTGTGCTTTCAGAAGTGATCTACCGGATCAAGAAGGGCGGCCTGGATCCGATCCGTCCCGAGCTGGATTTGGACGGCATCGAGATCCACCACAACCTGCTGGTGCTGGTGCGCGACTGCTGGTCGGAGGAGCCGGCGGACCGTCCGACGGCCGACGTCATCTGCAACCTTCTGAAGAACATGATGCCGAAGAAGGGCAATCTGATGGACCACGTCTTCAACATTCTCGAGGACTACACGACCAATCTCGAGGTGGAGGTCGAGGATCGGACGAAGGAGTTGACGGCGGAGAAGAAGAAGGCCGACGTGCTGCTGGGGAGGATGTTGCCCAAGTGAGAGCGGTAGATCACTTTACTGTAGGGTTACTGTAGGGGGTTGGACTTCTTTGACAACCATTTTGATGGTGAAAAGGTTTGTGGTGACGCAGGCGCAGGATTACAGTACTTTATCAGAGGTTAACATTGGCTCATGGTAGATCATTTTGGCTGCTTTAGGGTTACTGTAGGCCAGGAGTATTACTGTACTTTCCTTTCTGAATGACTACTGTAGATCACAAAGAAATCGTATCGGGTTACTGTAGGATTACCTAGACACACTCAAAAACCAATAAATGAAGCAGAAATAGGAAAATTGCAAATTGAAAATATTTGAGGATTGCTGCTTTTGAGGTTACTGTAAGATTACTGTAGCTCATCTGTGGATACTGTAGGACTACTGTAGTTGCCATTTTGTTTTGAGATATTGGGAAATCCGCGAAAAAACTGAAGATTTGAGTTGGAATTTCAAAAACACCGTATTTTCTCGAATAGCGCGGCACCCGCCCCGAAGAATCAAGGTATATCTCGAGATTGATAAGAGATATCAAGAAGTTGTCAACAGATCATTTGTAGTCCTAGTTCTGATCTACAAGTTTTCTGTTGACACCTTTTTGATATCACTTATCAATCTCGAGATATAATGATTCTCCCGGGCACTGTTGCCAACAAGTTCCGGGGGTTTTCCTCATTTTCCGGATTCCCAGACAAGTCGCCGAACGTCTGAAACAGGGTCAAACGGTCGAACCGGAAGGCTTCGACTCGGTGACGGTCTTCTTCTCGGACGTCGTCAAATTCACCCAACTCGCCGCCAAATGCTCGCCCTTCCAGGTGACTCCTCTTATCCGGAATAACCGGATAACCGGATTGGATTCAGGTCGTCAATCTGCTCAACGACCTCTACAGCAACTTTGACGCGATTATCGAAGAGCACGGAGTGTATAAAGTGGAGTCGATCGGCGACGGCTACTTGTGTGTGTCGGGGTTGCCGGCCAGGAACGGAAATCAGCATATCAAGTGGGTACATTGAATTCTCCATTCGATTCCACGCTGATTGATAGTAATTTTGAGAATTTTTGAAAAAAATTTTTTTTCTCAAATTTCAAAAAATTTCTGAAATTTGTGCTAGAAGGATTTTCGCATCGTCAAACTTGATCTCCACAACATTTCACGTATTTTGACACCCATAACACTCAGATTCTGCAATATTCAGAATCCCCCCTCTCCAGAAGACCAAAAACATAAGATTTCATTAAACTACTCATTATTAGTGTCTTCCGACGTGGAATTTCATGCTGAACATGTTTGACGTCATAATTTTCTAAGAAACCGGCTAGTTTTCGAGTTAGACTATCACAAAGATAATTTTGAAGTGAAAAGTTGGAAAAAAGTGGTACAAACTGACGTCACAGTGTAGTTTTTCATCGTCAACCTTCATTTCCATCAAATTTCACGTATTTTGATACCCATCACTCTTAAGTTTGGCGAATTTTAGAACCCCTTCCCCCATGTCTCCAGAAGACCCGAAATTCAAATTTCTTGGAAACCCCCTCATGATTAGTCTCGTTCCATGTGGAATTTCACGCTGAACACGTTTGACGTCGTCAAAACCCCTCAAAACTCTGTTTTTCAGAAAAATCCAATGACCCGTTTACAGACAAATAGTGGAGTTGTCGCTGGACTTTATGTCCTACTGCAAGTCGTTCAAAGTGCCCCACTTGCCGCGGGAACAGGTCGAACTTCGAATCGGCGTCAATTCGGGTCCGTGTGTCGCCGGAGTCGTCGGGCTGAGCATGCCGCGCTATTGTCTGTTCGGCGACACTGTCAACACTGCGTCGCGGATGGAGAGCAACGGAAAACGTAAGATGGCCCGGGTTACGGTAGCCGAATGGAGTACTGTGGCTTAGTGGAGTACTGTAGCTTGTTGGATTACTGTAGCCTAGTGGAGTACTGTAGCCTAGTGGATTACCGTAGCTTATTGGATTACTGTAGCTAGGGGAATACTGTAGCCTAGTGGAGTACTGTAGCCAAATGGAGTACTGTAGCTTATTGAATTACTGTAGTCTAGTGGAGTACTGTAGCCTAGTGGATTACCGTAGCTTATTGGATTACTGTAGCTAGGGGAATACTGTAGCTTAGGGGAGCACTGTAGCTTATTGGAATACTGTAGCCGAATGGAGTGCTTTAGCTACTAGATTACTGTAGCTTATTGGATTACTGTAACCTACTAGATTACCGTAACCTACTGGATTACTGGGTATTTTATCAGAAGAAGGACCAATCCCATTGTTGGCTAGATCCCTATTCTGTTCCATTGAATGTCCTTCTGTATTCTATCGGGTTACTGTAACCTAGAGGATTACTGTAACTCTCAATTTCAGCGTCTCACATCCACCTCAGCGCCGCCTCCTACACACTTCTCATGAAGCACTACCCGAATCAGTACAACACCGCCTCCAGGGGCGACGTCATTATCAAGGTGCGTGTGTCCATTCTATCGATAACGGGAGAGTTGATTCAATGTGAATTGTCCACGTGGATTGATGGTGTCTAGAGAAGACCATCATGATTCGGGAATCTGTCACATTTCTCCGGTTTCTCGCAATCTCTTGGGGATTCCGTCAAAATCCATGTTTTCCTCCGACGCACAGATTTCGAAGCCGTTTGAGCCGAAATTCAAACATTGAACAGTTTTGGGGGGTTTTGGTGCTATTTCCAAGAAGTCCCATGGATTTCTGGAATTGTTCCGCATCCGGATGTTGTCACTGCTAAACCGCTGGCGTCCTGCCAACCGCTGCGTGTCCGCCGCGTACACGCAGATCCGATTTTAGCCGCTGAGTACACGCCAGAGGTTTAGCGGTGGTGTGGTTTTCCGGTCGTCAAGTGTCTGATACGTCTGATTTCATCGTTTTTTGTTGTTCCACTCTTTTGTCGGTTTCCTTGCCACGGATTCTGAAAATTTCTGTCTGTTTTTGAAAAAAGGAAATCTTCCGGGAAATGTAAAATTATATTCTGAAACGCCTCCCCCCCCCCTGGTTGTGGTTTCCCAAACGTTGTCGAAGAATGATTATATCTCGAGATTGATAAGTGATATCAAAAAGTTGTCAATTGCAAACGTGTAGATCACAACTAGGGCTACAAGTTTGCTGTTGACAACTTTTTGATACCTCGTATCAATCTCGAGATATATTGGTTTTCCGGCAGCGTGCTGCTCTATTCGAGGAAATACGGTATCCGATGATCCAATTGGGTGTTTAAGGGAAAAGGGGTGATGGAGACGTTTTGGGTGCTGGACCGCAACAACCAGTTCATGGCCTCCTCTTCGCACAACAACTACGAGGCGGCCTCGGTCGAGAGTCCCGAAGACACGCCTCCAGCGACGCCTCCGATGCATGAGGTATCGATTATCGATTGATTAACTGATATCACTGATTAGGTCAAACCGTCGAGTCCTCTTCGTCAACGGAAAATCGCTCCGATTGAGTCGCCGTCGCTCTCCAAACGCTCCGTGAGTCCGATCGTCGAGGCGAAGGCGAGAGAGATGCACAACGAGGAGACGGAGGCGTTGTACAGACAATTCCGCAGGCAGGAGACGTTGGCGTTGATGTGATGATCTACTTATTGATTGATTGATTTCCCTCCTTTTTGCATATTTTTGCTCACCTACCCCCTTCAGCTCCTTGAACTCCCCTCCAACCAAATGTCGATATTTTACCGCGCGATTGTGATCCCTATTTTTCTATTTTTGGCTCCTTTTCAGTTCAGCAAATGAAATTAGTTTTTTCATTGAGTGGCTCATCGAATTGGAGAAGTTCTCCAGGATATAGTGATCTCACGTGGTCTTTGAGTCTTCGAGAATGCTCCAGAATCCTCCAAACTGTCCTAGATTGATCCAGAACGCTTCAGAATGCTCCAGAATGCTCCAAATTGCTCTGGAATGTTCCAGAGTGCTGCATCAACATCTCTATCATGAAGTAAGTCTTCAAAGTGATCCGAAATGATCCGAAATGATCCGAGCTCTTCGGAATGCACCAGAATGCTCCATAATGCTCCAAAGTGTCCTAGATTGATCCAGAACGCTTCAGAATGCTTCTGATAGCCCAGACTGCTTCAGAATGCATCGTAATGCTCCACTAGTCTCCTGAATGCCCCAGACTGCTCCAGAATGGTGCACAACATCTTTATCATGAAGTAAGTCTTCGAAGTGATCCGAAATGATCCGAGCTCTTCGGAATGCCCTAGAATGCTCCAGAATGCTCCAGAATGCACCAGAAGGTCTCAGAATGCTCCAGAATGCTCCAGAATGTTTCAGAATGTCTTAGACCGATCCAGAATGCTTCAGAATGCACCAGAAATGCTCCCAACTTCTCACTAGACCTCTAATCCTTCTAAACTCCTGCTCTCAATGCTCTGAGTCTTCGGAATCCCTCCCTGAATCCTTCCAACTGTTCTTTTCCCCCTATTGCTCTAAATTCTCTATAAAACTCTCTATAGATGTCTAGAAGTGTCTCCTATCTTCACTAGATGCTCCAGAATGCTTCGTAATTGTCCAGAATGATCTGGAATGTTTCGGAGTGCTCACATCCCCCTGGTCAATGTGAAATAGAGAGACAGGATGCTCTCGAGTGTACAAAATGCTCCAAATGTGTTAAGGAACCGCCTAAAAAGCTCCAACTGTCATCGAATGCTCTCGAATGTCCTATAATGCTCTAGAATGCTTCAGAATGCTTCCGACAGCCCAGGATGCTCCAGAATGTCCTAGAATGATCCAGAATGCTTCACACAGCTCAGACTGCTTCAGAATGCTCCAGAATACTCCAGAATGCTCTATAATGCTCCAGAATGTCCTAAATTGATCCAGAACGCTTCAGAATGTCCTAGATTGATCTAGAATTCTCCCGACAGCCCAGAATGCTCTAGAATGCTACAGAATGCTTCAGAATGTCTTAGATTGATCCAGAATGTCCTAGAATAATCCAGAACGCTTCAGAATTCTCCTGACAGCCTAGAATTCTCCATAATGTTCCAGAATGCCCCAAAATGCTCCAAATTGCTCTAGAATGCTCCAGAATGCCCTAGATTGATCCAGAATGCTTCTGACAGCCCAGAATGCTTCAGAATGTTCCATAATTCTCCAAAATGCCCCAAAATGCTCTGGAATGATCCAAATACCATTGAACACTCCCTAGTTGCCTCAGAAAGCTGTGCAATCCTGTCAAAAACATTCCCAACTGCCCCCCGAATGCTCTAAAATGCTCTCCAACTGAAAAAAACAGACATCCGACGCCTCCATTTGTGCATATTTCCCATTCGGAAACCCGGAAGAAGAACAATTTCGCCTCCTTCGAAAAACCGAAAAAAACTGACGCCATTTTCTCATGAATAAATAAGGAGTTAATTGTGAGAGAAAACAAATTAATTTCTTTTTTTCGGAATTTTCTCAATTCTCCACCCCACTTGAACAAACTGCTCTAGATGCTCCAGTGAGCTTGAAAAAAAATTTGAAAAAATTCTAAAAAAAAAAAATTTTTTTTCATCGACCTTTCTTCTCTATTTTTGTGATCATTGTCTTCGTGGTCCTCCTCCGTGTTCCTAGAATTCATAATTTTCAATTCGTTCGTCTTCTTTCTAATCAAGGACGACGTCGTCTTTTGTTTTTCAGTCGTCAATTCAGAATTCTAGAAAAAAAGTTCTCTTTTCGCCATTTTTATCTCGTTTTTCCCAGAAATTTCCCCCGTTTTTATGACTGAAACATGTATAAAACGACTGGAAATCGTCATTTTAGGCGGAGAAAATTTTTGAATTTTTCAAAAAAAAAAAATTTTTTTTCGAAAAAAAATTTTCCCAAAAAAAAATTTTTTTTCAAAAAAGAATCTCAATTTCGTATGATTCATTGTTCTCTTTTTTGGCTGCTCATTTCCATAAATAATAATCCATTCATAACTTATTCATCGACCGAATTCTCTCCGACCGATGAAACCAAACTGCCACTCGTATTTTTGGTTTCCCCGCCCGTATACATTCTTTTCTCCTTGACGGCTACAATTATTCCACTGAAAATCCTCAATCTCCGCAGAATTTAGCGTTTCTCAACAGCTGGAATTCTTCTATTCTGGGATTTTTTCGAAAAATTTGATTTTTTGTGACTTCGGAAGACCCTATCGTCTTCAATTCGCGTCGAGACACATTCTAATTGAGAAAATCAAATTCAGCATAAAATTCCGCGTTGAAAAACACTAAAAACGGCATTATTTTGAAATTTTTTTAAAAATCTCATTTTTCCCCTTCCCGCACTTTCTCCAGATGTCTGGAACCTCATCTAGAAGCATTTTCTTGACATCAACCGTGTTCTCCGTGAAATTCTACGTGTTTTGACACCCATAACACGTTGATTCTGTAAAACTCGATTTTCAGAATCCCCCTTGGCTCCAGAAGGGGGATTTCATAAGTTTTTCAAAAACCTGTCATGTTTAGTGTTATTCGCTTCAAAATTTCATGCTGATCACGGTGGACACTATCAAATTGCTTGGAACCTCTTGGTTTTCGAGTTAGGGCGCTCCGAAACCTTATCAGGTCACTTTGAAGACCCCATTTTCTCTAATAATCATTTTAGCTTTATCATTCGTCGTCAATCATGTTCTCCATAAAATTCCACGTGCTTAGACACCAATAACGCCTAGATTCTGTAAAATTCTGAATCCACCTTCCCCCACGTCTCCAGAAGACTCAAAATTCAAAATCCCCCAAAATCCCATCATGATTAGTATCAAACGGTTCGAAATCAAGCCCTGATCACATTTGACGTCATCAAAATCCTCAGAATCCACATATTCCCAGAATCGCCCCAGAATCCCACACTCGAAAAATAACATCCAGAAAAAAAGGGGAAAAAGTTGGTTCTCACGCATTGTACTAATTATTTACCTGTCTGGCGTTGTCGTACAAATAGATCAAGTTTCCCATGGCAAGGAATTCCGGATATTCCCCGATTTCCCACGTCTTCTCGATTTCTCGAATTTTTGGAATTTTCGATTTTTTGCTTCTCCCCAAAACCGGGATTATTGGGGCCGGAGAATGCGAGGGGAAATGGAATCCATAGGGGACGGACTAATTCCAGACGCTGTTTTCTTATGTTTTCTTATGTTTTCTCATGTTTTCCAAGGGGGCCTCCAAGGGGGGCCAGATCTTTGACTTTGATGCAACATTCGCCTCGTTTTTCTGTTTTTTGTCTGGAAATTCGGGAAATTCGCAAGATCCTAGTGGATCTACAGGTCCAGAAGGTCCAATCCCACCCAGAATGTCGGGAAAATCATTCTAGTGCATTCTTGTGCATTTCAGAGCATTTTTCATTCATTTTCCATAAAAATTCTTCAAAATAACATCGATATAGCAATTTTCGGACCTTTAATGCTTCATAGTCATTTTTCATAATCTTTGATCATTTCTCTACATTTTTTGATTAGCTAATGGTTAAATAATGATAAATTCATCAGTTAGACACCGAATATACTTTTAGAATGCTTGAAGTTCATTCATAAGAATTTTACTTATTCTCAAGCATTCGTCATCATTTTCGATCATTTTGCATTCCAAATTTGGCAAAAATGCCTCTTTGGCCCCACAACCGAGGAGAGCTGTTCCGGAGAACCAATATATCTCGAGATTGATAAGAGATATCAAAAAGTTGTCAACAGCAAACTTGTAGTCCTAGTTATGATCTACAAGTTAGCTGTTGACACCTTTTTGATATCTCTTATCAATCTCGAGATATAATCATTCTCCGGCAGAGCTCTACTCGGTTGGGGTGCCAAAGAGGCATTTTTGCCAAATTTGGAATGCAAAATGATCGAAAATGACGGCAAATGATTCAGAATGTCAAAAAAAAGCATTCATCATTTCTAGGAGTCATTGATTGACATCGTAGATCACTTTTTCTCTAGAATGCTCAATGATGGTTTTCCCCTTGATTCCATTCATTTCCAGTCATTCCCGGACTTTGAAAAGTTCCAGAAACCTCCACACAATGCGTCCATAATTCCAGAACATTCCTCTCCCCCTTGAGACTCCGCCCCCCTATCCATATCACATTGACGTAGTCATCCGTTTCGCTTATCAACCACACACACTCACAATAGGCGTCTAATTTCCGGTGTTGTCCAAAACGAAACGAAACGCCGGCCCGTTTTTTGTTCACCGGCCGTCGGTTTCTCTGTCCCGTATTCTTCTTCTTCTTTCCATTGTCTCCACTAAACACCTGATTTCTTTTTTGTTTCCGAAACATACGTCATTCGAGAGAGAAAAGAAAGACACACCACTCTTGTCCTTTTTCTCAACGAATTTCCAATTCGAGACGTCTCTCGGCTCACTTTCTTGCGTACTGGGACGTTAAAAGTGCTTGGAGTAGTCGCTTTTCTGGGTCGACCTGGTGGCGTTCAAAGTGCGCATTTTGCCGTTTTTTTTCCAGATTTTCGCTGTCGACAGTAATCTTCAACAATTCCAAAACATACAGAGTCTGCAATCACGCGACGCCGTTCTCTGCAGACTCGATACATTTTGGAATTGTTGAGGATTACTGTCGACAACGAAAATCTGGAAAATCTGGAAAAAACGACGAAATGCGCACTTTGAACGCCATCAGGTCGACCCAGAAAAGCGACTCCAGGCACTGTCAACGTCCCATACCGTATTTCCTCTCGAATAGAGGGTTTTTGGGACAAATTCTCCCAGACATGTGCCTTGTGATGCTCCCAAATGACCTCAATGGCCCAGAGACCACTCTAATAAGCTTCTGAACGCTTCAGAGTGTCCCCATGTTTCTGTAGAATAATCTATGATGATTTTTAATGCTTCGGCGGCTTCAAAATGCTTCAAAATGCTCCTGAGTGATCCTGAGAGATCATTTGTGTTATTCGATGCTCTGCGAAGTTAGTTGAATGCTCCAGAATGGGCAGACATGCATTTGAATGCGACGGTCAGTTGCAGAATGCGTTCTCTTCAGAATGGTTCCACACAGTACCTTATGATTGGAAATGTTCGTGAATGCTCTAGAATGCTATATGATGGTGTAGCATGTCCCAAAATGCTCCAGGTACACTAGAATGCTATAAGATGCTCATTTTCGATCCGGTGAACTACGGAATGCCTCTGAACGTTCTAGAACGTTTGAAAATGCTTCCAAATGCTCCATCCCTCTCTAGAATGCTCCCATTTGATCCAGAATGTTATATAATGCTCCCAAATGAGCTAGACGATCTAGAACACCCCAGAATGCTCTAGAATGCTCTCGAATGTTCTGGAATGCTTCGATCCCCCTCAGTGTGCACGAAAATGCTCCGAAATCCTTCAGAAACCCTTGACAACTTCCTGGTCGTACCCCCCCCCCCCATCACTCATAAATCTTTCGAAATAACCCTGCAAACCTGCAGAAACCGATAAAACTCTGCAAATCCCCCCCTGCTGATCACTGCTTATCACTGCTAATCACTCATAAATCTGTTCTCACGAGACGGCCAAAAGTCCGTAGAAACACTCACACACAAGTGCATTGCACTTCCCATTGACATCATCATTCCGTATATATACATAAGGGGAAGGGGATAATCTGAAAACTTCGCGTGATTAGTCCCCCTTCTTCTTCTCCCCATTTCCCCACTTCCATCACTGCCAAAGAAGCGAAAGAGCGAGTAAAAATGCGTGACTAGCATGTGAAAAATGATGAATGAGACCGCGTGTTCGTGTCCACATTCTTTAGCGTCACTCGCCGATTTTACGATTTTCCTTCACTTTTCAAACCTTCAGACCTTTCGAAAATTCGTAAAAACGCGAAATTTTTTGACTTCAAAAAAAAAAAAAAAAAAAAAATTTTCACGAATTTTCCAAAATCCCTCTAAAAACCTCACCCTTGGTCACTTTCATATGTCCAGCAGAGTTCCTTATCAATTTCCACGTAATTTGACACCCATAATGGATAGATTCTGAGAAACTCCAAATCCCCCTTCATCCACGTCTTCAGAAGATGTGAAACATAAGATTACAAAAATTTCTCACGATTAGTGTCATTTGACGCAGAATCAGGTGCTGAGAGCCTTTGACGTCATCATTTTTCAAGAATCTCGCTAGTTTTTTGAGTTTGGGGATTTTGAGTTGAAAAAAAGTGACAGAAATGGCTTTTGGTAGATTCTCAGCGACTTTTCATGTCGTCAAAGTTGTTCACCAGTGAACTCCAAACATTTTGACACCCATAACGGGGAGATTCTAGAAGATTCAGAATCCCCCTTCTCCAGAAGACCCAAAACATAAGAATTCATAAATCCCCCATGATTAGTGTTAATCGACGCAGAATTGCATGCTGATTACGTCCCACGTCATCTGATCTCTCGATTCTCACGCTTTTCCACGTTCCTATCCGAATAAATTGAGATTCGCAGAAAACCCAAGGTAAAATGCACTCCGCCTCGTTGCTTCTCGTCGTCTTCCTCTTCGTCGCCGTCGCCACGTCACTACCGTACCAGAGCTACCGTACCTACCGTAGTCCGCTGCGTGATGGCACCTTCGATCACTCCTCCATGTTCAGGTAGTTTGCGGAGTGGGGAACGCGCTTCAATTCGCCCGATTTCAGGTTCACCGACGGCGGCAATGCGGCCAACCTACCGAGGTTTGGTTACGGTTTCAGGTAGATTTAGTCGTCTTTCCTATCCCCGACCGCCCTTTCTTCTTCTTTCTCTTCGATATTCGTGTTCTCCGTGAGATTCTGCTCGTTTCGGTACCAAAGGCCTTCTAGAAGCCATTTCACATCGTCAAACTTGTTCTCCACAAAAATCCACGGGTTTTGACACCCATAACACCTAGATTCTGTGTAGATCAGAATCCCCCTTCTCCAGAAGACCAAAAACATAAGTTCTTCAAAACCCCCTTATGATTGGTGTCTTTCGACGCAGAATTACATCCGTTAAACGGATAACGTCGTTGATTTCCATGAATCTCTGAGATTGACCATTTTGAAGACGATTCTGATTGGAGAAGTTCCACATTTCGTTTCAGCCGTTGCCATAGAGAAATTTCACATCGTCAAACTTGTTCTTCACAAAATTCCACGTGTTTTGACACCCATAACACCTAGATTCCGTGTAGATAAGAATCCCCCTTCTCCAGAAGACCAAAAACATAAGTTCTTCAAAACCCCCTCATAATTGGTATCATTCGACGCGGAATCGCTCGCTGAACACGTTGCGCACCTCGAGAAGACCCCTATATTCCCCCAGATTTCTTTCCAGAGACTATCCGTACGCGCCGATCCAATACGGCGCCGCCTCGTCGCCGATGTATGTTTTTGACGGTCGTCTGTACAATTTGGCGTCAGCGCGTTCTTAGACCGCCGTCGGCCGTCTCGAAGCGCCGCTTCTCTGCCGAGGAGAACGTCTCCAATCTCTTCTAATTCACCCACCGACTGACTGACTGACCCGAATAAATCTGTGTTGTGTTAAACTGACGGTTGAACAATTGAACTTTGTCCGGTTTTCCGGTTGTCCGGAAGGAAAAAGAGCACGTAGTTGCTCTAATCCGGATTAGTGTATAGTGATGGATGTCTGCGGAGGACACACTTGTCAGCTGATTTGAGACGAGATGTTTGATGTTTTCGAGTGTTTCTTACGCTCACGGGAGGGGTCGAAGAAGGTAGATCAAAAATCCACAAGGTAGATCAAAAACTCATCTTAACATTGATCATTGGGAAAGTGGGCTATTGACTCCACTCAGGTAGGGTTTGTGAGTCTGAGTCGTCTCGGTAGATCAGAAGTTGTTCATGGACGGGTGGTCGAAAGTGATGTGAACACCGTATTTCCTCGAATAGAGGCATATGCTGCGGGAAAATAATTATATCTCGAGATTGATAAGAGATATCAAAAAGTTGTCAACAACAAAGTTGTAGAGCACAACTAGGACTACAAGTTTGCTGTTGACAACTTTTTGATATGTCTTATCAATCTCGAGATATAATGATTTTCCGGAAACGTTGGGTATCAGGCAAAGTTGTAGATCAATTATGTTTTGCGAGCTCTGACCGCTCAGTGAGCTCACTGTGATGCCCGGATCCGTAGAAGAGAGAGCACTTTGGTTACTATGGGTGCTGAGCTCAGCGAGCCCTCAAATGGGATCAAATGACAGTGGTATTTGGTCCTGATGTCTAGGAAGAACTGGGGAAACTCTGGAGTGCTTCGTGAGCTCTGTAGGTAGATCAAAGATTGCTCTGAGCATCGAATGACAGCATGAGAGCCTCAGGGACGTTCCACGAATTTATGGCGAATCAAAGTGTGTCTGTTGTAAAGCCAGAGGAAAGCTTTGCCGGAGAATGATTATATCTCGAGATTGATAAGAGATATCAAAAAGTTATCAACAACAAACTTGTAGTCCTAGTTATGATCTACAAGTTTTATGCTGATAACTTTTTGATATCTCTTTTCAATCTCGAGATATAATGGTTCTCCGGAAGAACTCTCTTCGGAAATAAAACAAATCCCCGAATAGGGTACTGGATACTTTCAGGTGATGGTGGGAAAGTGTTCTGGAAACGTGCACAATTTATGTCCAAGATACTCGAAAGCCACCAGGCTCCCAAGGAATTGAATTATACCCGAGAAGAGTTTCGGCGATGATTCGAAATGGTCAAGAATGATCAAAAATGCTCTGTTCTGTTCCAGGATGCTCCAGAAATGCTCCAGAATGCTCAGCATACTTTACGAGGCTCTCGGTACCTCCAGAACACCCTAGAATGCCTGCACGATGCTAAAAACGTTCCGGGATGCACTGAAATGCTCCAGAATGCTCCAGAATACTGTAGGTCGCCTGAAAACATACCAAGATGCTCCAGAATGTTCCGGGATGCTCCCCAACTTTGAGTGATGTTGCAGGATGTACCAGAATTCTCGATTATGCTCTAGAATGTACTGAAATGCTCCGGAATGCTCAAAAATGTCCCAAAAAGCTCCAGAATTCCTCATGATGCTCCAGGATGATGTGGGTCGCCTGAGAACACACCAAAATTCTCCAAAATGCTTCAAAATGCTCCAGAATGCTGCTCGATGCTCCTCCATGCTCAAAGTGCACACTTACACGGTTAGTTGAACTTTTTCTAAAAAGTTTTTTTTCAAAATTTCCCAAATTTCGAATTTGGTTTTGGGTTTTTGGAAAAAAATGAAAATTTTCCAAATCGCAATGCTATAAACATGAATCGATAGAGAATTTTACGCTGATTACGCCTCAATTGTACAAAAAACACCAGAATCGAAACTGACTGCGAAAACGGGCCGCGAGGTTGAACCCGCGCCCATAAAATGTTTTTCGCGTTTTTGGCCCCGAACGCGTTGGAAATCGAGAAAACTGATCAGGTTTTCCGAATCTACGTGTTATTTTGCACCAAAAAATGTATAATGGGGACCATTCTGAAAGAAAAAGTTTTTTTCAAAATTTCCCATTTCAAATTTGGTTTTGGGTTTTTGGAAAAAAATGAAAATTTTCCAAATCGCAATGCTATAAACATGAATCGATAGAGAATTTTACGCTGATTACGCCTCAATTGTACAAAAAACACGAGAATCAAAACTGACTGCGAAAACGGGCCGCGAGGTTGAACCCGCGCCCATAAAATGTTTTTCGCGTTTTTGGCCCCGAACGCGTTGGAAATCGAGAAAACTGATCAGGTTTTCCGAATCTACGTGTTATTTTGCACCAGAAAATGTATAATGGGGACCATTCTGAGAGAAAAAGTTTTTTTCAAAATTTCCCATTTCAAATTTGGTTTTGGGTTTTTGGAAAAAAATGAAAAATTTCCAAATCGCAATGTTATAAACATGAATCGATAGAGAATTTTACGCTGATTACGCCTCAATTGTACAAAAAACACCAGAATCAAAACTGACTGCGAAAACGGGCCGCGAGGTTGAACCCGCGCCCATAAAATGTTTTTCGCGTTTTTGGCCCCGAACGCGTTGGAAATCGAGAAAACTGATCAGGTTTTCCGAATCTACGTGTTATTTTGCACCAGAAAATGTATAATGGGGACCATTCTGAGAGAAAAAGTTTTTTTCAAAATTTCCCATTTCAAATTTGGTTTTGGGTTTTTGGAAAAAAATGAAAATTTTCCAAATCGCAATGTTATAGACATGAATCGATAGAGAATTTTACGCTGATTACGCCTCAATTGTACAAAAAACACCAGAATCAAAACTGACTGCGAAAACGGGCCGCGAGGTTGAACCCGCGCCCATAAAAAGTTTTTCGCGTTTTTGGCCCCGAACGCGTTGGGAATCGAGAAAACTGATCAGGTTTTCCGAATCTACGTGTTATTTTGCACCAGAAAATGTATAATGGGGACCATTCTGAGAGAAAAAGTTTTTTTCAAAATTTCCCAAATTTCAAATTTGGTTTTGGGTTTTTGGAAAAAAATGAAAATTTTCCAAATCGCAATGTTATAGACATGAATCGATAGAGAATTTTACGCTGATTACGCCTCAATTGTACAAAAAACACCAGAATCAAAACTGACTGCGAAAACGGGCCGCGAGGTTGAACCCGCGCCCATAAAAAGTTTTTCGCGTTTTTGGCCCCGAACGCGTTGGGAATCGAGAAAACTCATGAAGTTTTCCGAATCTACGTGTTATTTTGCACCAGAAAATGTATAATGGGGACCATTCTGAGAGAAAAATTTTTTTTCAAAATTTCCCAAATTTCAAATTTGGTTTTGGGTTTTTGGAAAAAAATGAAAATTTTCCAAATCGCAATGTTATAGACATGAATCGATAGAGAATTTTACGCTGATTACGCCTCAATTGTACAAAAAACACCAGAATCAAAACTGACTGCGAAAACGGGCCGCGAGGTTGAACCCGCGCCCATAAAAAATTTTTCGCGTTTTTGGCCCCGAACGCGTTGGAAATCGAGAAAACTGATCAGGTTTTCCGAATCTACGTGTTATTTTGCACCAGAAAATGTATAATGGGGACCATTCTGAGAAAAAATTTTTTTTTTCAAAATTTCCCAAATTTCAAATTTGGTTTTGGGTTTTTGGAAAAAACTGAAAAATTTCCAAATCGCAATGTTATAAATATGAATCGATAGAGAATTTTACGCTGATTACGCCTCAATTGTACAAAAAAACACCAGAATCAAAACTGACTGCGAAAACGGGCCGCGAGGTTGAACCCGGGCCCATAAAATGTTTTTCGCGTTTTTGGCCCCGAACGCGTTAGAAATCGAGAAAACTGATCAGGTTTTCCGAATCTACGTGTTATTTTGCACCAGAAAATGTATAATGGGGACCATTCTGAGAGAAAAAGTTTTTTTCAAAATTTCCCAAATTTCAAATTTGGTTTTGGGTTTTTGGAAAAAAATGAAAATTTTCCAAATCGCAATGTTATAGACATGAATCGATAGAGAATTTTACGCTGATTACGCCTCAATTGTACAAAAAACACCAGAATCAAAACTGACTGCGAAAACGGGCCGCGAGGTTGAACCCGCGCCCATAAAAAGTTTTTCGCGTTTTTGGCCCCGAACGCGTTGGGAATCGAGAAAACTCATGAAGTTTTCCGAATCTACGTGTTATTTTGCACCAAAAAATGTATAATGGGGACCATTCTGAAAGAAAAAGTTTTTTTCAAAATTTCCCATTTCAAATTTGGTTTTGGGTTTTTGGAAAAAAATGAAAATTTTCCAAATCGCAATGCTATAAACATGAATCGATAGAGAATTTTACGCTGATTACGCCTCAATTGTACAAAAAACAACAGAATCAAAACTGACTGCGATAACGGGCCGCGAGGTTGAACCCGCGCCCATAAAATGTTTTTCGCGTTTTTGGCCCCGAACGCGTTGGAAATCGAGAAAACTGATCAGGTTTTCCGAATCTACGTGTTATTTTGCACCAAAAAATGTATAATGGGGACCATTCTGAAAGAAAAAGTTTTTTTCAAAATTTCCCATTTCAAATTTGGTTTTGGGTTTTTGGAAAAAAATGAAAATTTTCCAAATCGCAATGTTATAAACATGAATCGATAGAGAATTTTACGCTGATTACGCCTCAATTGTACAAAAAACACCAGAATCAAAACTGACTGCGAAAACGGGCCGCGAGGTTGAACCCGCGCCCATAAAAAGTTTTTCGCGTTTTTGGCCCCGAACGCGTTGGAAATCGAGAAAACTCATGAAGTTTTCTGAATCTACGTGTTTATTTGCACCAAAAAATGTATAATGGGGACCATTCTGAGAGAAAAAGTTTTTTTCAAAATTTCCCAAATTTCAAATTTGGTTTTGGGTTTTTGGAAAAAAATGAAAAATTTCCAAATCGCAATGTTATAAATATGAATCGATAGAGAATTTTACGCTGATTACGCCTCAATTGTACAAAAAAACACCAGAATCAAAACTGACTGCGAAAACGGGCCGCGAGGTTGAACCCGCGCCCATAAAAAGTTTTTCGCGTTTTTGGCCCCGAACGCGTTAGAAATCGAGAAAACTGATCAGGTTTTCCGAATCTACGTGTTATTTTGCACCAGAAAATGTATAATGGGGACCATTCTGAGAGAAAAAGTTTTTTTCAAAATTTCCCAAATTTCAAATTTGGTTTTGGGTTTTTGGAAAAAAATGAAAATTTTCCAAATCGCAATGTTATAGACATGAATCGATAGAGAATTTTACGCTGATTACGCCTCAATTGTACAAAAAACACCAGAATCAAAACTGACTGCGAAAACGGGCCGCGAGGTTGAACCCGCGCCCATAAAAAGTTTTTCACGTTTTTGGCCCCGAACGCGTTAGAAATCGAGAAAACTCATGAAGTTTTCCGAATCTACGTGTTATTTTGCACCAGAAAATGTATAATGGGGACCATTCTGAGAGAAAAAGTTTTTTTCAAAATTTCCCAAATTTCAAATTTGGTTTTGGGTTTTTGGAAAAAAATGAAAAATTTCCAAATCGCAATGTTATAAACATGAATCGATAGAGAATTTTACGCTGATTACGCCTTAATTGTACAAAAAACACCAGAATCAAAACTGACTGCGAAAACGGGCCGCGAGGTTGAACCCGCGCCCATAAAAAGTTTTTCGCGTTTTTGGCCCCGAACGCGTTGGAAATCGAGAAAACTGATCAGGTTTTCCGAATCTACGTGTTATTTTGCACCAGAAAATGTATAATGGGGACCATTCTGAGAGAAAAAGTTTTTTTCAAAATTTCCCAAATTTCAAATTTGGTTTTGGGTTTTTGGAAAAAAATGAAAATTTTCCAAATCGCAATGTTATAGACATGAATCGATAGAGAATTTTACGCTGATTACGCCTCAATTGTACAAAAAACACGAGAATCAAAACTGACTGCGAAAACGGGCCGCGAGGTTGAACCCGCGCCCATAAAAAGTTTTTCGCGTTTTTGGCCCCGAACGCGTTGGAAATCGAGAAAACTGACCAGGTTTTCCGAATCTACGTGTTATTTTGCACCAGAAAATGTATAATGGGGACCATTCTGAGAGAAAAAGTTTTTTTCAAAATTTCCCAAATTTCAAATTTGGTTTTGGATTTTTGGAAAAAAATGAAAAATTTCCAAATCGCAATGTTATAGACATGAATCGATAGAGAACTTTTCGCTGATTACGCCTTAATTGTACAAAAAACACCAGAATCAAAACTGACTGCGAAAACGGGCCGCGAGGTTGAACCCGCGCCCATAAAAAGTTTTTCGCGTTTTTGGCCCCGAACGCGTTGGAAATCGAGAAAACTGACCAGGTTTTCCGAATCTACGTGTTATTTTGCACCAGAAAATGTATAATGGGGACCATTCTGAGAGAAAAAGTTTTTTTCAAAATTTCCCAAATTTCAAATTTGGTTTTGGGTTTTTGGAAAAAAATGAAAAATTTCCAAATCGCAATGTTATAAACATGAATCGATAGAGAATTTTACGCTGATTACGCCTTAATTGTACAAAAAACACCAGAATCAAAACTGACTGCGAAAACGGGCCGCGAGGTTGAACCCGCGCCCATAAAAAGTTTTTCGCGTTTTTGGCCCCGAACGCGTTGGAAATCGAGAAAACTCATGAAGTTTTCTGAATCTACGTGTTATTTTGCACCAAAAAATGTATAATGGGGACCATTCTGAGAAAAAATTTTTTTTTTCAAAATTTCCCAAATTTCAAATTTGGTTTTGGGTTTTTGGAAAAAACTGAAAAATTTCCAAATCGCAATGTTATAAATATGAATCGATAGAGAATTTTACGCTGATTACGCCTCAATTGTACAAAAAAACACCAGAATCAAAACTGACTGCGAAAACGGGCCGCGAGGTTGAACCCGCGCCCATAAAATGTTTTTCGCGTTTTTGGCCCCGAACGCGTTAGAAATCGAGAAAACTGATCAGGTTTTCCGAATCTACGTGTTATTTTGCACCAGAAAATGTATAATGGGGACCATTCTGAGAGAAAAAGTTTTTTTCAAAATTTCCCAAATTTCAAATTTGGTTTTGGGTTTTTGGAAAAAAATGAAAATTTTCCAAATCGCAATGTTATAGACATGAATCGATAGAGAATTTTACGCTGATTACGCCTCAATTGTACAAAAAACACCAGAATCAAAACTGACTGCGAAAACGGGCCGCGAGGTTGAACCCGCGCCCATAAAAAGTTTTTCGCGTTTTTGGCCCCGAACGCGTTGGGAATCGAGAAAACTCATGAAGTTTTCCGAATCTACGTGTTATTTTGCACCAGAAAATGTATAATGGGGACCATTCTGAGAGAAAAATTTTTTTTCAAAATTTCCCAAATTTCAAATTTGGTTTTGGGTTTTTGGAAAAAAATGAAAATTTTCCAAATCGTAACGCTTAAAATATGAATCGATAGAGAATTTTACGCTGATTACGCCTTAATTGTACAAAAAACACCAGAATCAAAACTGACTGCGAAAACGGGCCGCGAGGTTGAACCCGCGACCATAAAAAGTTTTTCACGTTTTTGGCCCCGAACGCGTTAGAAATCGAGAAAACTCATGAAGTTTTCCGAATCTACGTGTTATTTTGCACCAGAAAATGTATAATGGGGACCATTCTGAGAGAAAAAGTTTTTTTCAAAATTTCCCAAATTTCAAATTTGGTTTTGGGTTTTTGGAAAATGTTACGATGCTAATCGTAAATAATAAAATACAATAATTTATCTAAAATAATAAAGGAAAATGAAGTACAACTAAGTGGGGAAAAGAAACAGAACAACGAGATTCTCACTTAGAAAAAGGATGATTTAAAAGTCCGCAATCTTGCGTCACGGTGTACGCACAGGCGCGTCATAACATACGACATTACTACAGTATCCAACACCTCCCTTGTTTGGATAGGAACAAGGAGACAGAAGCAAGAGACCATGAGGGGGGAGCTCGGTTGACTTGTGAACTCAATAGAAGCATGATGGTCGGATGAGGTGTACGAGGGGTGTCCGGTTGACTTGTGGACAGAGGAACGAAGAAGGTTCGGGTGACGTGCGAACCACGGTTCGGGATAGATGACGGCTGTGTGTGGGACCAATAGCAGAATACGCATTGGCGGAACGAACAATAAAATTAGAACTACGGGGATCTAAAAACTTGACAAGATAACTAAATCTCAGAACATAGGGAACCTACTAACCTAGACTACAAAATCAATAATTTACAACGAGAGAACAACAACGAAATTACAACGAAAATAAAGAAGAATTACAACGACGATCGAATCCAAGGACGACGGCGGCGGCAGCAGTAGACGATTGAACTTGACGACGACGATTACTTCCGATTGTTTCTCCTCGTAGATGCAGTGTGCGAGGGATCAAAGCGAACGATTGGCTTTGGAACACGAGTTGATCTTCGAAGCGGTGGAGCAGCAGCGACGGAGACGGGAGTTGTGGATGCAGCAACGAGTGGCGTGGAGGTAGGTGGTGTTGCGACGACAACGGCACGAGGCGGATTGGAGACGACAACAGGAACGGGAATGAGCGACGGTTTCGGCTTTGACGGCGGTTGCTGCTCGGCTGGTTGATGATCACTGGCACCTGCAACGATCTTCTTGAGAGGAACAGCGAAAATATCGCTGAGCAGCGACAAGGGAATAACCCGCGACGTCTTGGAAACTTCCCGGCTCAACAATTGATTCGCATGGAATCGTTTTTCCTTACCGTTGACTTCCACTTCGTACATTACCTGACCTAGGGCTCTTTTGACTACACCATCGGCCCAGCTCCACGAATTTCTCTTGAACACTTTCGCGGAGACTTGCTCTCCAACAGAGAAACTTCTGGCGACGGCTCCGTGCTTGCGATCGAAGTGCTCCTTCATGGAGACTTCTCGGAGATCCTTCTCCAACGCCTCGGAACCATCCGACGGCTTCATCAACGTCAGTCGCGTCCGCAACTGTCTACCAACGTGTACTTCGGCGGGAGACTTCCCGTCGAGAACTTCCATCGGTGTCGAGCGATAGTACATCAGGAACTCGTCCAGAATCGATTGCGACACCGGTCCCTCCCCTTTTAACTTTCTCAATCCTCGTTTCAGCGTGTCGACGAAACGTTCAGCGAGTCCGTTGGACTGTGGATGGTACGCGGGAGAACGGATATGGCGAATTCCTCGCTCGCGGCACATCTCGGCGAAAGCCTCCGATGCGAATTGAGTTCCATTATCCGACACGATTGTCTCTGGAAAACCGTTGCGAGCAAATATACCTTGCAGCGCGGCGATCGTCCGCGACGTGGTTGTAGATGACATTGTGACAACTTCCGGCCACTTCGAGGACGCGTCGACGACGACCAGGTACCACACTCCGTGATCGGGTCCAGCGAAATCGATGTGCACGCGTTGCCACGGCTCCGACGGTCTAGTCCACGGCTCGAGTGGCACTTTTGTCGGCGATTTCCGGCAGCTTTGACAACTCCGGCACTTGCGCACGAATTCCTCGATGTCATGATCGAGTCCTCTCCAGTATACGAATGAGCGTGCAAACTGCTTCATTCGTTCGATTCCCGGATGGTTTCTGTGAAGTTCCTGCAAGACTTCGTACCTGAGTGACTCCGGAATCACGACACGATCAAGCCAGAGCACACATCCATCCATCACGACTAGAGCATCGCGCTTTTGGAACAACGCCTTGAGATCGTCCTTCAACGATCCAATTTTTGGCCATTTTCCTTCCTTGATGCACTTGGCGGCTTCAGCGAGACTCACATCCCGAGCGGTTGCAGCGGCGATGTCCTTGCTGAACACGGGAAGACGACGGACGGCGGCCTGTAAAAGATTCACCTCTACCTCAGCCACGACGACTTCGTCATCTTCGCTCGGCGTCTTCTGCATCATCCGAGACAATGCGTCGGCGTGTCCGAACTTCTCCGTGGTGACGTGCTCGATGGCGAAATCGTATCCCATCAGCGTTGTCGCCCATCGCACGAGTCGATTCTGCGAGTGCACCGGCAACGTCTTCTTCTCTCCGAAAATGGCGAGTAGTGGCTTGTGATCCGTCTTCAAGCGAAAGCGGCGGCCGTACACGTACTTGTGAAACCGTTTGACGGTCCAGACGAGCGCGAGAGCCTCCTTTTCGATCTGCGAGTAGTTCTTCTCTGCAGCATTCAACGATCGAGCCACGTGAGCGATTGGACGCTCCTTTCCGTCCGTGCACTGGTGCGACAGTACTCCTCCGATTCCATATTCACACGCGTCAGCTGCAATCAGCAATGGTAATCGAGGATCATAGTTGACTAAGTTCAAATCAGAAACAATTACCGACTTTAACTCCTCAAACTTAGCCTGCTCGTGCTGCGTCCAGTTCCAGTCGACGTCTTGATGCAGTAGACGATCCAACGGTCCTCTCATAGACTTGAGCTCCGGAACGAACTTGCCGTAGTAGGATGTCATTCCTAAGAAACTCATCAGCTGTTTCTTGTCTTGCGGCGGCATCATGTTCTGAATCGGTAAGATTCCTTTCTGAGTCGGTCTTCTTCCTTCTTTATCCAGCCGAAATCCGAGGAATTCGATGCTCGCCGTTGCGAACGAACACTTTGCCAGCTTGACACGCAATCCATACTCTCGAATCCGATCGAAGACCATCCTCAAACGCTCCCGATGCTCCGCGATCGACTTTCCGACGACAAGAATATCATCCAAGTAGGCCGCCACTCCTGGGATTCCAGCGAGCATTTTGTCCATGAGCCTTTGGAATATCATGGTCGCGGTCTTCACGCCGAAAGGCAGTCGTTGGAATTGGAAGAGACCCAAATGCGTGTTGATCGTGCAGAACGATCTTGACTCCTCGTCGAGCTCGATTTGCAAATATGCGTCCGCGAGGTCGATTTGTGAAAAAATCGATCCTCCATCGAGCGATGCGAAGATGTCCTCGGGCACCGGCAGCGGATGAACTTCTCCTTCTAGAGCGGCGTTTAGTCCAGTCTTGAAATCGACGCACATCCGCAACTTTCCAGTCCGTTTGTGACGCACGACTACAACGGGCGCAGCCCAATCGCTGTGAATGACCTTCTTGAGGACGCCCAGATCCAGCATCCGATTGACCTCGTTCTCGACGATTTCGATCGATCCGTACGGCACCGGCCGCGCTTTCACGAAAACCGGCTTCTCTCCATCCTTGACGCGCAGCGACGCCTTCTCTTTGGTGCACCGTCCGAGACCTTCAGCGAAAACCTCTGGAAAATCGTTGAGCAACTCACTTTTGATCTGCTCGGCAGTGTCCTTCACGGCTGCCACGACTTCTGTGCGGTTTACCAACTGATCCATGTGGTATCGCATCTTCGGAGATTGCGCGATCCAGTCGAGTCCGAGTAGAGTACCCTCTTCGCGGACATACACGAATCCTTTTCCGGTGACGTCTTTCAGCTGGAATCCGACGGCGCAACGTCCTCGAATCTCCATCTCCTCGCCGTTGGCGCATCTCACGACCACTGGCGACTGCTCAAGAGGCGGGCAACCAATCGATTCCCACTCCTTCGTTCCGATCAGCGTGATGTCCGATCCGGTATCGAGTTGGAACTCGACGTTCTTTCCGTTGACGCCGACCGTCATGTATTGACGCGTCGCTTGCACGGCACACGACGAGGTGACTTGCTTCACCTTCGCCGCCTTCTTCTGCTTCAACGCCCGGCACTCCGCCATGGTGTGTCCCGGTTTGTCGCAGAACCAGCAAACTCTCTTGCTGTCATCACGCCTCTTGCTGGAAGATTCGGAAACTCGTTTCTTGCGAAACTCCTTCTTCTCGTCCTTCGGGTTCTTGAAACCCTTGCTTCCTTTTCCTCCACTCTTCTTCTTTGAGTCCTTTTCTGTCAAAACTCGGTTCACTTGTCTCGCTCCGGATTCAACTTCCGCGACGTCCATCTGGAGACTTTGCAACTGCTTTTCTTCTTCGAGAAGATCCGCCAGCGTCGTCTTGATCCTCGGTGTCTGCCGGTAGCGCAGTTCGACGAACTGCATCAAATGGCGCCTGAGCTCCATATAGCTTGGGTGCTCCAGGCCCTTGACGAAGCAGAATACCTTCCAGTCGTCGGGAGTGAGTCCGTCGATGAGTGCTCGTTCGACTCGCACATTCACTCCGTTTGCGTACTCAATCGATCCTTCCGCGACGCCTCGTGCGGTCGTCACGCTTGCGTATCGTGCGGCGAAGACGCTGCGCTGCACCGTGAACAAACTCTTGAGCTGTTCGACGATGTCCTCGAGCTTCAAGTCGGAGACCTTCTTCGGCGCGATGGCGGTGACCAGTTGATCGTAGCATCTTTCCGACAATCTCTCCGCGACAACTTGTCTTCTCGACTCATCCGACAAGCGGTCTTCTTTCTCCACCAGCTCTCCGTAACGGGCCCACCATTTGTCGAAAGTGAGGTCCTCCTCCAGATCGAAATCGAACTTCGGGATCCGAGTCGCGACGGCGTTCATCAGAGCGGTCTGAGATTGCTGTCCAGTCGATGGTTTCGATGTCGACTCGTCGTTTCCGGCGACAGCTGCGGTTGCAGGCGCCATCTGCTTCGCGAACACTTCGATCAGCCTCTCCATCTGCGCTCGATGTGCTTCACGCTCCGCTTGCAGCTCCTGCTGAAGCGTTTTTGCCAACTCGTCCATAATTCACCTGAACTACGTTAGAGACGGAACGAGGGAGAGAGAGAGTGAATAGATGCGAATGCGAATGCAAAAGCGAGTTGATGCGGTGACAAGTAACAGCAGTAATCCGAAAATTCAGAGAATTTTTTGGAATTAGTTGCGATTTGTAAAGAAAACAATTTTCACAAAATGTACGCGCAATTTCGACAGAAATTAAAAAATACTGATCGCCACTGTTACGATGCTAATCGTAAATAATAAAATACAATAATTTATCTAAAATAATAAAGGAAAATGAAGTACAACTAAGTGGGGAAAAGAAACAGAACAACGAGATTCTCACTTAGAAAAAGGATGATTTAAAAGTCCGCAATCTTGCGTCACGGTGTACGCACAGGCGCGTCATAACATACGACATTACTACAGTATCCAACAGAAAAAAATGAAAAATTTCCAAATCGCAATGTTATAAACATGAATCGATAGAGAATTTTACGCTGATTACGCCTTAATTGTACAAAAAACACGAGAATCAAAACTGACTGCGAAAACGGGCCGCGAGGTTGAACCCGCGCCCATAAAAAGTTTTTCGCGTTTTTGGCCCCGAACGCGTTGGAAATCGAGAAAACTGACCAGGTTTTCCGAATCTACGTGTTATTTTGCACCAGAAAATGTATAATGGGGACCATTCTGAGAGAAAAAGTTTTTTTCAAAATTTCCCAAATTTCAAATTTGGTTTTGGATTTTTGGAAAAAAAATGAAAAATTTCCAAATCGCAATGTTATAAACATGAATCGATAGAGAATTTTACGCTGATTACGCCTCAATTGTACAAAAAACACCAGAATCAAAACTGACTGCGAAAACGGGCCGCGAGGTTGAACCCGCGCCCATAAAAAGTTTTTCGCGTTTTTGGCCCCGAACGCGTTGGAAATCGAGAAAACTGATCAGGTTTTCCGAATCTACGTGTTATTTTGCACCAGAAAATGTATAATGGGGACCATTCTGAGAGAAAAATTTTTTTTCAAAATTTCCCAAATTTCAAATTTGGTTTTGGGTTTTTGGAAAAAAATGAAAATTTTCCAAATCGTAACGCTTAAAATATGAATCGATAGAGAATTTTACGCTGATTACGCCTTAATTGTACAAAAAACACCAGAATCAAAACTGACTGCGAAAACGGGCCGCGAGGTTGAACCCGCGACCATAAAAAGTTTTTCACGTTTTTGGCCCCGAACGCGTTAGAAATCGAGAAAACTCATGAAGTTTTCCGAATCTACGTGTTATTTTGCACCAGAAAATGTATAATGGGGACCATTCTGAGAGAAAAAGTTTTTTTCAAAATTTCCCAAATTTCAAATTTGGTTTTGGGTTTTTGGAAAAAAATGAAAATTTTCCAAATCGCAATGTTATAAACATGAATCGATAGAGAATTTTACGCTGATTACGCCTTAATTGTACAAAAAACACGAGAATCAAAACTGACTGCGAAAACGGGCCGCGAGGTTGAACCCGCGCCCATAAAAAGTTTTTCGCGTTTTTGGCCCCGAACGCGTTGGAAATCGAGAAAACTGACCAGGTTTTCCGAATCTACGTGTTATTTTGCACCAGAAAATGTATAATGGGGACCATTCTGAGAGAAAAAGTTTTTTTCAAAATTTCCCAAATTTCAAATTTGGTTTTGGGTTTTTGGAAAAAAATGAAAATTTTCCAAATCGCAATGTTATAAACATGAATCGATAGAGAATTTTACGCTGATTACGCCTCAATTGTACAAAAAACACCAGAATCAAAACTGACTGCGAAAACGGGCCGCGAGGTTGAACCCGCGCCCATAAAAAGTTTTTCGCGTTTTTGGCCCCGAACGCGTTGGAAATCGAGAAAACTGATCAGGTTTTCCGAATCTACGTGTTATTTTGCACCAGAAAATGTATAATGGGGACCATTCTGAGAGAAAAAGTTTTTTTCAAAATTTCCCAAATTTCAAATTTGGTTTTGGATTTTTGGAAAAAAAATGAAAAATTTCCAAATCGCAATGTTATAAACATGAATCGATAGAGAATTTTACGCTGATTACGCCTTAATTGTACAAAAAACACGAGAATCAAAACTGACTGCGAAAACGGGCCGCGAGGTTGAACCCGCGCCCATAAAAAGTTTTTCGCGTTTTTGGCCCCGAACGCGTTGGAAATCGAGAAAACTGACCAGGTTTTCCGAATCTACGTGTTATTTTGCACCAGAAAATGTATAATGGGGACCATTCTGAGAGAAAAAGTTTTTTTCAAAATTTCCCAAATTTCAAATTTGGTTTTGGATTTTTGGAAAAAAAATGAAAAATTTCCAAATCGCAATGTTATAAACATGAATCGATAGAGAATTTTACGCTGATTACGCCTTAATTGTACAAAAAACACGAGAATCAAAACTGACTGCGAAAACGGGCCGCGAGGTTGAACCCGCGCCCATAAAAAGTTTTTCGCGTTTTTGGCCCCGAACGCGTTGGAAATCGAGAAAACTGACCAGGTTTTCCGAATCTACGTGTTATTTTGCACCAGAAAATGTATAATGGGGACCATTCTGAGAGAAAAAGTTTTTTTCAAAATTTCCCAAATTTCAAATTTGGTTTTGGATTTTTGGAAAAAAAATGAAAAATTTCCAAATCGCAATGTCAATGATATGAATCGATAGAGAATTTTACGCTGATTACGCCTCAATTGTACAAAAAACACCAGAATCAAAACTGACTGCGAAAACGGGCCGCGAGGTTGAACCCGCGCCCATAAAAAGTTTTTCTCGTTTTTGGCCCCGAACGCGTTAGAAATCGAGAAAACTCATGAAGTTTTCCGAATCTACGTGTTATTTTGCACCAGAAAATGTATAATGGGGACCATTCTGAGAGAAAAAGTTTTTTTCAAAATTTCCCAAATTTCAAATTTGGTTTTGGGTTTTTGGCAAAAAATGAAAAATTTCCAAATCGCAATGTCAATGATATGAATCGATAGAGAATTTTACGCTGATTACGCCTCAATTGTACAAAAAACACGAGAATCAAAACTGACTGCGAAAACGGGCCGCGAGGTTGAACCCGCGCCCATAAAAAGTTTTTCGCGTTTTTGGCCCCGAACGCGTTGGAAATCGAGAAAACTGACCAGGTTTTCCGAATCTACGTGTTATTTTGCACCAGAAAATGTATAATGGGGACCATTCTGAGAGAAAAAGTTTTTTTCAAAATTTCCCAAATTTCAAATTTGGTTTTGGGTTTTTGGAAAAAAATGAAAATTTTCCAAATCGCAATGTTATAAACATGAATCGATAGAGAATTTTACGCTGATTACGCCTCAATTGTACAAAAAACACCAGAATCAAAACTGACTGCGAAAACGGGCCGCGAGGTTGAACCCGCGCCCATAAAAAGTTTTTCGCGTTTTTGGCCCCGAACGCGTTGGAAATCGAGAAAACTGATCAGGTTTTCCGAATCTACGTGTTATTTTGCACCAGAAAATGTATAATGGGGACCATTCTGAGAGAAAAAGTTTTTTTCAAAATTTCCCAAATTTCAAATTTGGTTTTGGGTTTTTGGAAAAAAATGAAAATTTTCCAAATCGCAATGTCAATGATATGAATCGATAGAGAATTTTACGCTGATTACGCCTCAATTGTACAAAAAACACCAGAATCAAAACTGACTGCGAAAACGGGCCGCGAGGTTGAACCCGCGCCCATAAAATCTTTTTCGCGTTTTTGGCCCCGAACGCGTTAGAAATCGAGAAAACTCATGAAGTTTTCCGAATCTACGTGTTATTTTGCACCAAAAAATGTATAATGGGGACCATTCTGAGAGAAAAAGTTTTTTTCAAAATTTCCCAAATTTCAAATTTGGTTTTGGGTTTTTGGAAAAAAATGAAAATTTTCCAAATCGCAATGTTATAAACATGAATCGATAGAGAATTTTACGCTGATTACGCCTCAATTGTACAAAAAACACCAGAATCAAAACTGACTGCGAAAACGGGCCGCGAGGTTGAACCCGCGCCCATAAAAAGTTTTTCGCGTTTTTGGCCCCGAACGCGTTGGAAATCGAGAAAACTGACCAGGTTTTCCGAATCTACGTGTTATTTTGCACCAGAAAATGTATAATGGGGACCATTCTGAGAGAAAAAGTTTTTTTCAAAATTTCCCAAATTTCAAATTTGGTTTTGGGTTTTTGGAAAAAAATGAAAATTTTCCAAATCGCAATGTTATAAATATGAATCGATAGAGAATTTTACGCTGATTACGCCTCAATTGTACAAAAAACACCAGAATCAAAACTGACTGCGAAAACGGGCCGCGAGGTTGAACCCGCGACCATAAAAAGTTTTTCACGTTTTTGGCCCCGAACGCGTTAGAAATCGAGAAAACTCATGAAGTTTTCCGAATCTACGTGTTATTTTGCACCAGAAAATGTATAATGGGGACCATTCTGAGAGAAAAAGTTTTTTTCAAAATTTCCCAAATTTCAAATTTGGTTTTGGGTTTTTGGAAAAAAATGAAAATTTTCCAAATCGCAATGTTATAAACATGAATCGATAGAGAATTTTACGCTGATTACGCCTTAATTGTACAAAAAACACGAGAATCAAAACTGACTGCGAAAACGGGCCGCGAGGTTGAACCCGCGCCCATAAAAAGTTTTTCGCGTTTTTGGCCCCGAACGCGTTGGAAATCGAGAAAACTGACCAGGTTTTCCGAATCTACGTGTTATTTTGCACCAGAAAATGTATAATGGGGACCATTCTGAGAGAAAAAGTTTTTTTCAAAATTTCCCAAATTTCAAATTTGGTTTTGGGTTTTTGGAAAAAAATGAAAATTTTCCAAATCGCAATGTTATAAACATGAATCGATAGAGAATTTTACGCTGATTACGCCTCAATTGTACAAAAAACACCAGAATCAAAACTGACTGCGAAAACGGGCCGCGAGGTTGAACCCGCGCCCATAAAAAGTTTTTCGCGTTTTTGGCCCCGAACGCGTTGGAAATCGAGAAAACTGATCAGGTTTTCCGAATCTACGTGTTATTTTGCACCAGAAAATGTATAATGGGGACCATTCTGAGAGAAAAAGTTTTTTTCAAAATTTCCCAAATTTCAAATTTGGTTTTGGGTTTTTGGAAAAAAATGAAAATTTTCCAAATCGCAATGTTATAAACATGAATCGATAGAGAATTTTACGCTGATTACGCCTCAATTGTACAAAAAACACCAGAATCAAAACTGACTGCGAAAACGGGCCGCGAGGTTGAACCCGCGCCCATAAAAAGTTTTTCTCGTTTTTGGCCCCGAACGCGTTAGAAATCGAGAAAACTCATGAAGTTTTCCGAATCTACGTGTTATTTTGCACCAGAAAATGTATAATGGGGACCATTCTGAGAGAAAAAGTTTTTTTCAAAATTTCCCAAATTTCAAATTTGGTTTTGGGTTTTTGGAAAAAAATGAAAATTTTCCAAATCGCAATGTCAATGATATGAATCGATAGAGAATTTTACGCTGATTACGCCTCAATTGTACAAAAAACACCAGAGTCAAAACTGACTGCGAAAACGGGCCGCGAGGTTGAACCCGCGCCCATAAAATGTTTTTCGCGTTTTTGGCCCCGAACGCGTTGGAAATCGGGAAAACTGATAAGGTTTTCCGAATCTACGTGTTATTTTGCACCAGAAAATGTATAATGGGGACCATTCTGAGAGAAAAAGTTTTTTTCAAAATTTCCCAAATTTCAAATTTGGTTTTGGGTTTTTGGAAAAAAATGAAAAATTTCCAAATCGCAATGCTATAATCATGAATCGATAGAGAATTGTACGCTGATCACGCCTCAATTGTACAAAAAACACCAGAATCAAAACTGACTGCGAAAACGGGCCGCGAGGTTGAACCCGCGCCCATAAAAAGTTTTTCGCGTTTTTGGCCTCGAACGCGTTGGAAATCGAGAAAACTGATCAGGTTTTCTGAATCTACGTGTTATTTTCGCTCCTCCTATCAGAAGACCCTGATATCATGACACGTGGATGTGATACCTTCAAAAAGGGATTAGTGGATATAGACGTCTATCTGAAAGACATAGAGACCTCCCTCTCGGGGCTCCCGCTACGTGGCGGCATTCCTTGCGGATTAGATGATCCTTATTACCCCCCGTCCGATCCACATGGGCGGTCCTAACCATGTCGTCCGTGCCTCCTCCCAGTCATTCGTACCTCCTGTCCACACCCCGTTTGGTCGTCTTTCTCCGTTTTCTTTCCGTTCCATTCTTTCCGGTTAACTCTTTCCGTTTTCAGATATGTCATTCAACACGAACGCTTCCCAATCGTCTCAAGATCTCACGATTCTCGGAATGCCCATGGCCGAAGCCCAAGCGTCCTACTTCAGGCGCACCGGAGAAACGGTCCG
The DNA here is from genome assembly GCA_963932285.1 of Caenorhabditis macrosperma. Taxonomy (NCBI): domain Eukaryota; kingdom Metazoa; phylum Nematoda; class Chromadorea; order Rhabditida; family Rhabditidae; genus Caenorhabditis; species Caenorhabditis macrosperma. Next base: position 14,749,595 of record OZ010621.1, on the reverse strand, counting down.
AATTAGGCTGCCGAGGGCGAAGAGGGCTCCGCAAATCCGGGGTCCATCCGGAAATCCGGTTGTCCCTTGGATTCCGGAAAGCTCAGTTCGTTCCGGAGCACCGGAAGAAGATCCGGATGTGCAATTTCTGATGGAAGTGCGGAGAAATGAGGATTCCGGAATCCCGGTAAGAGTTGTGGATTGATAAAACACTGATAACTTGATTATTTTACAGCCAGTCAAGAAACAAAGAATGGACTTGTCGACAGGAGGAATGGAGCCACTCCCCTCTTCCGGAATACCGGAGGACGATAAGGAGGTAAGCCATGAAACTCAATTGTTCCTCCTAATCTCTATTTCAGAACCGGAATTTGCCAGTGGCACCCAAGATCAAAGGATTCCGGATAAAGGACATTCTGGGGATTCCGGATGACAATTCCGGCAACACCCGGATTGTCCTATCGCCGGTAAGTGTTGTGGATTGATAAAACACTGATAATTCGATTATTTCACAGCCAGTGGTCAAGAAGCGAAGAGGGCACTTCTCGAGAGGCCAAATGGTCATTTTGGAGGCGGCGTTCGCGAAGAATGCCTACTGGAGTGCTGAAGAAAGCAGAGCCATTGCGGAGCGATGCGAAGAAGTGGACGATCCGCGGGGCACCAAGAAGGCGACAGTGGTAACTGTAAGGACGTGGTGCCAGCATAAGAGGATGAAGGTTAGTAGATCACTTTTCTCAATCACACAGTCATTCCAGATGAGACCTGCTGCCAGAAAGGAGCCACTGGGACACGGACCGCCGGGAAACGAGACGAATTTTCAGACTTTGTGATTACGATAAATGGTTTATAAATGACTACGTGAATGATTGTGTGACTTTCAAAAAAGGGATTAGTGTGCATGGACCTCCCGCTGGTCCGGAGGCTCCCTGTTGCCACGTAGGCGGCATTCCTTGCGGATTAGATGACCCTTATTACCCCCCCCCCCATCCACCTATGCGGTGCTAACCCCCTCTCCATTGGGGGGTGTCTTGACCGCACCCGTCCATCGATTTCTTATTGTCGCACCCTCTCCCCCTATTAGCCGTTCCACCTGTTCACCTGCTACGTGGCGAGCTCTAGTCAATGCGTCCAATCGTCTGGGATCCCCTAATAAGCAGATCAGTAAAACAGGTATTCGTTTCGGTCTTGGAGCCAGGGAATTCAATTTCAGTATCTGAAAAACCATATTCTCATTACCCGGTTTCTAGTGTTTCTTCTAAAAGTTCCGTCCTGCTCGACTGATTTTGCGCCCCTTTTTGTCAGAGGGGTCCAAAATGTTGGCGATCCATGAAGTTTCCATTTACTTCTTCGTTTCATAGGTAAAGCAGCTGACATTTGGCTTTGATGCTAAAAATAAGAATGGAAATGCAATAAGATGTACAGTTTCGAATGTTCCGGATCCAGCCAAATGATCCAATACTTGGTCATTGTGTCTGGAATGCTCTAGCTGACTTACAACCACTCCCGAGCACTTTGTCGTGTTCCCCCACATCCAAACAGTCATCCCACTCCTCCTAAATGCTCCAAACCCCTTAACTTTGTGTTGAGAATCATCTTTAACACTTGCGAATCTCGGGTTTGGTCCAGATTGTCCCAAAATGGTTTAGCTTCATCTAGGTGTCATCCGATCGTTTTAAGAAGGCTCTCGACCTTGTTGGTGTGTTCTATGTCTCCTGGGATTGCTCTTGAAACGCTCCCGGCTCCTCTCGAAAGGTAGGGAACGCTCTAGGTAGATCAGAAGGGCTTCGATGCTCTTCTATGTATCTTGGAACTTCTTTTTTTCCCGCTTTTGATGACTCTGGGCCGTTTGGGAAACCACTGAATTGCTCACACTTTCTCCGACAGCTCCAGGCGGATTTCGAATGCTAAATGCTCAGGTATTTCATGTCAGAAAGGTTCCCATTCATGATCAGCACTCCAATCGCTTTGTAGTGCTCCAGATTCCCGCTAGACCAGTTCTGACCATTCCTGAAGCGGTTTCCAGTTGCCACAAACGCTCTAGACTGCCTCCAAATGCACCAGAACACTTAAAAAATGCTCAATGAGCCATTCCGTCTCATTTTTCAAGCAAAACACTCGACTATTCTCTGGGCGGGTATAGAATGTGACCGGAATGCTCCAGAATGCTCCGAGTTACATAATCATGTCCAGTTCATGAAAGAGCACTGGAACGTCCTCCAAAATTCCTCAAAGGATTCACAAAAAGTCATTCCCCGCTTGAATCGCTTAGGTGCAGTGGCAGAATGATCCAAACCACTCCAAAATGCATCTGAATGCTCTAAAAGTGCTTCTGAACATTTTGATGTGTTCCAGAATACATTGAGATGTTCCCATTTGGCTTCAAGTGTTCCCGAGGGTTCTGCAATTGCTTCAAAACTCATCTGATCGCTATAACGTGTTCCAAGATGTCCCAAAGTGCAGGGTTCTTAATCGAACAAAATTTTTTTCGAACTTCGTGAAAAATTCGCGAAATTCGCATTCGAATATTCGAAATTCGTTCGAATTTGTTCGAACAATTGTTCGAAAAATTCGAAGTTCGAACTTTTTCGAAGTTCGAAGTTCGAAAAATTTCGAAGTTCGAAGTTCGAAAAATTTCGTTGTTCGAAAAATTCGAAGTTCGAACTTTTCGAACGAATTTCGAACAAATTCGACGAATTTCGTTCGAATTTCGTCGAATTTCGTCGGCGAATTCGAACGAAAATGAGATTTTTTTGAAAATTCACTTGTTTCCACTGAGTACTGTTGTGTTGATACATTTTCTCAAACGGTTGCTCACATTCAAGGTACAGAAACATGTTTCGGTGATTCAAAAACATGTTTTTTTTTCAAATCGAGGGAAAACCACACAGTTTTCACTGTTTTTAAAGAAACTGAGCGAATTTTTCATTATTTTTGAAAAAATTAAAGATATTTCAATTGGTCATTGAAAAACAGAAACGAAAAGTGTTGCTTTCGATGGAATGATAAAAAAAATGAACATTTTTTCAGAAATTGTTTTTTCAAAATTCATTATTGTTTTTTTGCTGTGAAAACCAAATTTTCAAAAAAAAAATTCCGTGATTTTTCGACATTTTTTTTTGTAAAAATCGCGATGCAGTGAACTCCAAAAAATAAAAAATTGCAATATAAAAATAGAAGACTTTATTATTGGAAAATGTACATGAAAGTAGATAGAATATGTAATGTACAGAAAAAAAAAAACTACGTACAATTTCTAATCACAATGTTAATTGTCAATCAGTTATTCCGTCCGAATTTTCATGTTGTGAAGTTGAACGAGACGGACCTGAACAAATAAATAGATATTGTTGAAACTCCTAACATTCCGCGTCCAATTTGAAAAAAATACTTTTTAAAACAATTTCGATAAATTAATACATTTATCGAAATTTTTTGTCTCTAGAATGTTACGTTTTCCGAAAAAAATTGTTTTTCATTTATTTACCAAATGCTCACTCTCAATTATCAATGGACTTAAATGTTTAACCTGTATTTAAATGTTCTGAACCGTAGTGAAACTCGAGATTTGAGAAATCTAGCGACGCTTCACGAGGACGTTTGAACAGGGAAAATACGGTCGTATACGACGTGGAATTGCATTTTAATACGGGTTGAATAGATCCATAACCTTTCGCATTTATACCGAAGACAGACATACTTTAAAACATACCGAATCAGGAGATTTTCTTGTCTCGAGACGATCGTCTTCGCTGTGATTTGCATTTCTGCAATAGTTGGATCTTTTTGCTTGTCCCTTGTCATTTACTCAGTTAATTAATGCTGAAAAAAACTTTTTTTGAAAAAAATACAAGGAAACACTGTCAATGCAAAATAAACAGATAAAAATACACAAAATTCGCTTTAAAATCACTGAAAAATCATTGAAAAACACAAAAAAAACGGTGAAAATCCAGCCCAGAATTCAAATTCGCACGCATTTCCTCTTCCAGCAGCTGTGTACTCCACGAGGACGATTTGTTCGAACAATTGTTCGAACTTCGTTCGTTTTGTTCGAACAAATTGTTCGAACGAATTTTTCGAACTTCGAATTTTTCGAACGACGAAATTTTTCGAACTTTCGAAATTCGAATTTTTCGAACTTTTCGAACTTCGAATTTTTCGAACTTCGAAATTTTTCGAGTGCGAATAGTTTCGAATTTCGTCGAATTTTCGTTCGATTAAGAACCCTGCCAAAGTGCTCCTAACTTGCTTCTGACCCTCAAAACGCTCCAATGCTCCTCTGAAGGATTCTAATTGACTCGAAAAGTGCTTCCAATAGGCTTTTGATTCTTGAAACCCTCCAAAACCCTCCAAATTTGGCCTATATTCACCAGAACCCTTTTGATTTTTCGAAAGTGCTCCAGAATGCTCAAATGTGATCCCAAAGCCTTTCAACTGCACTCTCATGCTCCAGAATACTCCCTAATTAACAAAAACGGTCCAGAATATACCTTTGTCCTCTATGATGGCTTATCTTGCCCTCCATGCACTTCTAAACACTCCAAACCTTGTTAGATTGCCGAAAAATGAAGGAAATGCTCCAAAATTCTCCAAAAACCCTCGCAATTCGCTTCGAATCATTCAAAAATGCTCCAATTGCTCTCGAAGGCTCCAAGGTGTTCCAAATGGACTGTTGGTACTTGACAAGTGCCTAGGTACACTCTGAACAGTGCTTTTTCAAAAACCTATACCTAATGTCTACTCCAAAGGCTCCGGGACAACTCAGCAGCAGTGGTCAATGCATAGGTCAAGGGTTCAATCCCTACGACCCATCCAGTCGCAAACGGGTAGTGCCCAAAGTGACTCAAATTCTCAAATTCGCTACCGACGTAACATCCGCCTGTTTCACTCGTCATTCGTCCAGAATCGCACTGCTAGAAGACTCCACTCAGGTAGGCACTGCTAAACCGCTGGCGTGTACTCATGTGGCGTGTCAGCGGCTAAAATCGGATCTGCGTGTACGCAGCGGATGCGCAGCGGGTCCGCCAGCGGTTGGCAGGTCGCCAGTGGTTGGGAGGTCGCCAGCGAACACGCAGCAGGTCCGCCAGCGGTTGGCGGGTCGCCTGCGGACACGCAGCGGGTAACTTTCGGCCGCGGCGGGTACGCAGCGTGTCGCTAGACAAATTGTCGCGGAGCCGGCTCCAAAATGCTCCGAAACCCTCCAAATGAAAAAACATCCACTTGTCCCCCTACCCATTCATTCGTCCCCATGCCCATTAATGATGTTACAACTCCTTCTCCCCCCTTTCCAAAAGTGTCCGTAAGCTTAAAGTCACTTCCTCTTCTGTCCTCCTCCCAAGGGACATGGAGGGCTATTCGCATCCTCCTCGTCCCATCTTTCTCTCTCTCCCTTTCTCTCTCTCTCTCTCTCTCTCTCTCTCTCTCTCTTCTCACCTAACAAAATGTGTCCGCTTTTTTCCAGTGAAAACATAGAGAAAAGATGGAAAAGAAGAAGAAGAACTCAGTCGTTTCATCTTTTTCCCGCTCTCTTCCATCTTTTCCCCCATCTTTCCACCACCACCACGTTTTTTGCGCTTTGTGTGTTTCATTTGTGCTTGTGCTCCATCTCTGTGTCTGCGTCTCTTCTCTCTCTCTTTCTCTTGGTTTTTCTGGTTTTTATGACTTTTTGAGCTTTCCAGAGGGCACTTTTGAGAAATTGACTAGAGTGACATTGTCTTTGGACCCTTGACCTCTAGACGGACTTTGGGCATTTTTGGACCACTCTGACAATCATTTTTCTCAAAGTAGCTCTACATACGCATAATAATGCTTTGGAATTCTCAAAAATGCTCCAATTGAACTCTAGAGGGATTTGAAGTCTTTTTACAGCACTAATTTGCATTTTGAGTCATTTCCCAGCGCTTCGGGGGCTCTTTAATGCATATCAACTAGGTTTTTCTCATATTTGAAGCTCATGCACGTTTCCGAGTGCTATTGAGCATCATTGAGCATTCTGAAGGTTTAGTAGTACCCCAAATGCTCAAAATTAACGCTATTGTGCATTTTGGAACATTTTCAATTATTATTATGCTGTTATGGCGGCTTATGGACGATTTCCGAGTACTCTGGGGGTTGAGCTTCATTGAGCATTCTGGAATCTTCAAGAGCACATCTCAAGGCATCACAAGTCAAATTGGAGCATTTCAGAGCATTTCCAGCAGTCGAACGCTCGTTTTACACTATCGGATGCCGTCGAAACTGAGGATCTGCTGGAGAATCATTATATCTCGAGATTGATAAGAGGTATCGAAAAGTTTTAAACTGCAAACTTGTAGATCATAACTAGGACTAGAAGTTTGCTGTTAACAATTTGCTGAAATCTCTTATCACTCTCGAGATATATTGGTTCTCCGGCAGAGCTCTCTCTCTGTCATTTCGATTGCATCCAAACAAGAGGGTCTTTGTTTTGGAGAAAACAATAATCATTATATCTTGAGATTGATAAGAGATATCAAGAAGTTATCAACTACAAATTTGTAGATCAAAACTGGGACAACAAGTTCACTATTGACAACTTTTTGATATCTCTTATCAATCTCGAGATATAATCATTCTCCGGTAGAGCTCTCCTCGGGCACCCGATACTAGTGGTCTCAGGTTAGTTTCAGCATACGTTTCGCAGCATAATTGGAGCATATTCAAAACAATTCGAATCCACAAAAATAGCTCTCTCGTTCTTCCATCTATTTTCTCTTCTCCGTCCGCAAAAAGAGTCAAGTGAACATCCAAATAGCACGCCAACACGAAAACTCATCAGTCACTCTCTCTCTCTCTCTCTTCCATCCCAGACACCAAAAAAGCAAAAGGGAAAAAGTTGGTGAGGAAAATACTGAAAATTTCATTCTGTTTGCTTCAAGAGCTGTTCTAGAGCAGCATTTCGACCCAAATGCCACATCCAGCCAACAACAACTTTTTTTAGGCCAGCTCGATGATTCTTGAACAATTTTCTATTAAAAAAACTTATCTAGGTGCCCCTGACTGTCCTAAACGTCCTGAAAGCCCGTTAATGCTCAAATGTACTCAAAAATGCTTCTAAATCATCCGTGAATCTTCCTGAACACTCCTAGAAGTCGTGGACGTTTTCCAGATACCTCCCCAATCCTCTGGATGCTCCAACTGCCGAAATTCTCATTTTTCATCTTCTAGATGCTCAGAAATGCTCTTAGACTTGTCTGAATTCTCATAGGGATCACTGGTTTCCTGAAATTGCTCTCAAGCACTCCTAGATGCTCCGTTATGTTTCGTTTTGCTCTAAGATGCCCTAAAAACCCGCCAAACACTCCCAAACACTCTCAGAACGCTCCTTGGCGGTTCTAGGCACTTCTGAAGGCTCCGAGTTGCTCGATAATGCTCCTGGACGGCCCCTGGGTGTCCCAGACACCCCCCGATCACGTTGAAAGCTCTCAATTGCTTTGAGATACTTGCGAATGGGAAAAGGTGCTCAGGAAGGCTTCTAGACGGTCCAAGACACTTCTGAACACTCCTCATATGCTCAGAAGTACTCAAAAACGCCTTTAGATACTGCTAAACCGCTGGCGTGTACTCAGCGGCTAAAATCGGATCTGCGTATACGCAGCGGACACGCAGCGGGTAACTTTCGGCCACTGCAGTGACTGGTTGCTTCTGATGCTTCAGAATTCCCTTGAATACTATCAAACACCTAAAAAATCGTCTAACCACCTCGAAAACGCTCCTGAATGCTCAGAAGTGTTCCCAAGTGGTCCTCGAGTGCTCTAGAGGCTCCGGAAAGCTCCTAAACGGTATTTAATCCACCGGAAACACACCGGAATGCTCAAAAATGTTTCTTTGACTCCAAGCTCTTCCTAACCATCCAGGGAGCTTCCGGAAACCTACACATTTCTCAAAACGCTTCTCGATCTATCGGGTGACCTCCGAGGCTCTCCTAGGCTCTCCTAGATACTTCAAAAACATTCAATTTGTTCCGAGCATCCCATGGAACTCCAAAAACCGCGTTTTCCTCGTTCAAAACTGCCTTCCAACCATCAACAACCACTTTTCCACAACTCGATTTTTGGCCAATTTCCTTTGCGAAGTCGCTCGAAATTTTCGATAAAAAATGGAGATTCTTGGAGGGTTTTTGATGCGTTATCTCTCTTCGTGTTGTCTAGTCAGTTGCTCGAGGGTCAAATTGCTCCAAACGTGTTCTGTGCTTCATGGACGGGTGGTCGAAAGTGATATTTCCTCGAATAGAGTGGCAATGCTGCCGGAGAATCATTATATCTCGAGATTGATAAGTGATATCAAAAAGTTGTAAACTGCAAAGTTGTAGATCACAATTAGGGCTACAAGTTTGCTGTTGACAACTTTTTGTTATCTCTTATCAATCTCGAGATAAAATCATTCTCCCGCAGCATTGCCTCTCTATTCTAGCAAATATGGTTTGTTGTCCCATTTCTTCCCATTTGTTTCGTTTTTTTTCGAAAAAAAAGGAAGATTCAGCTGTCAGATTCGAAAAGAATGAGGGAAAATAAGAAAAAGATGTGTCTCTGTGTGTGTAATAATCGGAGAATCCTCCCCCGACGAGAGAAAAGAGTCCAAGTGCGAAAGTTCGTCTCGTTTTCTATTTTTCTCTTTTTTTTCACACTCCCCCTTCGCTTCAAAATTGCATGTGGTGGAAAATGGAAAATGGAAAATGGAGAAAAATAGGGATAGAAATAGGAAAAATTGCATTTTGTGAACTTTCGGGGTGGGTGTCTAACATTTTGGGACGCTTTTTCAAGCGCGCCGCCCGCAAACAGCCGAAAATTTCGAAACCACTCTAAAATGCACCTGAATGCTCCGAAAAAATGAAAAATGAGAAAAAATGAGAGATTTTGGGATTTTTTTCGAAAATTCTCCAGTGATTTTCAAAATTTCGGCGCGAGCGCCGCCGCCGGCGGCTTCATCACTGCCATTAGAGGCGACAGCTGCAGAGGTGCGTGTGGCGCAGGCGGTAGCGTGTGTGCGTTGTATGACACACATTTTTCAAGTCACAAGTTCGAATCCTCTCTGGGTTCAAATTCATTTGCAACAGAGTTGGGCGGAATTCCGTTTTCCGTATTTCGTTTTCCGCGGTTTTGAGCTTTCCGTTTTCCGCAACTCAAAATTTTCATTTCGCCCAACTCTGGTAGAAACAGTTCCCTTGTTACCTTAAACCTCTATAATTGAATTTCTTCCAATGTTTGGTCACTTTTAAGCGGAGCCAACCTGCAAAAAACCTTGACATACACTTGATTTCTCATTTTCCCACCTGCTGCTGATTGAATTCGTGCCTCTCATGACTCTCGGGTGTTATTCAGTTATTCAGAGAGCCAGAATTGAATAATATCAAGTGGAAAATATCAAAAATATCAAAAATCAGCCGAATTTTCAATGACAAATCCGCGTTTCCACTAGAAGCTCTGTTTCCAGGAGGGACTTGTGTACAAACTGATAACATGTCTGATTGTGAGGATTATCCGACTTAATCCGCAACTTTTCAAGTATTCCCCCCCCCCCCCTTTCTCTCTCTCGGTGTTCTGTTTTTTTCCAGTTATTCATAACAAGGCACAGGAACTTTCTCAGCATCATCCCTTATCACTGATCCCTTCTTTGATACGAGCTTCTCGCAGATGTGCTCTGTTTTCTGTCTCACCATGTATTGGTAATACCTGTTCTATCGAAGCTTCTATTGTGGAAATCGTCCTCCAATACCAATTTCATTTTGTTTGAGCGCTCTAGAGCTCAAGGTTTTCAAAGGCAGGTTAACGCAAAAGGTTAACGCAGTCAGCAGGATTCGAACCTACGCGGGCAGAGCCCAATTGATTTCTAGTCAATCTCCTTAACCACTCGGACATGACTGCGCGGTGGGAGCGGGCGCGCGGAGCGTAGAGGAGCGCGGTGGCGGCCGGCCGCAGCGACCTGATTGAGATAACGCTCAAAGTTGAAATCGTCTCAAAATCTTCATCATTAGATTGGGTTCCGAGTGGAAACTCCAGTAAAATATGCCATTTCCTACAGATCTTCCGACCTGTGCCTCTCTTTCTCTATTCCTCCTCACCGACACCTGCCTCTCCTCTACCGTCCCTCATTCATTTCTTCGCCCACATGCATTCTACACCTTCCCAGACCATCGTCAAGCATTCTGGAGCATTATCGAGCAATTCCGAGCATTCAAAAGCATTCCTGTGCATCCGCATGCACTGCAGAACATTCTAGACAATCCACCAGCATTCTAGAGCAATCTTGAGCACCCCGAGGCATTCTGGAGCTTGCTAGACCTTCCTAGATCATTGTCAAGCATTCTTGAGCATTTCTGAGCATTCCTGAGCCTTCTAGAACATTCCTGAGCATCCCGCAGCGGTCTGAAACTTTCTAGACCATCGTCAAGCATTTCTGAGCATTCTTGAACATTCGGGAGCATCATCATGCATTGCAGAACATTCTAGACTGTCCAGCAGCATTCGCATGCATTCTAGACTTTTCTAGACCATTGTGAAGCATTCTGGAGCATTCTCGAGCATGCCTAGACCATCATCAAGCATTTTTGTGCATTTCTGAGCCGTCCGTCCGGATCGTTTTGTTATCTTTTTCTCAGCTTCTCAAGCACGTCTTCTAATCCCTCCTCTTGCCCAATCTCTCTCTCTCTCTTTCTGATATTTCCACCTGCTCAAATCCAATTACCTCTCCCTCCATCTCCCCCCTACAAATCCTCCAAAATGAGAAGGAGGAAGGAAATGTATTTCTTGCTCTCTCTCTCTCTCTTTCTTGGCAAAGAGCCGCCCGTTTTCTCTCCGCTCCTTTCGGTTTTTTCGGCACCGACGTCAATGGCAACGCGAAAAACATACTTCGAGACGCCTCACTGACTTTTGGCGTGTGCTGCTTTCCGCCTTCTCTCCCTCTCTTTTTCTGCAATTTCCATCTTCTCTTTTCAGACATGGGAGATCAAATAGAATTGGTGCGGAACGGCGGAAACCACGGAGAGGAGCAGCCGACGAGGCCGGTGCTCAAGGCGCAACTCAGCCGCCAGGCCACATTGGGCACTAATCACGGTTCGTTTGCGTTTTCGTATGCTTCATGGATTGTAAAATGTTTTCGGGTTGGTGGGGAATCGAACTTGTGTGTTGGGGTGAATGGCTCGGAATCCACTGAGCCAAAAGTGCCATTTGGGGGTTTTTTGGGATTATCTTGAGAACCGTTTGAGATAGGAATTAGTGATAAGAGGGAAAAATGATCAGCGTCAAATTTTCTACAAAATGGTGCTAGTTACTCTTGGTTTTGAGGAGAAATTTCAGATTTTCAGACATTTTCAGAAGTTTCATATAGTTTTTGCGACTTATCTCGAAAACCGTTTGAAATAGGAAAGTACGTCAAGAGACAAAAATGATCAGCGTGAAATTCTCTATCGATTCATGTCATTGTCATTGCGATTTGGAAATTTTTCATTTTTTTTCCAAAAACCGAAAACCAAATTTGAGTTTTGGGAAATTTTGAAAAAAAATACTTTTTCTCTCAGAATGGTCCCCATTATACATTTTCTGGTGCAAAATAACACGTAGATTCGGAAAACCTGATCAGTTTTCTCGATTTCTAACGCGTTCGGGGCCAAAAACGCGAAAAACATTTTATGGACGCGGGTTCAACCTCGCGGCCCGTTTTCGCAGTCAGTTTTGATTCTGGTGTTTTTTGTACAATTGAGGCGTAATCAGCGTAAAATTCTCTATCGATTCTCTAACGATATCAAATCATTCTGATAATCTTGAAAAATGAGGTTCAGGGAAATCCGGGTTTTTTGGGTTTCTCATTTCTCAAGGTTCCTAACCGATTCTTCCTGTATCCGGACGATAACTGATCTTTTTTGATTTATTTGCTTATCAAAAAATCGATAATAAAGCTCATTTCTTATTTAAAATTCGAGAATTCTAGAAATTATACCCCCTCAAGGTTCTTCTCGCAATGCAAATTTCTCTCACTAGCCGGCAGCCAGCCGGCCGCTGCGGCGGCCGCCACCGCGCTTCTCTACGCCCTCCGCCGCTGTTGTAGAGCGTGCAGTCATGTCCGAGTGGTTAAGGAGATTGACTAGAAATCAATTGGGCTCTGCCCGCGTAGGTTCGAATCCTGCTGACTGCGGTACTCTTTTGCTTGTATCGCTTTGGTGATTAATGATGTTTGGAAGTCAGGGAGACCATTCTGAAGTGATTTTTTGCGATTTGTTTGCTTAATCTACGTAGTGTTCATCATTTGGCAAGCTTAATGATCACACGAAATGACAATTTTCTCTGAATGACAATGCAAATATTTGACCTCTTTTTGTCCCTCACCGCGCACTTTTTTCGCTCTTCAAAGTGGCATTCTGCTCTTTTTTCGCGTTTTTCCCCCCATCACGCTTCTTGAATTATTCCGCAAAATGCCATCGGATAAGCACGAATTGGTAAAGAAGAAGAGTGAGTTTTCATTTTTTTTTTCCAATTTTTCATCAAAAATTTTGAAAAAAAGTTCTCGACTGAATCTTGAGTTATTAAATATGCATTCGATAGGAAATTTTACGCTGATCAACTTTGTCTACTGGGAGTTTTCTCTAAAGTCGACGGTGTTCGAGATAATCCCAAAAAACCAACTAACATGTTTAGTTCAGTGGATAAAAACGTTGCCAGACAAGATTTTTTGGGTGAAGTTCGATGTTTTTCAATGAGAAATATATTTTGTACTGGAAAGATGAGGATTTGTTGCATTTAAGTTCAAAAAAGGATTCCGAGGTGAAAGTCTGAAAATGTCTGAAAATGCTGAAAATCTGAAATTCCTCAAAGCCAGGAGTAACTAATACTATTTTGTAGCTAACTTTATGCTGATCATTTTTGTCTCTTGTCACTTTTTCCCATCTCTAACTGTTTTCGAGATAAGCCGCAAAAACTATATAAAACTTCTGAAAATGTCTGAAAATCTGAAATTTCTCCTCAAAACCAAGAGTAACTAGCACCATTTTGTAGCACATTTCATTCTGATCATTTTTTCCTCTTATCACTAATTCCTATCTCTAATGGTTCTCGAGATAATCGCAAAAAACCTCCAATGACACTTTTGGCCTAGTGGATAACAGGTTTTCCCATCGAAAAAAGGGATAAAGTTCGAGGTACCCAACTGTCAAAAGTGTTTTGCAGTCTTGAAATAATCCATTGGAACCCTCGAAAACATCATAAATCGTCCGGAAAACTTCCGCCCGGGCGCAATTTGTCACTAAGACACCCTCTCTCGACCCTCTCCAAAGCCTGCACTATTTCTCTCGGGCGGAATAGTGAAATTTCATTCATTTCGAAGAGGAGAAGAGGAGAAGAGGGGGCAAAACGTCCTAGTCGTGGTCGTTTTCTTATTTTGGTCCGTGTGTGTTTTCCGTGTGTTTAGGCCCCCTCCACCTGCAGTCAACATGTCTCTCTCTTTCTCGTTTTCTTCTTGTGAACAAGTTGGCATTTCATTCAGAACACCCGTTTTTATTGGGTTCTTATGTACAACGGGGCCCTCCGAGCGGCTGTTCTTCTCGTTTTCTCCTATTTTCCTGGACAATTCTCTTTTTTTGTTGGAATTTCTTCGAAATTCCTACTTGAAATTGCTTTTGGGCTGTGGATTTCTGGAAATTTTTTGCATTTTTTGAAGGATTCCACTATTTTCTTGAATTCTTGGGAACTTCTTCCTCGTATTTTCTCGAATAGAGCCGACCCCCGAGGGAGAATGGTTATATCTGGAGATTGATAAGAGATATCAAAAAGTTGTCAACTGGAAACTTGTAGATCACAACTAGGACTACGAGTTTGCAGTTGATAACTTTTTGATATCTCTTACCAATCTCGATATATAATCATTCTCCCGCAGCGTTAGGGGTCCCACTCTATTCGAGGAAATCCGGAATTTTCAGAGTTTTTCAAAAATCCATTTTAATTTTTATAGTTTTTCAATTAAAACACTGGAATCTATTTCAAATTGTATTTCAAATTGTTCTTAAAAAATCTCCAATTATTCTATATGAACTGTTGAAATTATTTTCAAAATATTTACAAGTTTTTGAAAAAGTTCAGAATTTCAACTGTTTTTTTTGTGCTCATCTCGATAATTGTTTGAGATAGAAAAAAAAATAAAAAGAGACAAAAATAATCAGCGCAAAAAATTTTCATAAAGTGTTGAAACAAAAAAAAAATTAAAAAATAAAAAATAAAGTTTTTTTTTGAAGCGTTTTTATTCGAAACAAATTTAATTTTTATAGCATCATTTTGTTGGGAGTTTTCTGCTTATCATTTTTGTCTCCTATCACCTATTTCTATCTCTAACCATTTTCGAGATAAACCTAAAAAAATCTGCTATTTTTCTGAAAATGTCTGAAAATCTTATGATATTCAAAATAATAAATGATTACTGCCAATCGATAGCAAATTTTATGCTGATAATTTTTCCCTCTTATCACTTTCTGCCATTTCTAACCATTTTCGAGATAATCCTAAAAAACTCTGCTGATTTTCTGAAAATGTCTAAAAATCTGAATTTTCACAAAACCAGGAGTAACTAGCACCATTTTGTAGCAAATTTCACGCTGATCATTTTCTCCTCTTATCACTAATTCCTATCTCTAACGGTCCTCGAGATAATCGCCAAAAACCTTCATCTCCCCGATTGCAGCTCTTCGAAGAGTGCTCGAAATCCCCCAATACTTCCATTGAAAATGAACGGAGAAAGAGTGCGAAGTGGGTGAAAAACGAGGAGATAGAGAGATAGATACATGAATAAAATATCCAAAATCCCCCCCCCCCCCCGTGGATTATCCCCCCTTTCGAATGAGGGGAAAAAGAAGAAGATGTCACTCACTTGTCACACAGAGCCATCACATGATTACTTTCGACAGCTTCTTCTTCTTCTTCTTCTCCCTAGTTTCCTGAGAGGAGGAAAACACACACAATTTCCCCCCTCTTACATATTGATAATATATAATATATTTATATATATATATATAATATTTATATACATGTGGAATATCTGAAAGAGACCCGCATATTCCCCCCCCCCCCTTCTTTTCCACTACAGTGATAAGAAAAAACACAAATTTTCAAATATTGGGCCTGAAAATGATTAGCACGGCGGCTAGACGACCAACTCGTAAGTTTGGAAAACATTTTAGTTTAAAAAAAAATTTAAATTCAAATTTTTTGTTTTTTGAATTTTTAAATTTTTTTTGGATCCTATTTATGAGATTTCAAGTATTTCGAAAAAAAAATTTTTTTGATTTTTTTTTCTAGAATTTGAAAAATATTGAATTTCCCCCCTCTTACATATTGATAATATAATATTTATATACATGTGGAATAACTAAAAGACACACTCACTTTCGCATATTCCCCCCCCCCCCCCCCAGTTTTCCACTACATTGATAAGGAAAAAAAGGAAAAAACCCTGAATTTTTCAAAATTTGGGGGCCTGAAAATGATTAGCACGGCAGCTAGACGACCCACTCGTGAGTTTTAGGAAAAATTTTAATTTAAAAAAAAATTAATTTTTTTGATCCAGAAAAAATTAAAAAACCTCAAATACGCTAATTTTCATTTAATTTTTGTCTCCAATTTCCAGAAATCACCCTCGGCACCGACCAGGATCCCTACAACAAGGAGGAACTTGTGAATACACTCAAGGTGGGGGCGTTTAATCGTTTATTTCGATATTATATTCTGAAAAATTCTTGAAAAATTGCCCGAAAAACACAAAAAAAAAGACAAGAAACTCACAACCCATTCGTCAATGCACGAGAAAAACGCCAAAGCACGAGAAGTGTGTCAAGGCATATGTAAAACAACTATAACACTGGAAACGTGCCAAGGCACCAAAAATGCGCCAAGGCAGAAATAAGAGAACTAGAACATTAGAAACGTGCCAAGGCACCAAAAATGCGCCATGGCATCAGAAATGTGTCAAGGCGGAAGTAAGACAACTAGAACACTAGAAACGCGTCAACGCACCCGAAATGCGCCAAAGCACGAGAAGTGTGTCAAAGCAGAAGTGCGACTAGAACACTAGAAAAACGTCAAGGCACGAGAAAAGCGCCAAAGCACGAGCAGTAAGTCAAGGCACTAGAAAAGCGCCAAAGCACGAGAAGTGTGTCAAGGCATAAGTGAGACTAGAACACTAGAAAAACGTCAAGGCGCGAGAAACACGCCCAGGCACCAAATAGATGCCGAGAAAAGCGCCAACGAAAAAAACTCCCTCTTTTTTCCAGGGCCGCGAGCTCGGTCTGTTCGTGATCTTCTACATATTCGCCGTAATGTGCATCGTAATGGCCTTCGAATTCTTCAAACCCATCATTTTCACTGATAACTATCCCAACTGATAAGCGGATTTTTTGAGGGAATTTTTGGAAGTTTTTCAGAAATTTTTGAAAATTTTTAAAGAATTTTTGGAAATTTTAATGAAATTTTAAATTTTTGAAAAATTGTTGAAAATTTCCCTAATTTTTATGGGAATTTTTTGAGATTTTTTTAATATTCAAAAAGGAAAAAAATCCGAAAGTTTCAAAAAATATTGAAAAAAAATGATTTTTTTTCAAAATTTTTTTAAATTTTTAAAAAAAAATTTCTAAAAAATTAATAGAAAATCCAGAAATTTTATAAAAAATTAGAAAAATTCTGAAAAAATTTCAAAACATTTCCGAACAATTTTCCCATTTTTTTGAAAATTTCCGAAAATTTAAAAAATTTAAAAAAAAATTTTTTTTGAAAATTTTCGAAATTTTTCAAAAAAAATCCCAGAAATTCCCGAAAAATCCCGCGGATCGATCGATTTTCATATTACGGGTGTCTTACATTGTTATTATTATTATTATTTTTTTATTAAAAAATGACAAATGTTCACAATTATTATTAACACACGCATCGAATAAATCAAGTGTACCGTTCCAAGAATTGCATGACAGTGTCGAAATTCCGCTCCTTGTCCATTTTCCGGATCAATCCGGCCGGATTCCGGTCGTGAATCTGAAAATGTGGCTGAAAAATGGCTGAAAATCGCCACCCACCGTGTAGGCAATGTTGTCGTCGTCGAAAAATAGCTCTCCCGTTGAACGCACTTTTTCCAGTACTCGAGGCCAAATTGGTCTGAAAATTGGGGACTTTGCAGCAGAAAGAGCTTTTAAAATAGTTCTGAACTTCTCAAATTTTTGCGATTTTAGCGAAGAAGCTGCGAAACGGCCGGCCGCCACCGCGCTCCTCTACGCCCTGCGCGCCCTCTCGCAACCGTGCAGTCATGTCCGAGTGGTTAAGGAGATTGACTAGAAATCAATTGGGCTCTGCCCGCGTAGGTTCGAATCCTGCTGACTGCGTTAACCTTTTGCTTTTCTTGATTGGGTAGCTTATGGTATTTCAATGTTGGGAAGACAGATTTCAAGGGATTTTTTTACGTTTTTAAACTTTTTTGGCGCATAATTCATATTTTGAATTTTCACTCCATCAACTTTGGGCTAACACCCTAAAGTAAAATTTGATCTACCCCTCTGAAACTCTCATAGCATGTTTCTAGACCCCTTGGCTCTCGCCAGTCTAAATTTCAGCTCAAATAGGGCAGTTTTGGCGAAACTATGGTAATTTGAACATAATGAGCTGCTTTCGAAGTTTAGCGATTTTCCTCTGACTTCACTAATATCCTATGACATCAAAATTTGATCTACCACTCTGAAACTCTCACAGCATGTTTCTAGACCCCTTGACTATTTCCAGTTTCAATCACAGCTCAAATGGAGCATTTCTAGCAAAGTTATGAAAATTTGAACAAAATACCCCGTTTTCGGAAATTAACCATTTTCCTTCAACTTCACCGAAACTCTATGCCTTCAAAAAGTGATCTACCACTTGCAGCATGTTTCTAGACCCCTTGACTCCTCTCAGTCCAATTTCTAGCTCAAGTGGAACATTTTTGGCCAAACTATAGTAATTTAAACAAAAATACCCCGTTTTCGGAATTTAGCCATTTTCCTCTGACTTCACTATTATCCTATGACATCAAAATTTGATCTACCACAATGAAACTCTCATAGCATGTTTCTAGACCCCTTGACTCTTCCCAATTCGAATCTGGACCCAATCGGAGCCATTTTCCCCCGAGAAATGCCCACTCACTTTCCAGCGACATATCCGATAGGTTGCATGAAGTCTCCTTGCCGAATCCTCGAATCAAACGTGTTTCTCGTCTCTGATAACGATTAGCAATCATTGATTGATTGATTAATGCCTTATCAGTGATAAATACCTTGTTGATACTTCAAATGATCCAGGAGATCTTGTCGAGTGAGCGAATGCACGACAATTGGGAAAATGCCAAAAATCACCAAAATCAGTGGGGATTTCATTGGAAAATGATACCCGGGGGATCAGGGAAGGATATGGTCGGATGAGAAAGTGATTAGTGATAAGAAAACTTGATATCCATTGTTCCCAAGGTGCGCGGGGGGGAACCGGTTTTTGCATGTCAAAGTGTTGATCTTCTTCTTTATTCTCGATCCAAAAAATGATTATCAAATCAAAACTTGTCAGTTTGAATGTACAAAGTGGTGACACTGCGGTGGGGAAGTTTGAATTGGTAGTGGTTGCGATCGTCGGCGGTGTCTTGGACGACGACGGTGTGCTCGGTGGAGACGAGCTGCAAATTGGTGGGTTTAGAGAGACTCGGAGGGGTTCAGGGAGCTCCTAGACACTCGAGGTTGCTCAATTGAGCTGTGATGGACTCTTGGAGCTCCTAAGAGCTCCTAAGCGCTCTCAAGAGCTGTTCAGGGCTCACAGAGCTCTTGGAAACTCTTGGAAGCTATCCAAAACTCATTTGAAAAGTTAGTCAACTTTAAACGGCCGTACTGGGTTCCATGGACAGATGACCTATATATGAACTTCAGAAATGGATTAGGCACTTCAAAATGAACATTTTTCCTCTAGAACACATGTCCGTATCTTGAAATTTAACGGTTTTATGACTGTTTTAAATTTTGGTCAATTTTTGACATTTTGCTATTTCGGTCATCTTCGGACGTTCGTGCTGGACTCCATGGACCGTTGTCTCATAATTTGATTTTAGGAACGGATCTAGCAGATCAAAACAAACATTTTCCCTCTAGGACATGTGTTCGTATCTTACACTTTAACAATTTTGTGACTGTTTGAAATTTTAGTCCATTTCGGACATTTTGCAATTTTGGCCAACCTTGGACGACCGTACTGAATTCCATGGATAGTTTTCTCATAGTTTGACTCCAAAAACAGATTCAGCATTTCAAAACGAACATTTTCGCTATAAGAACTCGTATCTAGGACGAACTTTTGAAAAGATACGGTTGATTGAAAAGCTTAGTCAATTTTGGACATTTAGCTATTTTGACCAACTTTGGACGACCGTACTGGGTTCCATGGACAGATGACCTATATATGAACTTTAGAAATGGATTAAGCACTCCAAAATGAACATTTTTCTTCTAGAACACATGTCCGTATCTTGAACTTTGACAATTTTATGACTGTTCCAAAATGTAGTCAATTTCGGACATTTCGACCATTTCCCAATAACTCACCGATCCCTTATTGAGCATGATGATGACTTTCGATCCGTCCGGATTCAGAAATGCCGACGATTCGACTTCGAGCTCGACGACGTTCAGCGAATGGTCGATTCTGACGGCGCCCGGCTTGATGAAGTGACTGAAACGGGCGAATGTGCTCTTTTTTGTCATTGGAGCGCACTTTCTAGGCGCTACGGTGCTCTAATGAACAACAGGGAGTTCAATAGAGCGCACTTTCAAAGTTTACCTGAAATTTTGATGAAGCGCTGGTTTTACACCCTTTCTACCCTGTTTCATTGAATAGACACCAAACGCTGCCGGAGAATCATTATATCTCGAGATTGATATGAGATATCAAAAAGTTGTCAACTGTAAACTTGTAGATCAGAACTAGGACTACAAGTTTGCCGTTGACAACTTTTTGATATCTCTTATCAATCTCCTGATATAATGATTCTCCGGCAACGTATGCCTCTATTCGAAGAAACACGGCATGGCTCCCCGGAACCCTATGTTTTGATGATAATGCAACGGCGCTCCACCGTACCTAAAGTGTGCAATCGCGTAGAACATTGGCTGTTTGTAGAACTGCGCCAACGCCGGAAACGCAATGACGGGCGCATCGGCGAAGTCGGCCACCCACGAAGGACCACCCTGCGAGTCGAGCACGAGATTACGGTCAGTCCACCCGACGACCCAGTTGTTCAGGTCCTGCAACGATTATTACTGTAGTGGGGATTACTGTAGATCAACTAGTACGTCTAGAATATCCGAAACGTAGGCCTCGGCTCGATCCCATCCACCGTACTCCACCGACGAGCCCTGACTGGCCTCTGTTCCGAAAATGAAAAAGTCCGGATGGTTCTTGTTGGTGGTGTCCAAATGCTTATCAGACTCGGAATCCTGATAAGAGTGCACGGCGATTCCGGAGACGAACGCGGCGGCGTCTTTGTCTTTGAGCACCTGCAAGTTTGCTGGTCGTTGTTGCAGCGGCCGGTCGCCGCCACCGCGCTCCTCTACGCCCTGCGCGCCTGCTCCCGAGCGTGCAGCAGGGATGCACGGAATTCCGTTTTCCGTCTTCCGTTTCCGTCTTCCGCACGTTTTTGAGCTTCCGTTTCCGTTTCCGTTTTCCGTTAAAAAAAATTGAAATTCCGTTTCCGTTTCCGTTTTCCGTTAAAAAAAATTGATATTCCGTTTCCGTTTCCGTTTTCCGCTAGAAAACTTTTGCCGTTCCGTGCAACAGCGATTTTCCAACATTCGAAAATTTGTCGATCGAGCGTGGCCTAATTTTCTCACTTGTTTCCCGAGAGGAGTTCGCCGACGCGGCGTCATTTTTATTCGTTTTTGCCTCTACTTTCTCAGTTTTTTCGTTATTTTTTTAAATTCTACGCGAACTCGCTCTTGCATACTTCACAATTCAATCGACTTCTTCGGAGTCTGAACGGCTCTTCAGTGTCGCTGGAGCAATTTGTTCAACGTCTCGAAACAGAATTTCGACCGACTCGCTTGATAAACTTATTTTTTGTAATTTAAACCTCAAAGTATTTGGACTTTCGTAATTATGTTGATTCTCATGTTGTTGCTTCGTTTTGTTAATATTGTTGATGACTAGTTAAATGTTTGTTGATGATTTTTTTCCGTTTTCCGTGAACATTTCAAAAATTTCCGTTTCCGTTTCCGTTTTCCGCAAAATCTTGGAAAACTTCCGTTTCCGTTTCCGTTTTCCGTTTAAAAAAATTGATATTCCGTTTCCGTTTCCGTCTTCCGTAAAAAAATTTGAGCGGTTCCGTTTCCGTTTCCGTTTTCCGTTTGGCGAAATTTTCATTTCCGTGCATCCCTGGCGTGCAGTCATGTCCGAGTGGTTAAGGAGATTGACTAGAAATCAATTGGGCTCTGCCCGCGTAGGTTCGAATCCTGCTGACTGCGGTAGCTTTTTGTACGTCCTCGACGATATTCCCAACTCACCGTGTCCGCCCATTTCGGCAGATTTCCTCGATTGTCATCCATTATCATCAGTTTCACCGCCTTCCCGACATCCGATGCCTTGAGGGCCGGTCCCAAATCGCTCTTGATGAAGTCCCGTTGAGTTTCCGCAGTGAAAAGCGTCGATTGGATCTTATCTTTCTTATCAGACCCAACTGTTGGACCATTTTGAGAGCTGAGACCCCAGAAAGTGATCCCGTTCTTTTGGTATTCTTCAAGGAATCTGGAAATTCGGGGGAATTAAAAAATTACGAAAAATACCGTACCTCGTGAAATATGTAGCGTACGCCTTATGGTAGGTGTCCCCAGCCTTGCCAAGTAGAGCTCCAGGACCATTCATCTGTTTTGTCGTTTTTAGCCATCCTGGGAATTTTCAATTTATTAAAAATTGGAAAAAATAGAATTTTTTAACAGATTTCTATTTAAAAAAAATTTGAAAATTAAAAAAAAATCTTTTTGAAATTAGAAAAAATTACGGGATTTTTTTTAATCAGAAAAAATAGTTTTGAAATGAGAAATGAGATTTTTTTTAATTTTTGAAAATAATTTTTGAAATTTTTAAAAACATAATTTTTAAAAATAATTTTAATTAATTTTTAAAAATTGTTTGTTCTCGAATTATTTTTTTTTATTTTGAAAATTATTTTCCTATTATTATTTTTTTTTGAAAATAACATTTTTTTGAAAAATTTCACGAAAATTCAAAAAAAAAATGAAAAAACTTTTTTCAAATTTTTTTTTCAAATTTTTTTGTAATTTTTCTCAAGAAATTTCTAACAGTATAAAAATAGAAAACAGTAAAAATAATTTAATTTTTCGAAAATTAAAAAAAAAATTTCGAAAATTTCAAAAAAAAAATTTTTGAAAATTAAAAAAAAATTATTTCAAATATTTCTACTTTCCCACCTGGAGCACTCCACGGAGCCGCAAATAATTTCAAATTCGGATTATATCTCTGAGCAGTTTGAATGAAGGGAATCTGTAATTTTCATAATTCCCGCCAAATTTCCTTTTCCCCCCGGGTTACCTTCCACTGAAAATCCTCTTTGGTCAAATTGAAGTTCTGCATTTGATAGTCTTCCGGAACATCGTTATAACTGTAAACTCGACTCGAAAAGTCGCTACTTGCCATCGGAACACGACCGAATTGCAGGTTTAGACCTGAAAATGGGACTAGTTGGGAGAATTGACATTTCTCAGCTGAAAATGGTCCGTTTGAGCTGAAACTTGGACTGGATAGAGTCAAGGGGACTAGAAAAAAGGTGGCAAAGTTTCACTGGAATTTGTGAAAATCTGAAACTGATACATTGTCTGAAAGTCGAGGGAAAAATCGAGAAACTGTGAATTTTGCATGTTAACTTCAAATGAGGATATCTCAGCTGAAAATGGGCCGTTTGAGCTCAAACTTGGACTGGAAAGAGTCAAGGGGACTAGAAAAAAGGTGGCAAAGTTTTACTAGAATAGGTGAAAATCTGAAAGTGGTGCATTGTCTGAAAGTCTAGGGGAAAACCAATGAACTGTGAATTTTGTCAGGAATTGATCTACCACTTTGAAACTCTCACAACATCTCTCTGGACTCTTTGTCTCATTGCAGTTCAAATCCCAGCTCAAATGAAAGCTTTCTAGCCAAGATATAAAAATTTGACCAATTTTTTCCTTTTTTCGGGAAATCACGATTTTCCTCTAACTTCCCGATTACCCAGTGGCTCGGAAAACGGAGTTATCACTCTGAAACGCTCAAATGGTGTTTCTAGACCACTTGACCTTTTCCAGTTCAAATCCCAGCTCAAATAGAGCAATCCTTGAAAAGTTATGGACATTTGAACAAAATACCCCATTTTCCGAAAATGAAGATATTCCTCTAACTTCACTGAAACCCTATGACTTCAAAATTTGATCTACCACTCTGAAACTCTCACAACATCTCTCTAGACCCCTTGACTTCTCCCAATTCGAATCAGAGCTCCAATGACCCACCGGAATCGGAAAAGTACTGCCTGAGAATGGTGTCTGCCAATTGGTCGGGTAGACTCTTCAAATTGGCTCCAGAAGCGTCGGAGAACGTCGATCCGAAGCCCTGGATGGTTTGGTGTGTCTTCGAAGAGTCAATCGTCAAGTGGAGGGTTCCGAACGGTTCCGTGTCGGTGGCGTAGACGACGTCCCTGTGAAGACGTGCTCCTGTGTGCGAGGAGGTGTACAGCGCCGCTTGGCCCATTGTCACGTCCAGGGCGGGGATCTGGGAACAGTACGTGATTTGTCGTCAAATACAGTGCTCAATGTTTTCTGAGCAGAGATCTACGAAAAGTACGCACAATGTCGTCAAATACAGTGCTCAATGTTTCCTATGCAGAAATCTACGAAAAGTACGCACAATGTCGTCAAATACAGTGCTCAATGTTTTCTATGCAGAAATCTACGAAAAGTACGCACAATGTCGTCAAATACAGTGCTCAATGTTTCCTATGCAGAAATCTACGAAAAGTACGCAAAATGTCGTCAAATACAGTGCTCAATGTTTTCTATGCAGAAATCTACGAAAAGTACGCACAATGTCGTCAAATACAGTGCTCAATGTTTCCTATGCAGAAATCTACGAAAAGTACGCAAAATGTCGTCAAATACAGTGCTCAATGTTTCATATGCAGAAATCTACGAAAAGTACGCAAAATGTCGTCAAATACAGTGCTCAATGTTTCCTATGCAGAAATCTACGAAAAGTACGCAAAATCTCGTCAAATGCGGTGTTTGCTGTTAGATGCTAGAAGTGTGCAAATTGTCGTCAAATCACGTGTATTTAGTGGTCTCTGCGAATTGCCGTGAAATGAAGTGTTAGAAGATGATTTTGTACAAGGATTTGGAAAATTTGAGAAAGTACGCAAATTGTCGTGAAATCTAATGTTTCGGAGATCCCTCAAGAATATGTGCACTTTGTCCTAATGCCTAGTGTTCCTCTATAGTCTGGTGTGATTTGTCGTGAAATTGGATGTTCTAGTACTAAATCCCACTAAATTGTGCATTCTGTCGTCATTTATGTTGTTTTCAGTCGGATCACGCAAAACTCTGCAATTAGTCGTCAAACCTGATGCATCGAACAATTTCGTCAAGAACTGTGCACTTTGTCGTCAATCAAGTTAGTTTATTTTCGTTTTTGAAGAAAACTGTGCATTTTTTCGTGAGGTAAGGTGTATTTCACTAGTTGTACACCTAATGTGCAAATTGTCGTCATTTCTAATGCCCCCGTCAAAACTACCGTACCTCATCACAGTAGTCCACCGAACAAACGCACACTGTTCCGGTTTTGAACGATTTCTCGGTGCAATCGGCACATGTTCCAATTTCTGAAAAATTAGTCGTCAACTACGATGCATTGTGTGCATTCACCCGATGCACCACATCTTACGACAGATACAGTAGAACTCACCGAGAATTAGAAATAATTGGAGGAGAATAAAAAAGAGTTTCATATTCCGGAAGAGAGGGGGGAAAAGTGGAGTTTCAATACGCAACCGACCACATTTGTTTGTTATCAGTTGCCATCATTTTCCATTGATAAGAAGCGTGTTTCATGTCAGTTCAGTACCAAAAATCGTGTTTCGGGTCTAGAGAACACGTGCGTGACGTGTGTCTCTGTCGATATGGAGTTTAGTGTCACTGTACAGTGCTGAATGCTAATTTGGTGTAAAATATCATGAAATCAGGTGTTCTTAATGTTCCCAAGTGATCTGCGAACTCTGTTAAGAGAAAGTATGCAAATTGTCGTGAAATTGGATGTTTTTGAGGTTCCTCGAAGAATCCGTAGGCTTTATCGTGATTTGTAGTGTTTCTTCGGATGTTCTATGTATTATAGTATTAACAAATTCTACGAAATGGTGCATTCTGTCGTCAATTGTTGTGTGCAAACACGGCGACGTCAAATTGCACTTTTTCTGAAGCCTGGAGGGTATTCAGCATAGGAGCGAGAGGAGCCAGAACTATGGCAGGAGTGGTATATTGGCCAGCGGACACGCTGCGTGTCCGCTGGCGACCCCTCAACTGCTGGCGGACCCGCTGCGTGTCCGCTGCGTACACGCAGATCCGATTTTACTCGCTGAGTACACGCCAGCGGTTTAGCAGTGCAAAAATTCGCTGAGTTAGACTGTTCCGAATTCTGGCTCCAGAGTAGTAGTCTCGGCGCAAAATAGTCCGTATGAGCCGTTTCTTGAAACAGCAGACAGTCAGACAAATTGGGGCACTGGATGCTCACCTCAAACGGAATATTTTGAACCGATATTCAAACAGGTCTGATCTGGTTTTCTTTGTTGAAACCTCATCGATGATACTGATAAGCGCAGACTACAAAGTACATGTTTAGTTGGTGTTTGTTTCCTTGACAAGTGGTAATGGAACTGACGTAGAATGCGATGCATTGAAAGAGTCCACAAGGTGTTTCGAGTGATCAGTGGGTCATTTGAGTGCATATAACAGGACAACAGGCACTGGTAAAGGTCCGTGTCCACGTCACAAGTTGGCATGAGGGACAGACGAGGTTGTGAGCCAAACAGCTGCCGAACGTGGTTCCGCACCGGTAGCAAGTTTATATATAGAGGTCTCTTTGCTACGGAAGTTGAATCGTGACGAAATGCAGGTTCAATTGTCACTTTGCAACCCCCAAAGATCGGTCTTCGTTGTGCTTGCTCATGAACACATGTCAAACAGAGCACAGACTTTCATGGCGTGAAAAGTTTATCGTTGTATTCCGAATCCATTGATTCGATATTTTGACTCGTGCAAAGTTGGCGCAAATCGTTGCGAGACCATTGAGTTTCAATAGAGCGCACTGGTTACAAAGCTGAAGACGGAAAACGTTTTGAATTTGTGGGACCTATTGCAAACACAGTCGACCCGTATTTCAAGCTCTATGAGCTGCGGATCTCGGATTTCAGGTTCCGGATGGTGATCCGTCACTGGCCGGGAAGTGTTACCGATTACCCTTCGTAGACAAAGCTACTACCCAATTGAGACTGGGTGAACTCGTTAGCTCTCGATGATCGGCCGTCGCCAAAGGAAGATGCTGACGACGTGAGGAGGATCACACTGTTTATTGGATCATTGAGTCAAACTAGTCAAAACATGAGAACGGGGGCGAACAGAACTCTTAATCGAAGAATTCAATAACTGCGCCCACAGCTGCTCCAATCGCCGCGCCAATTGGTCCTCCGGCTGTTGGGAACATGATTGCTCCGACGCCTGCTCCTGGAAACGGGGTTACTGTGGACTATGGTAGCAAACGACTACTCACCAGTAACTGCTCCTTTGATAGCTCCCGCGGCCACATTCTCAGTTAAGCCCGGCATTTTTGATTTTTCTGAAGAACGTTTATTAGGAGACGGGGGGGGGGGGGGGTGGATAAGACAACTAGGCACCCCTCTTTTATGGAAAGAGAGAGGAGGGCGGTGCTAGCTGATAAGAAATCAGTTGGAGGGAATGAGGAAGAGAACGAAGAGTGAGCAAGGAACAATGACGGTTTGGCGAGTTTGTTAGACAATTTGGGATAGTTCGTTCCAAAGTGCCCAAAAACGCCCGATTTCGTGAAAAAAAAACGCAATTTAGGCCACTTCGAAACAGAATAACCGGGAAAATAGACGTTTGTGCAGGTAGCCACTATGTGGGATCGATTATCAGTATCAAAAAGTGTACCCTTGCAAATTTACAGGAAATTCCAAAACTGTGTCTAAAAACACTTCCCTTGTGAGTTAGCTCGTCGAACCGAATGTCACCGTCTGTGGTGGGCGGACCACAGACGGTTCCATTTTGCCCCCCCGGTGATGGACGGAGAAGTCAACCTCATGTCCGACCAGCGGGTTGTAGTGATCTTCCTCTCGAAACAGAATTAGAGGTCTTTGTTGTTGGCTCATCGGCAGCCAGCCCTCGAAGATCGGTCCGCGGGTAATTGGAAGTCACCGGCGTCGGTACTAAGCGTTGCGGGCTTGCCCCCTCATTGAGAATGTGGATGTGCTCATCGAAACATCAAAAAGGGCTTCCTGAAACCAGATCTTCTCCTCCGATGGACAATCGGATGCCGGCTTCGATCATTGGAAGATATCAGCGTTGTAGGGGGAATCTGGCACAAAATGCCTAGAAATCCGAAACGTGATCCAACTGTCTCCTTATGAGCAAGACCATTTCCGTGTTCTTTGCTCTTTTTTTCCAGCCGTGTGGCTCAAGAATGTGGAATTTTGATGTTGGCAAGACCACGTCATTTCCGCGCTCGCTTGCTCATTCGTTTGCTCATTCTTACCTGTAATACTTCTCAACTGCTCGATGATCCTGTGAACATCAACCGACTTTCTCATCTTCTGCCCCCCCCCCCCCCACTCCCATCCATTCCAGTCTCCAGAAACAACACGATGGTCGACGCAATCATCGAGGGATCAATTTGCTGTTTGCAATTAGCAGAGAGCTATTTGAAAAGATTCAAATGACTCACAATCGTGTCAGATCATCCACAAACAGCCCCGAACAAAGTACATGAATCTTTCTTAACGAATTCATGTTGATCGTAGTAGTACATGCGATCTTTCCGAGGCCGGAACTTATTAGATTTGTCGAGCATTTTTCGAGAACATGGAAAAACCAGTAGATTCGAAAAAAAAACATGGAAAATCCACTGCAGAAGCACGAACAGATGCCTGCAAAACATGCCTATAACTCTTATGATTTCCCCGATCTCTCCGGAAAAGGTCGGAGAAATCGGAGAGTTCTGGAGAAACGATTGTTCGACTCCGAGCAAGCCTCCAGCGGCTTCCGGGGGTCTACTGGAGACCATCCGGAGCTCACATTTTCGTGAATAAACAAATATCAACTAGTCAGCTATCAGTCGTTTATTCAGTGCTTGTGGATATGATTTCTAGAAGAAAGATCGAATAGAAAAACGAGTGTGTGTTCCGAAACAGCGTACAACTCTCGGAGAATCCATCATCGACACATCACTTTTTCTCGATCTCGATTACTGCTTTGACCAAGCCCACGTATGCGCCGATGGCGGCTCCCACAGCGGCTCCGACTCCTGCGGTAATGACATTTCCGGCGAGTGCTCCTTCAATTGCTGATTATGTACGGTAGAACAGAAGAAAGCTCACCGGCGACGGCCCCAGCCGCAATGTTGTCCACAACGATTCTGCTTTTACTCGGCATTGAATAAGGGGGGGGGGTTGATAAGGCAGCAGTGGGGAAAAACTGGTCAAGGGAAGTGTGCCTGTCCCAGTACTTATTTGAAATAAGAGTGAGCAAGATGAGGAAGAGATTGACATCTCGGGAGGCGACGTAACTCTGCTGATACAGCAAATTGTCACCGCGTTCTTGACCAAAAATCGACAACATTGCTGGTTCCGGAATTCCGGAACCTTTTCCGGAAACGACTGGCTATCACCATCCTCATCGATTGTCAACGTGATTTCTTCTTTCCGTCAATGGAAATCAATCAGTGAACCGCTACATTCGTCCCTAGACTCCGAACTTTCCATTCTCGTCCCCCGACGGTTTGGATCATGGTGATCATCAAACTTCTAGCTATAGCAATGAACCATTTATTGGGCAAAACGAACAAGTTCCGGGAGAAGAATAAGGCTGCTGTCGATGTCTCTAGCCATCTCGTATTCAGCCACTGATCACATGTGATTCGGTAGACGGCAGTCCATTCTAGGATAGACACTCGGAACTTGACACCACAGCAGTAGCAACATCTTGTTTGCATTTGGAACTGATCGAACATTGTTTCGGTCATCTTGCGATTTCAATGTTCTGGAAAGATAGCTGTGAATTTATATAAGATTCCGGAAGGAGCATGAGGAATTGGAATGAGGGGGCGGGTGATTGCTAGATGATCACGAGGAAAAGGCGCACAGAACTCGCAGCTATCTTTCAGCGGCCGACTTGCTCACTTTTTCCTCACCTTCTCATTCCCAGAAACCTTCCCCTTTCCTCATTGCGAGTATCAAACTTCAGAACCGACCCCCAAATGGAAGAGAGTTCGGGCGGAATAAGCTAGGGATCTGTGGGGACTTGGCGTCTTTCGGTGAGAGTTCACTTCAAAACACACAAGTTGGCTATCTGGAAGAATAGTGTTACTGATAAGGGTTTGATCTATCAGATAGGTGTCCAGTTTGTATCAGTTAGCCAGATTCCAATCTCCAGAAGACCTCTCAGGAGTTCGGGCGCCGGAAAAATTCCCGTGTTCCCGGGAAAATGGTATTCGCCGGTCGGCCAAAACCGCCTGCCGGTCATTTTCCCGTGGCAATCTTCTGCCAGAAAATTTCCCGTGATTTTCCCCAGGAAATTTCCTGGCGCGTTAGCGACTCCGCCCTTCACACGTAAAGTACGGCGAGAAGCGGAAGCCGCGAGGTGTCGGCTGCGATGTTGACAGGGGTGGGAGAAGCGGGCAGATATGGCGAATCAACTATCAACATGGAATAATTGTTGCGTTAGCATCCGGCTCTCAGAGGTGGAGTGTGCACATTTTTGGAATTGTTTTTGCTAGCCAGAAACAGTATACTCACATCGCCAGAATAGGAACAGTTTCCCAGGTTCACCTTTTACGTAGATTGCCGGCGTTTTTCCCGTGGCGCGCCGGACATTTTCCCGTAGCGCGCCGGAAATTTTCCCGTGGCGCGCCGGAAATTTTCCCCGGTTTCGGGGGCGGCGGCCGACTAGCCAAAACACGGGAAAATTTCCGGCGCCCGAACTCCTGAGCTGGTATCTGTTGATCTCTTTCGCCATGGAGAGGCCTGATACGTGAAAGAGGGGTGCAGCAGTGCATGTGACGTGGCCACGGACTTGTGAGAGAGAGGGTGACTTTGAACCGGAGAAATGGTTCAGAAGTCGGTGAGAGTTGAACCAAATCTCTAATCGAAGGCTGATCAGTCCTTCTTCCAGACAAATGATTCCAAAATTGGAGAGAGAGAGTTGGGGGTTGGACGTTCTCCAGTCGTTAGCCAACCCGTCGATTCCCTCTCCTTCCTGCACCTCCAACTCTCTCCGAATCATGTCTTTGGCAGAAGGACTGCTCAACCTTCCGCTGAAGATGTGTTTCTTCCAACCTCCAATTTGCACCTTCAACTCTTTCCCAGCACTTCAAACCTTCAACCCGCACCTCCAACTCTTTCCCAGCCTTTCAACCACTCTCCCAGCACTTCCAACTCCTTCCCCGCACCTCAACCACTCTCCCAGCACCTCAAACCTTCAACCGGCACCTCCAACTTTTTCCCAGCACTTCAAACCTACTACATGTGAATCAAAGTCTTTCACAAGTCCGTAGCCACGGCAACACACGTCACATGCACTCCTGCACCCCTCTTTCACGTATCAGGCCTTTCCGTGGCGAAAGAGATCAACAGATTCCAGTCTTCGGGCTGGAATCTGGCTAACTGATACAAATTGGACACCTATCTGATAGATCAAGCCCTTATCACTAACACTCTTCTTCCAGATAGCCACCTCGAGGAGAAGAGGGAGAATGACTGTGTTGTTTGGATCCATTAGATCGATTGGTATTCCTCTGAAAAATCGATAATGACCCAGTTCCACCTGTCGCGTGGAACGTGCGGCCGAGTGGCAGATGGACGCCCTTCTTCTCCTCTGTTTGTTTATCAAATTGACAAGTTTCCATTCAATTTGTGATAAGCGCATCATTTGAATTTCTTAGAATCAACTCTTTTTTACAGGTTCCAACTATCTCTCCAATCCCAGCGGACCACGAACACTGCTTTATTGCGAGAGGATGAGGAGGTGAGGATATCCGGAAAACTAGCCGTTTCGGCAGGAAGGCCACTATCTGGGATAGTTTTCCAGCATCAAAAATCGCCTGTTTAACTAATCCTTGCTCTGGATTAACAGTTAAACAGTCGATTCTCCCCTCCCCCCTTCCTCATTGCAAGTATCAAACTTCAGAACCGACCAAGAATGGAAGAGTGGAATAATCGAGGGATCCGTGGAAACTATCGAAGATAAGGTGAGAGAGTCCTTTTGAAAACACAAAAACAAACGACCGCCCCCTTTCTTCATTTATCCGTAAATGCACAACAAAAAAGAAGACAAGAGGGGGTTAACAATTGACGAGAACGCGCGTGACACTTTCACTTGAAGAGCCCCTGAATTGCGCCGAAAGCTCCTCCAATTGCGCCACCAATAGCAGCTCCGGCGCCTGGGATGACTGTTCCGACGGCTGCTCCTGGAACCGGGTTACTGTAGGTTACGGTAGAAAGAGGGGCTACTTACCAGCGGCTGCTCCTTCGACAGCCCCCTCGACCACTTGTTCAGTTGGGTTCGGCATTTTGACTCTTCTGCAAAGTTTCTTAGTTATATGAAATGGAGGGAGGTGCATAAGACACACTAGACATCCTTCTTTTATAGAAGGAGAAGAGGGCGGAGTTGATAAGAAATCAGTTGGGCATGGAATTAGGAAGATGAATGATGAATGAGCAATGAGTAGGAAGAGAACGGGTTCTGCTGATTCTCAAGGTCGCCTACCCCCCACAGAGAAACTGGTCGAAGGACACTGACTAAGCCATATGAGGAATAGAAGGTTGACTGACATCTTGGGAGGTGACGTGTAATTGCTAATACGGCCGAAGTTCGCTTTGCGGGCGCTATCAAGGAGAGTGTAGTCGGTGTGCGGGCGCTTGTACCTGGCGACGTCTTTCTGGCTCGACCTGGTGGTATTCAAAGTGCGCATTTCGTCGTCCAGACTTCAGAGCTTCGGAGATGTGTGGTTTGAATTCCCGCGCTGCCCCCGGACTGCAAATTGTATTAAATTTGGCTGCGAGCGTTGCGCTCTCGTAAATCGACACAACGAACACGCTTAAACGTTGAATACTCAGGCAACGCTGTCGCAGCCAAATTTAATACAATTTGCAGTCCGGGGGCAGCGCGGGAATTCAAAGCACACATCTCCGAAGCTTCCGTGTTTTGTGCTGTCCGCACTAATCCTCAAAAATTCCAAAATGTACGACGTCTGCGTTGAAACATGTGTATGCAGATTCAGTACATTTTGGAATTATTGAGAATTACACCGAAAATGTTAGGATATTGGGTTCGATTCCCATCAGCCTCTCGAACTTTGGTGCGACGAGAAAAGTTGAGAATTTCCGAAAAATCGGCAAAAATTCTTTTTTCCCAAATATAACTTCAACCTCTTGCGAACTGCCGGAATTCTTCCATCTTCCGCCATTTTTTTTGTCTCCAGTCTTCTTCCGTATTCCGTATTCCGGAAAAGTGATAAACGTTTGCGGAAAGAAACCGTCCGATTTTATGCGGAGCCACGTTGTGAAGGGACTTACCGTAAAGTCTCTAATAGAAGGGCACCCCCAAACGCTGCCGGAGAATAATTATATCTCGAGACTGATAAGAGATATCAAAAAGTTGTCAACAGCAAACTTGTAGTCCTAGTTTTGATCTACAAGTTTGCCGTTGACAACTTTTTGATATCTCTTATCAATCTCGAGATGTATTGATTCTCCGGCAGCTTTTGGGGTGCCCTTCTATCAGAGACTTTACGGTATCACTTGCCCACCT
Source organism: Caenorhabditis macrosperma (assembly GCA_963932285.1). Lineage (NCBI taxonomy): Eukaryota > Metazoa > Nematoda > Chromadorea > Rhabditida > Rhabditidae > Caenorhabditis > Caenorhabditis macrosperma. The sequence continues at coordinate 14,716,507 of OZ010621.1, read as the reverse complement.
ACATCATTTGACACCCCCAACGGCTTTTCAGTGTTTCTGACATAATCACAACACCACTTGCAAGTCGAAAACATTGGCGAACTGTCCTTTTTCACGGATTGCGCAGTGGTTGACAATTCGCTCTCTTCGAAATTTATGACGGAAAAAATGTCAGTTTTCGTCATTTTTCAGTTCAGATGCTTCTTTTTTATCTTTTCCCACTTTGCGAACTATCGAAAACATAGAGAAATGGAGCCGTAAGAATGCGATGTGTACTTTTACGTCGCCGTGTGTGCACAGTTTCAGTTAGGGTTCTCCCAAACAAAATTTCAAATTTAAGGGTCTATTTTTAGTCCTTGTAGGTGTTTTGGTCATCAAACAACACCCTCTCTATCTCAATTTCCCCCGTGTTTTCCTCTATCCAATGACTCCTTAGCAATGGAGAACCGGTCATTGATACCGATGGAAGGAAGAGAAACAGTAGATCAGTTTATTATTTCGCAATCATTTGTAAACAGGAAAACTCGACAGATTAGTGCACTCGGAGCAGAAGCACATTCCAACGGTGCTACCGTACTGGCGTCCGCACTCGGAACACGTCGGAGGGTCGCACTTAAGACAGTATGGAGATCCCGAGTGGGCTGTGTACTCCATCCCGCACTTTCTACAGTGTGGGACGTACATGTGTCTTATGGGCTGACCAAATCCTGAAAAGAGGATCAAACTTCTAGAGAACACGCCCCAACACTCACCCGATCCATTATTGTCGGACATTCCCCTTTATTGATCTGTGATGATGATAGGGTGTCTGACAGGAGACATCCTTCTTTTATAGAAGGCGAAGAGGGCGGAGTTGATAAGAAATCAGTTGGGCGAGGAATTAGGAAGATGAAGGATAAATGAGCAATGAGTAGGAAGAGAGAAACTGGTCCAAGGACACTGACTAAGCCATATGAGGAATAGAAGGTTGTGGGACATCAACGGATGGATGTCCCACAACCACATGTCCCGTACCTTTATCGCAGAAACAGTTGGAGCACTTCAAACTGAAACATTGTATCAGTTGAACACTTGATTCCCCCAGCTGAGATATGGAAAGACGATGAAAATTCAGTCAGTTTCCGGTCAATTCGCGTAATTCTCATCTCTAACCTGTCCATAGTGTCTAAAAAATCGATAACCATGCGCCTGCCACGTGGAACATTCGAATCAGGCTTGGTCGGAACCGGAAACGGAACTACCGAAATTTCCGAAATTTCCGACGGAAATTTTTCCGAACTCATTTTTCGGAAATTATTTCCGTCGGAAATTTTTTTCCGACTTGATTTTCGGAAATTGTTCCGAAAATTACGGAAAACCTCATTTTCGCAACAGAAAAAAGTTAGCTCCGAGAAGTGAAAAACGGAGATTTCCGGATGATTATTTGAAATAAATTTTATTTCAACAAAAAAGTTTTTATTCGGTGGTTTTTTCGACGTGAAGGACTGAAAAACCGAATAATTTGTAATATTTTCAACAGTTTGCCCAGTTTCAGCTCATCTTCGGAATTTCCGACTTTTTTTTCCGAAAAATAAGTCGGAACTTTTTTTTTCCCACTTTTTTTTTGGAAATTTTAAATCGAAAAAAATTACCGACTTTTTATTAAGTAGGAAGTCTTTTTTCGGAAAAAACTTACCGACCAAGCCTGATTCGAATGTGCACGAAGGTCGAGTGGCACCGCTAAAAAATCGATATCCTACAGACACCAAACTGTTTATTTCTCGTCGAAATGGGACAATTCGATGATGGAAGCACCTAGGTGATAAATAAAGAAACAAAAATTTAAAAAAAAATCAAAACAATTTTCTTCATTTTTTTTACCGATTTTCTCCCGATATCTTATTTTTAATTTAATATTTTCTATATAAATTTCTATGTATGATGTCTCATTTTTAATTTTTTTCGTTTAAAGTTTGAGTTTGAATTAAAAATCAGAAATCGGGAATGAATCTGTAAAAATGTGTTTAAAACACGTGTTTTCATCGAAAATTGAACAGAATCGGTTTTTTTTCACAATTTTCATTCCAAATATTCCATCAGTCGATCAATACCTGCCTTCCGTGCGTGCGTGTGTCTCGTTATGTCTAGCACTCTCTCTATTCACCATGCTCTCTAGACTGTATTGATTCCGTCGTCGGGGTCATTGGAGAGCGGCCCTCGGTGTCGCCGTCCATTCTCTTTTGATCTCGTTCGCTTATTTTTGCTATTTGACTGCCATAAATGGCGTTTTGGCTTGCTAAGGTACGTTATCAGAGCGCACAGAATAGTTCGATACTTTTTTTTAAAAATAATTAATTATTTAAAAAAATTAATTGAAAAACAAATTTTTTTTATAAACTGATTTCAATTGAAAATGATTCATTTTCATTAATTTTGATTTTTCAAAGCATAAAAAACTACGCAATATCTGCGAACACGCAAGCCTAAACGTTGCGGACTGTGCCCAACATTCTACGCGCAAAATAATTTCTGATTTCTTTTTGGTTTTTTTTTTCGTTTAAATTAATATTTTTTGCTCGATTATTGTCTTTTCTCATGCCTTTCTTTGTATTTTCTAGGGCGAAACAGTGAAAATGCTTTTTTTTTACCAAAAGTCTTACTTTTTAGCAAAAAATTCATAAAAAATGACTAGTGGTTATAAATTATGATAACCCGGTTTTCATTCTCACGCCCGCATTGGCTGTAGCCGATTCATTCTATTATCCTCGACGAACTCTTAAAAATAGTTACTTTTTCGAATATTTTTCTGTCAAAAAGCAAAACTTTCTTGTACGAAATGCATGTTATTTTTTAAAATTCGTTCTTTCGTGGCGAGACCCTTGCTCAGATTGAGGTGTGCGCCTTGACGCTTTTGGGTACGGTAGGTCCATTTTTCAGTTGCTTTCAGGGTTTTTACACTGTTGTCCAGGGGTTTTCTTCATTTTTATCGCAACAAAATCAAATAAAATCATGATGTTTTACTAAAAAAGTCAGTCATATTTCCGATTCTTTATTGAACTAATTTCTTCTCTGTGTTTTTGAATTTTTAATAAGCGATTCTAATGTTCTCCTTAAAGAAACCCCTTTTTTTTGTCTTTTTTCCAATATCAGACCTGCAAAGTAAATTTCTCTAACGCGCAGATTTCTCTGCGTCTCTTCAGCCCGCAATGCAAACGCGCTCTAATGGATATTCGCGTTTGCTCTACTGACCCACACTCTCCGCGAGACAACATTCTCTCTCGCTCTCTTCTTTGGCCACGCCCACCGACCCAACCATCGGAACACGTCATTCGTGATGCCTGCGCGCGTGAGCGGCGGTCGTTCGTCTCTCTTCTCTGATCGACCGCCCGTATTGGCGTGCCTTCGGCGCATGTGCTCTTTGAGTTCTCGCATCTTCTTGTTGCTCCGTTCCGCTTGTTTCTTCTCTGTTCCTTTTCCAGTCTTCTCTCCTAAATCACGGTCATTTCAGACGACAAACGACGACTGCAGACGACAAACGACGACTCAACCCCACGGATCCTCGCCCAAGATGCTCGGAGAGAAGGCCGCCAATCGAGGAGAGTAGTCAGGCGAGTTGTTTTGAAATTTGAAAAAAAATCCCCTAGTTTTCCCCATTAACTAAATTCGGCCGTGGGAGTTTCACCGAACTTTTCAAATTCTCTTCCCCCTCATTTCTCTCGCCCTCTAAGCCTGAGGACCACGTGCTGGGGCGAATGTCTGAATGTCCTCGTGCCCGACTGAAAGACTTACCCCGGAAGCTCCTAACCGAGCTAGTGGTGACGCACCGTAAAGGTCGGCGGTGCTGCGGCCCGTTGAAGACTTGTCTTCACGTTGAGGGGAAAAACGCTCCGGCTTCGGCTGGAGTTTTGAGTACATACAAACCAATGCCCATGATGGTGGTGAGGGGCCACGCGAGAGAAATGAGAATTAGGTGGTAGGCGGGATGAATAGGAATAGATTTCCAAAAAATCTAAATTTTCTAATGATCTGCTCTCGCTGTGTATTATTTCAGAACTCGTCGACTCGCCAACAAACTCAGCAACACGGAAGAGGCAAGAAGGAGGCGAGGAGGATCGAATGGAGGCCAGGAGGATCGAATGGAGGCCAGGAGGATCGAATGGAGCACAGGAGGATCGAATGGAGGCCAGGAGGATCGAATGGAGCCGAGGAGGATCGAATGGAGGCCAGGAGGATCGAATGGAGGCACAGTGACCATCGCAATTGCTCCTAGACTCGATGCATTCCTTCAACGTCACAGCAGCCTCGCATCCGGATGAGCAGACGAAGGACACCAAGATGAACGTGGCGCTGGAGACGCTGACCATCTTCTCGAGTTACTATCAGCGGAGTCCTCAATCGGAGGGAACTTACCAAGTGCTGACTTCTGTCGAGATTGAGGCACTCGTCCATCTCCTTACCGCTGTTCCTGCTGAGTTCTCAAAGTCAAGTGCTCCGACGGACGCTGGATCTGCAAGTCAGAAGATCATCAAACTTCGCAAGTGGCACGAATACTTTGTTTCGAAGTCTATCGACAGCAGAAAATATTGGTTTTTCGCGGCTCCAACAGCACAGGAAGCGATCGAGGATGGGACCCAGGAAGACTCGCAGATGGAGAAGGAGAGTCAACGGACGGATTCGATGATTGGCAAAGAAAACGCGAAGGTGGAAATTGAGAGAGCCTCGTTCACACTTGAGGCTGGCTCTGGAGCGGTGGGTTTTCTCGATTTCCAGGAGCACAGAGATGACAGCAATTTTCAGATTCCGGTTCCGCAAATCTTCCTCGACATGCTCATCGACGCGGAAGCACAACTGTTACCAAATCGCTCCTCTAGATCAAACAGAAGACGTTGGCGCGTCTCGAGGAATCGAGAAAAGAGCGCAGAAAGCCGAAAAATCGGCAAGCGGACACTTTTGCCGAGAAGATGGTCACTCAAATATCCATGTTCGTTTCAAGGACAAGTACACGAATCGCCATCGTCCGTTCGCGATGGGAGTCACACTCGAGAAGCTCTACTTCAAGACCACCGACGAGAACTGGACGGAGACGATTCACAAGGACGTCGTCAAGATTATCTACAAACTGATCTCTCTTCAGAATCTTGTCATGAGCAAAGTTGGAGACATGCGGAGGTTGTGGATCCGCAGATATCGACTAATTCTTGGACACCGACATCGTCTCCCCGTTAGTGGGCAATGAGCGGATCGCGTTCCCCATTCCACGAGTAATCGTCAATGAATTTTATTAAAGTAATTATAATATATATTGAAAATGAATGTAAACCAATCATTTTACAGATGATCAACTCATCCCGCTCAACTCATTCGCCGGTTTCGTCCGAATGTCGTCAAGGATTTGCGAAGTCGATGCTGAAACACGTCAGGCACGAGACAATCTGCTGAAGCCCTTGGATCGCTGATTAACAGTCATCTTCTCACATTGCTATCAAAGCGCTGTCTCTTCCCTCATCGGTTTCAGCGCCGCCGCTCACTATTTTGAGTATCTTGGCTGCTGTTAACCTAAAAATGACCATAAAAGCGTCCAGGTGAGGGGAGAGCTGATGGCATGACAGTTGTGCACAAGGAGACGATCCGCAATGGAAAGTACCGTTCGATTGGGTACAAGATGCAGATGGAGGCTAAGTCGAAGTTGAATCAGACGACGGAAACGGACGGGTCGAACTGGACGATTCCAAAAATCGAAATGACTGTTGATATGCAAGCTCTGGAGCTTGTCATTGGCAAATTCCAGTATCAGGACATCCTGCTGTTCCTTGAGACGTATCGTCGGGAATATCACTCCAAATGGTGTACTATAACGAGTCGGTGAACGTCTGGGAGCCGAAAATCGAGCCGGTGGAGACCGAGAAAGGCGAGTTCGAAAGATGGCGATTGGCGATGACGGTAATGATATTCTAGGAGAGCCTGGGTTGAAATCATGATTTTCAGATGAAATCCCGCAACAAGCAAGACTATTTCGATGGAAACTATCCGGTAGACGAGGAAAGAAGAGCCGAGAAGCGTATCGTTCACTTGCCGAAGATCAGCGAAGGAGGTCGAAAGTGGCTGATTGTGGCGGAGACGACGATGGAGAACAACGAAAGACTTGACACGAGCAAAGTTGGAGACGTGCAGAAGTTGTGCATCTGCAGATTTCGACTAATTCTTGGATACCGACATCGTCTCCCCGTTAGTGGGAAATGAGCGGATCACGCTCCGTCCCCCGCGTCAGTCATCGCCAATGCATTTTGCTAAAGTAATTATAATATATTTTGAAAATGAATGTAAACCAATTATTTTACAGACGCTCAACTCATCTCACGCATCAATCGGTTTCATCCGTTCGAATATCATCGAGAATTCTCGCTTCTTCGAAGAACACTCGCGTAGCATCGTGATGCCAATGCTATGAAAGTTAGCTGTCACATAATTCTACCACGCGTCCCGATGGAGAACGACAGAAGACTTTTGACCAACAACTCGCACGTCAAGGTCACCAATCTCCTCGCCTTCCCGGTCGAGCTCTATTCGAAGCGTGACCCCGCACTGGACTTGTTCGGGATCGTCGAGCACGGAGACACGATTTCACTGGCCGTCCCACGGCTCTTCTCGTCTTCTGTCGCTCGAGTCGCACTGCTGACACAACTTTGAGCACAACCGTGGTTCGGTGTGGTGACGATTCTGCCGAAGGACAATTCTCGGGAATCTACATCAAGGGAAGAAAATCGTCGATTGAGGAGACGAGCAGACGACGAGCGTCTATCACGCTCATCTCTACCCGCCACTCGAGGTGCACAACAAATTGCCGTGCGATATCGAGTTGGAGCTCCCTGAGCACAAGACGCTGGCCGCTGGAACGTCGATGTCATCGCCAGAAGTCACCTCAAGGCGTCGGTCATGTATCTTGGAGAGAAGCAAGAGAATCTCGGAGAGAAGGAGAGATTCTCGAGGTCAAGAAGGACGAGGAGGCAGTGGCGTTGAACAGGGAGACCGGATCCGATGAGCTGGTGAGAGATGCTTCCGCCACTCGTTTCACTTTCAGTTTCAGCTTCTCGGAATGCGCTGGACAAGTGAGTACGGTGACTAGGAGCTTCATTCTAACTTGTGAACAACACTCGCATCAAAGCAGAGGATGTCAGCAAGCGGCTTGCGGTGATGAACCTATCCTCCCGCTGCCGACGCATCACATGTGCAGCCACGACAGCGATTTGAAGAGAATATAGGGGATCGATGGAGTCGTCAAGGAGACCTGAATTGAATTGGATGAATTGGAGACGGCCGCTACCGTTTGGGCATCCGAATAATAAGGAGAAGGCGGCGAAGAACATTCAATAGATCAAACAGAAGACGTTGGCGCGTCTCGAGGAAGCGAGAAAAGAGCGCAGAAAGCCGAAAGATCCGTAAGCGGACACTTTTGCCGAGAAGATGGTCACACAGATTATCAAGAATCTTGAGGTGAGAAGTCCACACGCCGGTTTCGTCCGAATGTCGTCAAGAATTTGCGAAGTCGATGCTGAAAGGGCCGACGGTCACTGGATTCTACCAAACCTTCCGTCCTAACATCTACCGTTGACAGAGAAGACTCGCACGTCTGTCAGTGTCATCCGTCCGAAGGCCTCTGTGAGCAAGATTGACACCGCGATCATCAAGATATCCGGAAGATTGGAGAGGAGAGGAATCGGGGCCGCCACGAAATGCATCGTACAATCCGAGCTGCGAGAAGAAACTCTGGGAAGAAGTCGAGACGTTCACCTGGAATTTCATTCAACATCTGAAGAACATTCGTGACAGCGCGGTGCCGATGCTAAAAGAGTCAGCTGTCACATGATTCTACCACGCGTAATGTTCGAACATTCAACGCGTCTGCCGGTTTCATCCGTCCGAATGCCAACGAAGATTTGCGACACCGTGAGAAAAGATGTGGTAGGCATGTCGATATGGAAATGACGGAAACCGACTAGGAGGCTTCTGGAGTTGCGGAAAAGCCTATCAGTATCAGTGCGAGAAATGCATTTGAGCCGGAGGCTGCCTACTCGGAAGAACATCTCGGACATCTTGAATCCGGAGATCTTCAAAATGTGCAACAGCAGTCCCCGGAGTCATCGTCACTGAATTTTATGCAAGTAATCATAATATATTTTGAGAATAAATGTGAACCAATTATTTTACAGATGCTCAACTCACCCCGCGCATCCCCCGGTTTCATTTGTCGGAATGTCATCAAAGATTTGCGACGTCGATGCTGAAAGGGCCAAAGGTCGCATGATTCTACGAAATCTTCCGTTCGAACATCTGCCGTCGACAACGAAGACTCGTACGGCTGCCAGTGTCATCCGTCCGAAGCAATATCGACACCGCGATCATCAAGATATCCGGAAGATTGGAGAGTCAGGGAATCGTGACCGCCACTAAATGCGTCGTACAATCCGAGCTGCGAGAAGAAGTCGAGGCCGTTGTGCACAGAAGCGGGAATATGTGCGAGCACAAAGACATTTGAAATAGACTTTCTGGAATGCATTCGTTATCGACCAAATTCTTCCACACAACTCATCGTCATCACATCGTCGACGTGGCGTTCATCGATGGCATTGTCAATCTGGCGTACCCTCGTTGTCATGTTCAACGTCGCCGACGAGATTCGAAGCTCACCATTTGGGAGTTGTCTACCACTTCCGGATGTCCGACCGCTGGCTGCTTCATGTGCAAAAGTGGGAGGGTGAGGAGCAGAAGACTTCTGATTCGAAAGATCAGCCAGTAGAGACCAAGAAGGCAATGACACTGAACTGTATGAAATGGAACCAAGACGCTGTACCATTTGTCTGCGTGTCTGTCTTTACTCGCAAACTGAGTCACGCCCGAGTCTGTTAATCGGCACTGGGCCAAAATCGATCCTCGTCGCCGCCAGAGCTGTGCACACTTTGCACTCTTGCCCGAGCACCTACTTCATCTGCACCGCCCATTAGAAGATTGACAACACGTAACAAAATACTAATTTGTTAATGATTGCAATTTGATTTTTCAGATTGTTCTAACGTGTGGCCATGCGACCTCCTCCGCGAGGATGACGTGCGGAAGTTGTGCATCTGCGAACACCGACTAGTTCTTAGACGCCGGGCGTCGTCTTCCCTTTAGTGGGGAATGAGTAGATCACGCTCCATCCCACGAGTCATCGTCACTGAATTTTATGCAAGTAATTATAATGTACTTTGAAAACAAATGTAAACTAATTATTTTACAGATGCTCAACTCATCTCGCGTACACCGCCGGTTTCATTCGTCCGAATGTCATCGAGGATTTTCTATCTTTCGAAGAACACTTGCGACGCCGTGGTGCCGATGCAAAGAGTCGGCTGTCACATGATTCTGCCACGCGTCCCCTTCGAACATCTGACGTCGTTGACAGCGAAGACTCACAAGACGATGCGCTGTGTTGATGCGCTCCTTCACGGTCTCAGCGAAATCAGCTACGTCGGAGTCGAAACAATCTGCTGAAGCCCTCGGATCGCTGATTAACAGTCATCTTCTCACATTGCTATCAAATGCTATCTCTTCCCTCACCGGTTTCAGCGCCGCCACTCACTGTTGTTGGCTGCTGTTAACCTAAAAATGACCATAAAAGCGTCCAGGTGAGGGGAGAGCTGGTGGCATGACAGTTGTGCACAAGGAGACGATCCGCAATGGAAAGTACCGTCCGATTGGGTACAAGATGCAGATGGAGGCTAAGTCGAAGTTGAATCAGAGGACGGAAACGGACGGGTCAAATTGGACGATTCCAAAAATCGATATGGCTGTTGATATGCAAGCTCTGGAGCTTGTCATTGGCAAATTCCAGTATCAGGACATTCTGCTGTTCCTTGAGACGTATCGTCGGGAATATCACTCCAAATGTCATACTACAACGAGTCGGTGAACGTCTGGGAGCCGAAAATTGAGCTGGTGGAGAACGAGAAGGACGAGTTCGAGAGATGGCGATTGGCGATGACGGTAATGATATTCTAGGAGAGGCTGGGTTGAAACCATGATTTTCAGATGAATTTCCGCAACAAGCAAGACTCTTTCGATGGAAACTATCCGGGAGACGAGGAAAGAAGAGCCGAGAAGCGTATCGTTCACTTGCCGAAGATCAGCAATCACCTCGCGTTCCCGGTCGAGATCTATTCGAAGCGTGACACCACACTGGACTTGTTCGGGATCGTCGAGCACGGAGACACGAGCAAAGTTGGAGACGTGCGGAAGTTGTGCATCTGCAGATTTCGACTAATTCTTGGACACCGACATCGTCTCCCCGTTAGTGGGAAATGAGCGGAAATGAGCGGACGCCGCGTCAGTCATCGTCAATGCACAAAGTAATTATAATATACTTTGAAAATGAATGTAAACCAATTATTTTACAGACGCTCAACTCATCTCGCGCGTCAATGTTCGAATATCATCGAGAATTTTCGCCGCTTCGCCTCAACTCGCGCCAAGGTCTTTCCGGTCGAGCTCTATTCGAAGCGTGTCGCTCGAGTCGCTCTGCTGACACAACTTTGAGCACAGCCATCGTCAGGCGGTTCGGTGTGACGACAATTCTGCCGAAAGACAATTCTCGGGAATCTACATCACGAGGAGAAAATCGTCGGTTGAGGAGACGAGCAGACGACGAGCGTCTATCACGTTCATCTCTACCCGCCACTCGAGGTGCACAACAAATTGCCGTGCGATATCGAGTTGGAGCTCCCTGAGCACAAGACGCTGGCCGCTGGAACGTCGATGTCATCGCCAGAAGTCACCTCAAGGCGTCGGTCTCGGGGAGAAGCCAGAGAATCTCGGAGAGAAGGAGAGAATGCCAATTCCCGAGGTCAAGAAGGACGAGGAGGCAGTGGCGTTGAACACGGAGACCGGATCCGATGAGCTGGTGAGAGATGCTTCCGCCACTCGTTTCACTTTCAGTTTCAGCTTCTCGGAATGCGCTGATCAAGTGCGTACGGTGACTAGATTCTGGCTTGTGAACAACACTCGCATCAACGAAGAGGATGTCAGCAAGCGGCCTGCGGTGATCAACCGCTGTCGCCGCATCACATGTGCAGCCACGACAGCGATTTGAAGAGAATATAGGGATCGATGGAGTCGTCAAGGAGTTCACGTGGATTGATTACCTCAATCCTCGCCTCCTTTGCTTGCGCCGCCACGCATCTCGGTCATCGTCACCCTGTAGATTGGAGCGCGGACGCCGTTCATTCGTAGTTTATTGCGAAGTGAGTAATTGTTATATAAATAAAAATATCAAATCAATAAATTTACAGACCGATTGTGACGGCACATGGGATGAAACGGCTCCCGCCCGCCGGACCTGAATTGAATTGGATGAATTGGAGACGACTTGGGACGCGCTGGGATTCCCGTGAGAGCCGTTTCATTTTTGGGTTTTTTGTTTTTGGTTTTACAGGTCCGTCGATTCCGCTCAATTCCGCTGGGAGGCATCAGCCGCGACCGTCTGCCACACCGTCCGCAACAGCCAACACCTAAAAATTATTACATTTTTCTCATTATCACATATAAAAAATCCTGTTGACATAGCGGCCGACTGAATGTTTTTTCCTACGCCGAACCAGCGGCCTTTGCGTACGGTCCTGGCGTCTTCGAATATGCGCCGCAGTTATCTGCAAAACCATGAAAAGTGCAGAATAGGGGCCACCGTCTCGCCTCGCTGCCAGATCTTGAAGTCTTCGACCTTCAGCGTCCGAAGTTGCCTTAGGAATCTGGAAAACTGGGAGGAACGTCCGTCAGCTAGCCATCTGCTCCGATGCTCGACAAAATTCATTCCATGACTGCTCAAGCCTCCAAGGAGTTGCTGCTAGAGAGCACAACTGAAATTTGACATTCTTATTCAAACCACAAGACAAACGGGGATCACCTCTCGAGTACCGCTCTTCGGAAGTTTTGACAATGGAGCAGTCGCAAGTCCGGCAGAAGTCCATCGGGGGAGAAGCTGCTCCCGGGGTGGTGGTGGCAAGTGAGTGCCCGTCGAATCGATTGGAATCACTGTGCTCCATTGGAATCTGCAAAAAAATCGATAAAATCACCTCTCGAGATTCCGTCCTTACCGTCTAGTATCCAAAGGGGGTAAAAAAAGATGGAGATACAAGGGAAATGAACAATAAAACACATAAATGGATCAATTTGGAATTGGGGCGAATTGGAAACAGACGGATAGTGTCACTCGAGGACATTTGGAGAGGGCAATCCAAACAATGTCAATCAATTACAGAATGAAGATGATGTTGACAGTATGACTCGCTTCGGAGACCCTCATCGAGCCCTCTCGTTGTCGTCGACGCCCGATGAATCTCCTCCGTGCCACACATACCCAGTATCGTTACGACGTCTTCTCGGGGAATCGCAGATGACTTCTGAAAATGCCTGGAGTAAATCAGAAGACGATCAGCAACACACACTCACTCGCCTCTTGATCAATGTCCAGTCCGCGCCGGTGGCTGTGTGACGTCTTCCTTCCAATCGACACTCTGGCTTCTGACGCAAAGGTGCGAAATCTCCACTTTGAATCGATCGACTACTCTCGGCCATCAAGAGGATTACTCCCAGAATCATTCATTCTTCTATTGATCAATGTTCCGAGCAGTGCATCATCCTTTTCCTCATCGAAGTACACAATGAGATCAATGGAGCGGCGATGTGTCGATCCTCAGATGGGAGCTGCAGGGGGATCGCTCCTCTCTATACACACTGCTCCCGACGCTCCTTCGCTAGACGTCATCGTCGACGCTCCTCCTTCTCTGCCCGGCGATCCATCACCACCCGGAAACCCGTCCAATCGCTGTCATCTTGTGTTGTGCTCGAATTGCTCGCGTCTCCCCTTCGGAGGTCCATTTGAAGAGAGACACGTGGCAGGATGGAGTTGAAAATCTAAAAGTTCGGTGTGCAGAACTAAACATCAAGAGGAATACACTAGCCTTCAGTCATCCAGCTCTCAATCGGTTGCTCCTTTCTCATCCCCGAGCTGCTCTTCTCACTCGAATCCACATTCTTGTAAACGTCACAAGTTTCAGGGCATCCGCTCGCCTCTCGAGGTTCCACCCTCATCGGCGGATTCGTGGGGTCTGATTGTCTTCCCCCGAGGGTTCGTCCAACGAGTTTGACACAGTGGAGCACTCGCAAGTTCGTCGGTGCCATCGGAAGTGGTGGAAGTCCATCGGGGAGAAGCTGCTCCCGGGGTGGTGGTGGCAAGTGAGTGCCCGTCGAATCGATTGGAATCACTGTGCCCCATTGGAATCTGCAGAAAAATCGATAAAATCACCTCTCGAGATTCCGTCCTCACCGTCTATCCAAAGGGGATCAAAAAGATGGAGATACAAGGGAAATGAACAATTAAATAAATAAATGAATCAATTTGGAATTGGGGGGGGGGGAATAAAAAGCGAAGATTGAAACATTGGGGAACTGGGAGCGGGGAAAATAGACGAATGAGAGGGGGAGAAAGTGAGTGACATGAAAATGGGGGGGGGGGGCAAGACGGATAAGAACATCGCCGCTAAAACAGAAGCAAAAAAAAGTTAGTAGTGACGGCGATGAATCGGACGATCTCCGCGCGTAGGTGTTCCGCAACTGATTATCGATAGAGCGCGAAAGATCTCCGAGAGTCGACGCTGCTGCTCAAGCCGTCCTTTGAGGATCCATCCGGAGCTCGAGCCGACGGTGCATCGTTCCTTCGTGATTCTCCGAGAGCTGTGTCACACACACACAGAGACTTCAGAAGACTCGATAAGAATCGTTACGACGACGTCAGAGTGCGGCGAACGGTCCTCTGACGTGTTCGAATCTGCGCACGCAGTGCTCTGTAAATGCCACGAAAGTGCAGAATGATCGACTTCGACTCGCCTCGCTGCCAGATTTTGAAGGCATCGGCCTTTAGCGCATCCGAAGTTGTCACAGAAATCTGGAAAACTGGGAGGAAGTGCAGAATCCGGAACACTGCAATCACACTCGCCTCTCGACGATGTTCTCCGGAGATGACGTCTACGGAACCACATCACTGCGCGAGGCTTCCGGAGCTGCCGATGACGTCTGTTATCCCTGGAGACGTCCGTCAGGCAGAATCTCGGGGTGGAATGCCACATATCGCTCCGAGAAGTCGTCTTGTGTTGCGTTCCACGAAACAAGGGCACAGCGCTCCACAGCTCCGAGTATTCTGACGGTAACACCTGGAGACGTCCGTCAGGTCCAGCTGCTCCAGCTGCGCGATCAATTGCTCCAGATGCTATTCCGTGATTCCAACTGAAAATGAACATTCTCGTTCAAGGCCACTAGAGAAACAGTCATCACCTCTCGAACGTTGCTCTTCCGGAATTTCACGACAATGACTTCTGTGGGTGATCTGCTCGTCCTTGTGAGCCAAGAGCTTGAATCGAGCGTTCGACGAATTCGGCAATCAGTGACAAGTCCGTCGGAAGAAAAACAGTGTCCAGAGCGCATCCGAATTCGTCGGTACTACATCCAAAATGGTGGACGTCCATCGGGAGAAGTTGCTCTTGGTTGCTGGACAAGTGTGCCCGTCGAATCAAATTCATCTTCTGTGCTTCATTGTTAAATCCGCGAAAAAATCGATAAAATCACGAGTGTTTCTCTGAACTTGTCGGCACTTTGGACATCCATCGTTTTTTCCGCATTCTCCGAGAGAAATCCCTCCATTGCTCTCGCATCGTCACTTCTCACAAATTATCCAGTGATCTGAAAATTGGGACACAATGCAGTATGCGATCAATCAGGAAAACAACCCACTCGCCTCCAATCAATCACTCCCGTCTCTGATACGGAGGGGGAGAAGTAGTGGGATCTGGATCGTCGGGGAATCATTGTGCGCAATGAGCTTCTCAACTTGTCGCTTTGGCGCTGCTTGTCTCCGACTCGAATCCCACATCCCCGTGGAGCTCCGGCAACCGTTGACGACGATGACGTTCCGCGGAATCCATGGAAATTTCAACGGTAATCGGCGGGTGCTGCTCTCATTGTCCATCTTGCTCTCGGAGGCATCTGAAATGACAATGTGTGGTGGTAAATCCGAAACGATTCTGAAACACTCGCCCGGGTGTGTCTGCTCAACTGGACAATCGGTCGAGGAGGTATCCGCCTGTCGGCTGTCGGCACATTGGAGCCATCCAAACGTAGATTGAAAGTCGCTCCCGTGTGGTGGTCGACAAGTGGTTCGGCCGTCGAATCACAGCCGCCTATTGACATCTGCAAACAAAAAATCGATAAGATCACAAGTTTCAGGGCATTCGCGATTCCCACCTTTTCGGCGGATTCGTGGGGGTCTCCGGCATTGAGAGAGGGCAAAGCACATAACAAATCAATAAATTACAAAAATCCAGCCACACGCACTAATCGATCGTCCCATCGCCCTCTCGCTGTC
Organism: Caenorhabditis macrosperma; assembly: GCA_963932285.1. Classification (NCBI taxonomy): domain Eukaryota; kingdom Metazoa; phylum Nematoda; class Chromadorea; order Rhabditida; family Rhabditidae; genus Caenorhabditis; species Caenorhabditis macrosperma. The sequence goes on along the minus strand of OZ010621.1, from coordinate 14,701,104 downwards.
TTCGTGACGTTTGGCAAAGCGCAGAGGACGATCAGCAACACGCTCTTCGACGCTTCGTGACGTCGTCTTTCGGTGCGTCCAAACATCGTGCGTCCAAAAATTAAATCTTCTGGAGCACAAGGTGAACGCCAAAGGTTCGTCTCGTTGATTTTCTTGAATTGGATGGTGCCCTGGTAGAGATTCATCGGAAGTATTCCCGAGTTTAACTCGAGCAGAAGCTTTCGAATTTTCAGTGCTCTACTTTCGACGAGAAATTCTGAAAAATCACAGAAAGTGCGAAACTGGGAGACAGGGGCGCACTCGCCTGTGAAAGCTCTCGAATGAACAGACACGTGGGGGCGATCGAAACTCCGATCTCGGATATCTGGTGTGCAGAACTAGTCGTTAGTCATCATCGAATTCCCTCTTCATCCCTTCGAAGTGCCTTCCTCGTCGACTCTCTCGTCTTCTGACTTCCTAGGAGGATTGTCTCCAAAGTGTCTCTACTAGACTCTTCGAAACACAAGAACATCGTGGGAAGGCGTGAGCATCAGAGCTCCGAGCACCACAGACATCATGATTAAAAGAAGCAGAGTCCTCGAGATCGATTGATCGCTTCGACTTCCTTCTTGCTATCCTCGAATTTTTGCCGTTCATGTCTTCCCGAACAACGGCGTCCTTCTGTTAGGCGATCGGTGAAGGAGGAGAATCCGTCGAGCAGATCGGCTCTTGAACGACGACTGGGAGAAGGCGTTCCAGGGGCTGTCTACAGGTGGATGGACCATATCCTCGACTGCTCTCTAGTCGTCGCTTCCAAAACTTCCGCGACATCTGAGAAATAGGGGGAAGGTGCAGTTTATCAGCAACAATACACTCGCCTTCAACCATTCAATCTCCACTGGACAATCGGTCGAGGAAGTATCTCCGCCTATCGGCGGTCGGAGAGGTATCCAAAGTAGATTGAATTCCTGGTGGTGGACAAGTGGTTCGGTCGTCGAATCGTTTGGAATCACAGCCGCCTATTGACATCTGCAAAAGAAAAATCGATAAGACGACAAGTTTCAGGGGGCGTCCGCTCGCCTCTCGAGGTTCCACCCTTTTCTCCGAATGGACCTCGAATTGTCTTCCCACCGAGGGTTCGTCCAACGAGTTTGACAGTGGAGCAGTCGCAAGTCCGCAAGTCTCGTCGGTGCCATCGGGGAGAAGGTGCTCCCGGGTGGTGGTGGCAAGTGGGTTTCCGTCGAATCGATTGGAATCACTGTGCTCTATTGGAATCTGCAAAAGAAAAATCGATAAGATCACAGAGATTCCGCCTTTACCGTCTAGTGTCAGAAGGGAGAAAACAGACGGATAGTGTCACTCGAGGGCATTTGGAGAGGGCAATCCAAACAACGTCAATCAATTACAGAATGAAAATGATGTTGACAGTATGACTCGCTTCGGAGACCACAATTCAGCAGTGCGTTGTAATCGATCGTCCCTCATCGAGTCGCCCTCTCGTTGTCATCGACGCCCGATGAATCTCCGTGCCACACACACACCCAGGATCATTACGACGTCGTCGGGGAATCTCAGATGACTTCCTTGAAATGCCTGGGGTGCATCAGAAGACGATCACCAACATACACTCGCCTCTTCCATCTTGCGGAATCCTCCTTGACAATCGGGTAGAACAGTGAGAGGAAGGAGCCCTTGGCTGTGTGACGAGGTGTCTTCCTTCCAATCGAAACTTTGATTTCTGACGCAAAGGCGTGAAATCTCCTTTCGGCCATCAAGAGGAGTACTCCCAGAATCATCCATTCGTCTATTGATCATTGTTCCGAGCAGTGCATCATCCTTTTCCTTATCGAAGTGCAGAATGGGATCAATGGAGCGGCGATCTGTCGATCCTCTACACACTGCTCCCGGCGCGGCTCCTTCGCTAGACGTCATCGTCGACTCTCCTCCTCCTACTCTGCCCGGGGACTCCACCAATGGTAGTCATCGTAAGCGATCCATCACCACCCGCAAACCGTCCAATCGCTGTCATCGCCTCTTGTGTTGTGCTCGAACTGCACGCGTCTCCCCTTCGGAGGTCCATTTGAAGAGAGACGATGGAGAAATCTAAAAGATCGGTGTGCAGAACTGAACATCAAAAGGAGTACACTAGCCTTCAGTCATCCACATTTCAATCGGTTTCTCCTTTTTCATTCTCAAGCTGCTCTTCTCACTCGAATCCAACATTTTTGGTTGTCCGGGAGCCGCCGCCGCCGGTGACCATGTCTCGGAGGAAGGAACTGAAATGAAAGGGCAAGGACGATCTGAGACATCTGAGATACTCGCCCAGTGTGTCCCCAACTATCCCCGCATCCGCCTGCTTGCTCGATCGACGGCGAGCTCCGAATCGGGTGGAGGAGCTCCTTCTCCTCACCATCTGATCCTGTTCGCTGGCTCCTTCTCCATCGTGTCGACGTCGTCGGTCCTCTGCCAGTTGCAGACCATCGGGGTTGTACGGGGGGCGACGCTACCTGTAAGAATTGAAACGATGGAAAACTGAAAGAGAGAGAGAGAGAGAGAGAGAGAGAGAAAGAAAGAGACAGAGGAAGCTGTGGGAGGAAAGGCGCGAGAGACTTCTGTAGGCATACGGTAGATGGCAACGTACAAGGCAAGGGTGTAAAAAATCGATAATTGACACGTCGTCGGTGGGATTGGAGAGGGAAAGAGAGGTCCACTGCGCGCGAAGAACCCAAATGAGCGGTCAGAGAGACGGGGCGGTCGAGATTTGCCGCGCAGTCTAGAGGTCGCAATGGGGCGCGCTTGCATTGGATGACGAAGAAAAATGATCAAAAAGAGAGGGGGAGACGGAGAGAGAGAGAGAGGGATGAGAGAATGGGACAGGTCTGGGAATGGGATATTGGAGGAGGTGAATGTATTAAAGAAGGTAAGAGTCTACTAGATTCTTCGAAACACAAGAAAATCGTGGAAGGCGTAAGAGCATCAGAGCTCCGAGCACCACAAACACCATGATTAAAAGAAGCAGTGTCCAGTGCAGACGAGTCAGACGAGTCGACATCGATTGATCCTCGAACTTTTGCCGTTCACATGTTCCGAACATCGGCGTCCTTCTGTTGGGCGATCGGTGAAGGAGGAGGAGGAGGAAGAGGAGGAGGAGGATCTCGAAGAGGTGTCTCGGGCAAATCCGTCGAGCAGATCGGCTCCTGAACTCGGAGTGGGCAGAAGGCGTTCCAGGGGCTGCTGCTCTCTAGTCGTCGATTCCAAAACTTCCGCGACATCTGAGAAATAGGGGGAAGCGCAGTTTATCAGCAACAACACACCCGCCTTCAACCTATTCAGTCTCCACTGGACAATCGGTCGAGGAAGTATCTCCGCGTCGGCTGTGGGCACATTGGAGCCATTCAAAATAGATCGAGGTTTCGTCGGTACATCCGCAGTGGTGGACGTCCTTCGGGAGAAGCTGCACTGAGCTGGTCGACAAGTGGCTGCTTGTCGAATCAAATTGATTTTCTGTGCTCCATTGACATCTGCAAACAAAAATCGATAAGACCACAAGTTTCAGGGCATTCGCTCGAGATTCCATCCTTTTCGGCGGATTCGCGGGAGGGTCTCCGAATGGGGTTTCTAGTATCAGAAAGGGAAAAAAAAGCCGCCTCCCGGGTGGTGGTGGACAAGTGGTTCGCCCGCGTCGAATCGTTTGGAATCACAGCCGCCTATTGACGTCCGCAAAAGAAAAATCGATAAGACCACAAGTTTCAGGGCATCTGCTCGCCTTTTGAGCCTTTTCGGCCTTTTCGGCCTTTTCGGCCTTTTCGGCCTTCTCGGCGGATTCGTGGCGTCTGCGAATGGGCCTCGAATTGTCTTCCCCCCGAGGGTTCGTCCTTAAACAGTGGAGCAGTCGTCGCAAGTCCGCAAGTCCATCGGAAGTGGTGGAAGTCCATCGGGGAGAAGCTGCTCCCGGGGTGGTGTGGTGGCAAGTGGGTTTCCGTCGAATCGATTGGAATCACTGTGCTCCATTGGAATCTGCAAAAGAAAAGGACATTATCACCCGCATCTCTCGAGATTCCGTCCTTACCGTCTAGTGTCGAAAGAGAAATGAACAATAAAATGATCAACATAAATGATCAATTTCGAATTGGGGGGGGGGGGAATATATAGCGATGATTGAAACATTGGCGAATTGGGAGCGGGGAAAACAGACGGATAGTGCCACTCGAGGGCAATCCAAACAACGTCAATCAATTACAGAATGAAAATGATGTCTATGACTCGCTTCGGATTCAGCAGTGCGTTGTAATCGCCTCTTCGATCTTGCACAATTCTCCTCGACAATCGGGTGGAGCAGTGCGAGGAAGGAGCCCGAGGTGTCTTCCTTCCAATCGACACTCTGATTTCTGACGCAGAGGTGTGACATCTCCACTTTGAATCGATCGACTCCTTTCGGCCATCAAGAGGAGTACTCCCAGAGTCATCCATTCTTCTATTGATCAATGTTCCGAGCAGTGCATCATCCTTGCCCTCATCGAAGTACATAATGAGATCAATGGAGCGGCGATCTGTCGATCCTCAGATGGGAGCTGCAGGGGGGATCGCATCGTGTCCTCTCTATACACACTGCTCCCGGCGCGGCTCCTTCGCTAGACGTCATCGTCGACGCTTCTCCTCCTACTCTGACCGGGGATCCATCACCACCCGGAAACCGTCCAATCGTCCTGTCATCTTGTGTTGTGCTCGAATTGCTCGCGTCTCCCCTCCTTCGGAGGTCCATTTGAAGAGAGACTCGTGGCAGAATGGAGTTGGAAATCTAAAAGTTCGGTGTGCAGAACTAGACATCAAGAGGAATACACTAGCCTTCAGTCATCCAGCTCTCAATCGGTTGCTCCTTTTTCATTCTCAAGCTGCTCCTCTCACTCGAATCCACATTCTTCTTCGGGAGCCGCCGCCGCCGGTGACCATGTCTCGGAGGAAAGAACTGAAATGAAAGGGCAAGGACGATCTGAGACATCTGAGATACTCGCCCAGTGTGTCCCCAACTATCCCCGCATCCCACCTGCTTGCTCGATCGACGGCGAGCTCCGAATCGGGTGGAGGAGCTCCTTCTCCTCACCATCTGATCCTGTTCGCTGGCTCCTTCTCCATCGTGTCGACGTCGTCGGTCCTCTGCCAGTTGCAGACCATCGGGGTTGTACGGGGGGCGACGCTACCTGTAAGAATTGAAACGATGGAAAACTGAAAGAGAGAGAGAGAGAGAGAGAGAGAGAAAGAAAGAGACAGAGGAAGCTGTGGGAGGAAAGGCGCGAGAGACTTCTGTAGGCATACGGTAGATGGCAAAATACAAGGCAACGGTGTAAAAAATCGATAATTGACACGTCGTCGGTGTCCACTGCGCGCAAAGAACCCAAATGAGCGCTCAGAGAGACGGGGCGGTCGAGATTTGCCGCGCAGTCTAGAGGTCGCAATGGGGCGCGCTTGCATTGGATGACGAGAGGGGGAGACGGAGAGAAAGAGAGGGATGGGAGAATGGGACAGGTCTGGGAATGAGATATTGGAGGAGGCAAATGTGCGCAATTGAAGAGGGTAAGAGTTGAGAGGACTTGGACACCTTCGGAAACGGATGTTTGCAGTTAGTCAAATTTACCCTAATTTTCGAAAATCGATGAATTTTCGACTCAACTTATCTCGGTCAATTTAAATCGGACTAACTTCTGCTCAACTGATAAAAGTTACCTAGTGAACCAAATAATCAAGGTTTGTTATCAGCTAGTCACTCAGATCCCTGATAATTTCAGCATTCGACGTCAAAAATTGCCGATTTTGCAAAAATCGATGAATTTTCGACTCAACTTATATCGGTCAATTTAAATCGGACTAACTTCTGCTCAACTGATAAAAGTTACCTAGTGAACCAAATAATCAAGGTTTGTTATCAGCTAGTCACTCAGATCCCTGATAATTTCAGCATTCGACGTCAAAAATTGCCGATTTTGCAAAAATCGATGAATTTTCGACTCAACTTATATCGGTCAATTTAAATCGGACTAACTTCTGCTCAACTGATAAAAGTTTCCTAGTGAACCAAATAATCAAGGTTTGTTATCAGCTAGTCACTCAGATCCCTGATAATTTCAGCATTTCAAGTCAAAAATTGCCGATTTTGCAAAAATCGATGAATTTTCGACTCAACTTATCTCGGTCAATTTAAATGGGACAAACTAATGCTCAACTGATAAAAGTTACCTAGTGAACCAAATAATCAAGGTTTGTTATCAGCTAGTCACTCAGATCCCTGATAATTTCAGCATTCGACGTCAAAAATTGCCGATTTTGCAAAAATCGATGAATTTTCGACTCAACTTATCTCGGTCAATTTAAATCGGACTAACTTCTGCTCAACTGATAAAAGTTACCTAGTGAACCAAATAATCAAGGTTTGTTATCAGCTAGTCACTCAGATCCCTGATAATTTCAGCATTCGACGTCAAAAATTGCTGATTTTGCGAAAATCGATGAATTTTCGACTCAACTTATATCGGTCAATTTAAATCGGACTAACTTCTGCTCAACTGATAAAAGTTACCTAGTGAACCAAATAATCAAGGTTTGTTATCAGCTAGTCACTCAGATCCCTGATAATTTCAGCATTCGACGTCAAAAATTGCCGATTTTGCAAAAATCGATGAATTTTCGACTCAACTTATCTCGGTCAATTTAAATCGGACAAACTAATGCTCAACAGATAAAATTTACCTAGTGAACCAAATAATCAAGGTTTGTTATCAGCTAGTCACTCAGATCCCTGATAATTTCAGCATTTCAAGTCAAAAATTGCCGATTTTGCAAAAATCGATGAATTTTCGACTCAACTTATCTCGGTCAATTTAAATCGGACAAACTAATGCTCAACAGATAAAATTTACCTAGTGAACCAAATAATCAAGGTTTGTTATCAGCTAGTCACTCAGATCCCTGATAATTTCAGCATTCGACGTCAAAAATTGCCGATTTTGCAAAAATCGATGAATTTTCGACTCAACTTATCTCGGTCAATTTAAATCGGACAAACTAATGCTCAACAGATAAAATTTACCTAGTGAACCAAATAATCAAGGTTTGTTATCAGCTAGTCACTCAGATCCCTGATAATTTCAGCATTTCAAGTCAAAAATTTCCGATTTTGCAAAAATCGATGAATTTTCGACTCAACATATCTCGGTCAATTTAAATGGGACAAACTAATGCTCAACTGATAAAAGTTACCTAGTGAACCAAATAATCAAGGTTTGTTATCAGCTAGTCACTCAGATCCCTGATAATTTCAGCATTTCAAGTCAAAAATTGCCGATTTTGCAAAAATCGATGAATTTTCGATTCAACTTATCTCGGTTAATTTAAGTGGCAGAGACTTGTGCTCAACTGACAAAATTTACCTAGTGAACCAAATAATCAAGGTTTGTTATCAGCTAGTCACTCAGATCCCTGATAATTTCAGCATTTCAAGTCAAAAATTGCCGATTTTGCGAAAATCGATGAATTTTCGACTCAACTTATATCGGTCAATTTAAATCGGACTAACTTTTGCTCAACTGATAAAAGTTACCTAGTGAACCAAATAATCAAGGTTTGTTATCAGCTAGTCACTCAGATCCCTGATAATTTCAGCATTCGACGTCAAAAATTGCCGATTTTGCAAAAATCGATGAATTTTCGACTCAACTTATCTCGGTCAATTTAAATCGGACTAACTTCTGCTCAACTGATAAAAGTTACCTAGTGAACCAAATAATCAAGGTTTGTTATCAGCTAGTCACTCAGATCCCTGATAATTTCAGCATTCGACGTCAAAAATTGCCGATTTTGCGAAAATCGATGAATTTTCGACTCAACTTATATCGGTCAATTTAAATCGGACTAACTTCTGCTCAACTGATAAAAGTTACCTAGTGAACCAAATAATCAAGGTTTGTTATCAGCTAGTCACTCAGATCCCTGATAATTTCAGCATTTCAAGTCAAAAATTGCCGATTTTGCAAAAATCGATGAATTTTCGACTCAACTTATCTCGGTCAATTTAAATCGGACTAACTTCTGCTCAACTGATAAAAGTTACCTAGTGAACCAAATAATCAAGGTTTGTTATCAGCTAGTCACTCAGATCCCTGATAATTTCAGCATTCGACGTCAAAAATTGCCGATTTTGCGAAAATCGATGAATTTTCGACTCAACTTATATCGGTCAATTTAAATCGGACTAACTTCTGCTCAACTGATAAAAGTTACCTAGTGAACCAAATAATCAAGGTTTGTTATCAGCTAGTCACTCAGATCCCTGATAATTTCAGCATTTCAAGTCAAAAATTGCCGATTTTGCAAAAATCGATGAATTTTCGACTCAACTTATCTCGGTCAATTTAAATCGGACAAACTAATGCTCAACTGATAAAATTTACCTAGTGAACCAAATAATCAAGGTTTGTTATCAGCTAGTCACTCATATCCCTGATAATTTCAGCATTTCAAGTCAAAAATTGCCGATTTTGCAAAAATCGATGAATTTTCGATTCAACTTATCTCGGTCAATTGAAATGGGACAAGCTTATGCTCAACTGATAAAAGTTACCTAGTGAACCAAATAACCAAGGTTTGTTATCAGCTAGTCACTCATATCCCTGATAATTTCAGCATTTCAAGTCAAAAATTGCCGATTTTGCAAAAATCGATGAATTTTCGATTCAACTTATCTCGGTCAATTTAAATGAGACAAGCTTATGCTCAACTGATAAAAGTTACCTAGTGAACCAAATAATCAAGGTTTGTTATCAGCAAGTCACTCAGATCCCTGATAATTTCAGCATTTCAAGTCAAAAATTGCCGATTTTGCAAAAATCGATGAATTTTCGACTCAACTTATATCGGTCAATTTAAATCGGACTAACTTCTGCTCAACTGATAAAAGTTACCTAGTGAACCAAATAATCAAGGTTTGTTATCAGCTAGTCACTCAGATCCCTGATAATTTCAGCATTTCAAGTCAAAAATTGCCGATTTTGCAAAAATCGATGAATTTTCGATTCAACTTATCTCGGTTAATTTAAGTGGCAGAGACTTGTGCTCAACTGACAAAATTTACCTAGTGAACCAAATAATCAAGGTTTGTTATCAGCTAGTCACTCAGATCCCTGATAATTTCAGCATTTCAAGTCAAAAATTGCCGATTTTGCGAAAATCGATGAATTTTCGACTCAACTTATATCGGTCAATTTAAATCGGACTAACTTTTGCTCAACTGATAAAAGTTACCTAGTGAACCAAATAATCAAGGTTTGTTATCAGCTAGTCACTCAGATCCCTGATAATTTCAGCATTCGACGTCAAAAATTGCCGATTTTGCAAAAATCGATGAATTTTCGACTCAACTTATCTCGGTCAATTTAAATCGGACTAACTTCTGCTCAACTGATAAAATTTACCTAGTGAACCAAATAATCAAGGTTTGTTATCAGCTAGTCACTCAGATCCCTGATAATTTCAGCATTTCAAGTCAAAAATTGCCGATTTTGCAAAAATCGATGAATTTTCGACTCAACTTATCTCGGTCAATTTAAATCGGACTAACTTCTGCTCAACTGATAAAAGTTACCTAGTGAACCAAATAATCAAGGTTTGTTATCAGCTAGTCACTCAGATCCCTGATAATTTCAGCATTCGACGTCAAAAATTGCCGATTTTGCGAAAATCGATGAATTTTCGACTCAACTTATATCGGTCAATTTAAATCGGACTAACTTCTGCTCAACTGATAAAAGTTACCTAGTGAACCAAATAATCAAGGTTTGTTATCAGCTAGTCACTCAGATCCCTGATAATTTCAGCATTTCAAGTCAAAAATTGCCGATTTTGCAAAAATCGATGAATTTTCGACTCAACTTATCTCGGTCAATTTAAATCGGACAAACTAATGCTCAACTGATAAAATTTACCTAGTGAACCAAATAATCAAGGTTTGTTATCAGCTAGTCACTCATATCCCTGATAATTTCAGCATTTCAAGTCAAAAATTGCCGATTTTGCAAAAATCGATGAATTTTCGATTCAACTTATCTCGGTCAATTGAAATGGGACAAGCTTATGCTCAACTGATAAAAGTTACCTAGTGAACCAAATAACCAAGGTTTGTTATCAGCTAGTCACTCATATCCCTGATAATTTCAGCATTTCAAGTCAAAAATTGCCGATTTTGCAAAAATCGATGAATTTTCGATTCAACTTATCTCGGTCAATTTAAATGAGACAAGCTTATGCTCAACTGATAAAAGTTACCTAGTGAACCAAATAATCAAGGTTTGTTATCAGCAAGTCACTCAGATCCCTGATAATTTCAGCATTTCAAGTCAAAAATTGCCGATTTTGCAAAAATCGATGAATTTTCGACTCAACTTATATCGGTCAATTTAAATCGGACTAACTTCTGCTCAACTGATAAAAGTTACCTAGTGAACCAAATAATCAAGGTTTGTTATCAGCTAGTCACTCAGATCCCTGATAATTTCAGCATTTCAAGTCAAAAATTGCCGATTTTGCAAAAATCGATGAATTTTCGATTCAACTTATCTCGGTTAATTTAAGTGGCAGAGACTTGTGCTCAACTGACAAAATTTACCTAGTGAACCAAATAATCAAGGTTTGTTATCAGCTAGTCACTCAGATCCCTGATAATTTCAGCATTTCAAGTCAAAAATTGCCGATTTTGCGAAAATCGATGAATTTTCGACTCAACTTATATCGGTCAATTTAAATCGGACTAACTTTTGCTCAACTGATAAAAGTTACCTAGTGAACCAAATAATCAAGGTTTGTTATCAGCTAGTCACTCAGATCCCTGATAATTTCAGCATTCGACGTCAAAAATTGCCGATTTTGCAAAAATCGATGAATTTTCGACTCAACTTATCTCGGTCAATTTAAATCGGACTAACTTCTGCTCAACTGATAAAATTTACCTAGTGAACCAAATAATCAAGGTTTGTTATCAGCTAGTCACTCATATCCCTGATAATTTCAGCATTTCAAGTCAAAAATTGCCGATTTTGCAAAAATCGATGAATTTTCGATTCAACTTATCTCGGTCAATTGAAATGGGACAAGCTTATGCTCAACTGATAAAAGTTACCTAGTGAACCAAATAACCAAGGTTTGTTATCAGCTAGTCACTCATATCCCTGATAATTTCAGCATTTCAAGTCAAAAATTGCCGATTTTGCAAAAATCGATGAATTTTCGATTCAACTTATCTCGGTCAATTTAAATGAGACAAGCTTATGCTCAACTGATAAAAGTTACCTAGTGAACCAAATAATCAAGGTTTGTTATCAGCAAGTCACTCAGATCCCTGATAATTTCAGCATTTCAAGTCAAAAATTGCCGATTTTGCAAAAATCGATGAATTTTCGACTCAACTTATATCGGTCAATTTAAATCGGACTAACTTCTGCTCAACTGATAAAAGTTACCTAGTGAACCAAATAATCAAGGTTTGTTATCAGCAAGTCACTCAGATCCCTGATAATTTCAGCATTTCAAGTCAAAAATTGCCGATTTTGCAAAAATCGATGAATTTTCGATTCAACTTATCTCGGTCAATTTAAATCGGACTAACTTCTGCTCAACTGATAAAAGTTACCTAGTGAACCAAATAATCAAGGTTTGTTATCAGCTAGTCACTCAGATCCCTGATAATTTCAGCATTCGACGTCAAAAATTGCCGATTTTGCGAAAATCGATGAATTTTCGACTCAACTTATATCTATAAACGTATTTGATATACGTGTTCCTGGTATATCATGTTTATGGTGTTTGGTTATGAGAGTGTTAAGATATATCTTTATTAGGGTTAAATATATGAGGGCGGTATGAGCGGGTGGTCGCTGGAGGTCCCAGAGAGCGACCACTCACTACCGCTGCGTCATGCTCGACTGATGTTTACGAGCCCTTCCACTCGTGGGCGTGTGGTTGCGCGTGACATGCGAGTGTTACGAGGCATGTGCCCCCCCGGGCGCCATGTGGCCCCCAGCTGGGGTGCATATTACGCACACTCGGGCAAGATGGAAAGAGAGGACCAAAGTCCACTCGTTCACATCCCACCCCCTTTAGAAAGCTGCGACGTCCTCGGCGCTATAGATGGTAGAGCCCGAGTTTGTCCCTACTTTCCAAAAGTAAGCACATAGATGGAATAATCAGCGAAACCACATCCCACCCCTTTTTGAAATGATTCGCCCTCGAAGCAAGATGGAATGAAACCTCGAGTTTGAACCAAGTCCAAAAGAGTCAATAACAATTGAACGACCTAACTACAAATACATAAACTAGTCTACCTTAGAAATACAATTGAACAGATTCACCGTCATTTTATCGCCTCAGTCTTAAACTATTAACCAGCCTTCGTTAGAAATCGGCGCTGAGAATTGCGGATATTACAATAAAATAAAGGGGAATTTTGAACAAGAGACGTGGCATTCTTCAAATTGTCAATAACAAAGTGTTCCTAGCGCCTATTAACAACCTTAGTGTTCTACAGCTCTTAGTGATATAAATAGCGGCGGTATTGTATCATCGCGGCTACACGATTAGGTCTGCAGCGTCATCGCGCATTTACCAAGATCAAAATCGGGGAGGGCATCACAACATGGCTCATTCGCCAAAAGAACTTATACAACCGAATTGTACTTGAGAACACACTCTCGCAATGGGAATTGCATCATGGAGGAAAAGGTTAGACGGGGGAACTCATCCAGAAGTGGATCAAAATCCGCAGCAACTTGAAGCACGATCCTTGTAACTGCTCGCATAGCACAACTTCGGCCAGACAGAATACGAATAGGTAGAAGGGTAGTATCAGGGTTCGGAAGAAGGGATGGAATAGAAGATATTGGTTCTCGGTGGGTGTAGCGGTAGGGTAGCACTAGGAATCAAATCCTCGACACCAGAGTTCGCGGAGACTCTAGCCGAAAGATGGAATGGAACACTCGGCTAGAGCTCCTACTGGTGGGACTTCCATATAAACGTATTTGATATACGTGTTCCTGGTATATCATGTTTATGGTGTTTGGTTATGAGAGTGTTAAGATATATCTTTATTAGGGTTAAATATATGAGGGCGGTATGAGCGGGTGGTCGCTGGAGGTCCCAGAGAGCGACCACTCACTACCGCTGCGTCATGCTCGACTGATGTTTACGAGCCCTTCCACTCGTGGGCGTGTGGTTGCGCGTGACATGCGAGTGTTACGAGGCATGTGCCCCCCCGGGCGCCATGTGGCCCCCAGCTGGGGTGCATATTACGCACACTCGGGCAAGATGGAAAGAGAGGACCAAAGTCCACTCGTTCACATATCGGTCAATTTAAATCGGACTAACTTCTGCTCAACTGATAAAAGTTACCTAGTGAACCAAATAATCAAGGTTTGTTATCAGCTAGTCACTCAGATCCCTGATAATTTCAGCATTTCAAGTCAAAAATTGCCGATTTTGCAAAAATCGATGAATTTTCGACTCAACTTATCTCGGTCAATTTAAATCGGACAAACTAATGCTCAACTGATAAAATTTACCTAGTGAACCAAATAATCAAGGTTTGTTATCAGCTAGTCACTCATATCCCTGATAATTTCAGCATTTCAAGTCAAAAATTGCCGATTTTGCAAAAATCGATGAATTTTCGATTCAACTTATCTCGGTCAATTGAAATGGGACAAGCTTATGCTCAACTGATAAAAGTTACCTAGTGAACCAAATAACCAAGGTTTGTTATCAGCTAGTCACTCATATCCCTGATAATTTCAGCATTTCAAGTCAAAAATTGCCGATTTTGCAAAAATCGATGAATTTTCGATTCAACTTATCTCGGTCAATTTAAATGAGACAAGCTTATGCTCAACTGATAAAAGTTACCTAGTGAACCAAATAATCAAGGTTTGTTATCAGCAAGTCACTCAGATCCCTGATAATTTCAGCATTTCAAGTCAAAAATTGCCGATTTTGCAAAAATCGATGAATTTTCGACTCAACTTATATCGGTCAATTTAAATCGGACTAACTTCTGCTCAACTGATAAAAGTTACCTAGTGAACCAAATAATCAAGGTTTGTTATCAGCTAGTCACTCAGATCCCTGATAATTTCAGCATTTCAAGTCAAAAATTGCCGATTTTGCAAAAATCGATGAATTTTCGATTCAACTTATCTCGGTTAATTTAAGTGGCAGAGACTTGTGCTCAACTGACAAAATTTACCTAGTGAACCAAATAATCAAGGTTTGTTATCAGCTAGTCACTCAGATCCCTGATAATTTCAGCATTTCAAGTCAAAAATTGCCGATTTTGCGAAAATCGATGAATTTTCGACTCAACTTATATCGGTCAATTTAAATCGGACTAACTTTTGCTCAACTGATAAAAGTTACCTAGTGAACCAAATAATCAAGGTTTGTTATCAGCTAGTCACTCAGATCCCTGATAATTTCAGCATTCGACGTCAAAAATTGCCGATTTTGCAAAAATTGCCGATTTTGCAAAAATCGATGAATTTTCGACTCAACTTATCTCGGTCAATTTAAATCGGACTAACTTCTGCTCAACTGATAAAAGTTACCTAGTGAACCAAATAATCAAGGTTTGTTATCAGCTAGTCACTCAGATCCCTGATAATTTCAGCATTTCAAGTCAAAAATTGCCGATTTTGCAAAAATCGATGAATTTTCGACTCAACTTATCTCGGTCAATTTAAATCGGACTAACTTCTGCTCAACTGATAAAAGTTACCTAGTGAACCAAATAATCAAGGTTTGTTATCAGCTAGTCACTCAGATCCCTGATAATTTCAGCATTTCAAGTCAAAAATTGCCGATTTTGCGAAAATCGATGAATTTTCGACTCAACTTATATCGGTCAATTTAAATCGGACTAACTTCTGCTCAACTGATAAAAGTTACCTAGTGAACCAAATAATCAAGGTTTGTTATCAGCTAGTCACTCAGATCCCTGATAATTTCAGCATTCGACGTCAAAAATTGCCGATTTTGCGAAAATCGATGAATTTTCGACTCAACTTATATCGGTCAATTTAAATCGGACTAACTTCTGCTCAACTGATAAAAGTTACCTAGTGAACCAAATAATCAAGGTTTGTTATCAGCTAGTCACTCAGATCCCTGATAATTTCAGCATTTCAAGTCAAAAATTGCCGATTTTGCAAAAATCGATGAATTTTCGACTCAACTTATCTCGGTCAATTTAAATCGGACTAACTTCTGCTCAACTGATAAAAGTTACCTAGTGAACCAAATAATCAAGGTTTGTTATCAGCTAGTCACTCAGATCCCTGATAATTTCAGCATTTCAAGTCAAAAATTGCCGATTTTGCAAAAATCGATGAATTTTCGACTCAACTTATCTCGGTCAATTTAAATCGGACAAACTAATGCTCAACTGATAAAATTTACCTAGTGAACCAAATAATCAAGGTTTGTTATCAGCTAGTCACTCATATCCCTGATAATTTCAGCATTTCAAGTCAAAAATTGCCGATTTTGCAAAAATCGATGAATTTTCGATTCAACTTATCTCGGTCAATTGAAATGGGACAAGCTTATGCTCAACTGATAAAAGTTACCTAGTGAACCAAATAACCAAGGTTTGTTATCAGCTAGTCACTCATATCCCTGATAATTTCAGCATTTCAAGTCAAAAATTGCCGATTTTGCAAAAATCGATGAATTTTCGATTCAACTTATCTCGGTCAATTTAAATGAGACAAGCTTATGCTCAACTGATAAAAGTTACCTAGTGAACCAAATAATCAAGGTTTGTTATCAGCAAGTCACTCAGATCCCTGATAATTTCAGCATTTCAAGTCAAAAATTGCCGATTTTGCAAAAATCGATGAATTTTCGACTCAACTTATATCGGTCAATTTAAATCGGACTAACTTCTGCTCAACTGATAAAAGTTACCTAGTGAACCAAATAATCAAGGTTTGTTATCAGCAAGTCACTCAGATCCCTGATAATTTCAGCATTCGACGTCAAAAATTGCCGATTTTGCAAAAATCGATGAATTTTCGACTCAACTTATCTCGGTCAATTTAAATCGGACTAACTTCTGCTCAACTGATAAAAGTTACCTAGTGAACCAAATAATCAAGGTTTGTTATCAGCAAGTCACTCAGATCCCTGATAATTTCAGCATTCGACGTCAAAAATTGCCGATTTTGCAAAAATCGATGAATTTTCGACTCAACTTATCTCGGTCAATTTAAATCGGACTAACTTCTGCTCAACTGATAAAAGTTACCTAGTGAACCAAATAATCAAGGTTTGTTATCAGCTAGTCACTCAGATCCCTGATAATTTCAGCATTCGACGTCAAAAATTGCCGATTTTGCGAAAATCGATGAATTTTCGACTCAACTTATATCGGTCAATTTAAATCGGACTAACTTCTGCTCAACTGATAAAAGTTACCTAGTGAACCAAATAATCAAGGTTTGTTATCAGCAAGTCACTCAGATCCCTGATAATTTCAGCATTCGACGTCAAAAATTGCCGATTTTGCAAAAATCGATGAATTTTCGACTCAACTTATCTCGGTCAATTTAAATCGGACTAACTTCTGCTCAACTGATAAAAGTTACCTAGTGAACCAAATAATCAAGGTTTGTTATCAGCTAGTCACTCAGATCCCTGATAATTTCAGCATTCGACGTCAAAAATTGCCGATTTTGCGAAAATCGATGAATTTTCGACTCAACTTATATCGGTCAATTTAAATCGGACTAACTTCTGCTCAACTGATAAAAGTTACCTAGTGAACCAAATAATCAAGGTTTGTTATCAGCTAGTCACTCAGATCCCTGATAATTTCAGCATTCGACGTCAAAAATTGCCGATTTTGCAAAAATCGATGAATTTTCGACTCAACTTATCTCGGTCAATTAAAATCGGACAAACTAATGCTCAACTGATAAAAGTTACCTAGTGAACCAAATAATCAAGGTTTGTTATCAGCAAGTCACTCAGATCCCTGATAATTTCAGCATTTCAAGTCAAAAATTGCCGATTTTGCAAAAATCGATGAATTTTCGACTCAACTTATCTCGGTCAATTTAAATCAGACTAACTTCTGCTCAACTGATAAAAGTTACCTAGTGAACCAAATAATCAAGGTTTGTTATCAGCAAGTCACTCAGATCCCTGATAATTTCAGCATTCGACGTCAAAAATTGCCGATTTTGCAAAAATCGATGAATTTTCGACTCAACTTATCTCGGTCAATTTAAATCGGACTAACTTCTGCTCAACTGATAAAAGTTACCTAGTGAACCAAATAATCAAGGTTTGTTATCAGCAAGTCACTCAGATCCCTGATAATTTCAGCATTCGACGTCAAAAATTGCCGATTTTGCAAAAATCGATGAATTTTCGACTCAACTTATCTCGGTCAATTTAAATCGGACTAACTTCTGCTCAACTGATAAAAGTTACCTAGTGAACCAAATAATCAAGGTTTGTTATCAGCTAGTCACTCAGATCCCTGATAATTTCAGCATTCGACGTCAAAAATTGCCGATTTTGCGAAAATCGATGAATTTTCGACTCAACTTATATCGGTCAATTTAAATCGGACTAACTTCTGCTCAACTGATAAAAGTTACCTAGTGAACCAAATAATCAAGGTTTGTTATCAGCAAGTCACTCAGATCCCTGATAATTTCAGCATTCGACGTCAAAAATTGCCGATTTTGCAAAAATCGATGAATTTTCGACTCAACTTATCTCGGTCAATTTAAATCGGACTAACTTCTGCTCAACTGATAAAAGTTACCTAGTGAACCAAATAATCAAGGTTTGTTATCAGCTAGTCACTCAGATCCCTGATAATTTCAGCATTCGACGTCAAAAATTGCCGATTTTGCGAAAATCGATGAATTTTCGACTCAACTTATATCGGTCAATTTAAATCGGACTAACTTCTGCTCAACTGATAAAAGTTACCTAGTGAACCAAATAATCAAGGTTTGTTATCAGCTAGTCACTCAGATCCCTGATAATTTCAGCATTCGACGTCAAAAATTGCCGATTTTGCAAAAATCGATGAATTTTCGACTCAACTTATATCGGTCAATTTAAATCGGACTAACTTCTGCTCAACTGATAAAAGTTACCTAGTGAACCAAATAATCAAGGTTTGTTATCAGCTAGTCACTCAGATCCCTGATAATTTCAGCATTCGACGTCAAAAATTGCCGATTTTGCAAAAATCGATGAATTTTCGACTCAACTTATCTCGGTCAATTAAAATCGGACAAACTAATGCTCAACTGATAAAAGTTACCTAGTGAACCAAATAATCAAGGTTTGTTATCAGCAAGTCACTCAGATCCCTGATAATTTCAGCATTTCAAGTCAAAAATTGCCGATTTTGCAAAAATCGATGAATTTTCGACTCAACTTATCTCGGTCAATTTAAATCGGACAAACTAATGCTCAACTGATAAAATTTACCTAGTGAACCAAATAATCAAGGTTTGTTATCAGCTAGTCACTCAGATCCCTGATAATTTCAGCATTTCAAGTCAAAAATTGCCGATTTTGCAAAAATCGATGAATTTTCGACTCAACTTATCTCGGTCAATTTAAATCGGACAAACTAATGCTCAACTGATAAAATTTACCTAGTGAACCAAATAATCAAGGTTTGTTATCAGCAAGTCACTCAGATCCCTGATAATTTCAGCATTTCAAGTCAAAAATTGCCGATTTTGCAAAAATCGATGAATTTTCGACTCAACTTATCTCGGTCAATTTAAATCGGACTAACTTCTGCTCAACTGATAAAAGTTACCTAGTGAACCAAATAATCAAGGTTTGTTATCAGCTAGTCACTCAGATCCCTGATAATTTCAGCATTCGACGTCAAAAATTGCCGATTTTGCAAAAATCGATGAATTTTCGACTCAACTTATCTCGGTCAATTTAAATCGGACTAACTTCTGCTCAACTGATAAAAGTTACCTAGTGAACCAAATAATCAAGGTTTGTTATCAGCTAGTCACTCAGATCCCTGATAATTTCAGCATTCGACGTCAAAAATTGCCGATTTTGCAAAAATCGATGAATTTTCGACTCAACTTATCTCGGTCAATTAAAATCGGACAAACTAATGCTCAACTGATAAAAGTTACCTAGTGAACCAAATAATCAAGGTTTGTTATCAGCAAGTCACTCAGATCCCTGATAATTTCAGCATTTCAAGTCAAAAATTGCCGATTTTGCAAAAATCGATGAATTTTCGACTCAACTTATCTCGGTCAATTAAAATCGGACAAACTAATGCTCAACTGATAAAAGTTACCTAGTGAACCAAATAATCAAGGTTTGTTATCAGCTAGTCACTCAGATCCCTGATAATTTCAGCATTTCAAGTCAAAAATTGCCGATTTTGCAAAAATCGATGAATTTTCGACTCAACTTATCTCGGTCAATTTAAATCGGACAAACTAATGCTCAACTGATAAAATTTACCTAGTGAACCAAATAATCAAGGTTTGTTATCAGCAAGTCACTCAGATCCCTGATAATTTCAGCATTCGACGTCAAAAATTGCCGATTTTGCAAAAATCGATGAATTTTCGACTCAACTTATCTCGGTCAATTTAAATCGGACTAACTTCTGCTCAACTGATAAAAGTTACCTAGTGAACCAAATAATCAAGGTTTGTTATCAGCTAGTCACTCAGATCCCTGATAATTTCAGCATTCGACGTCAAAAATTGCCGATTTTGCGAAAATCGATGAATTTTCGACTCAACTTATATCGGTCAATTTAAATCGGACTAACTTCTGCTCAACTGATAAAAGTTACCTAGTGAACCAAATAATCAAGGTTTGTTATCAGCTAGTCACTCAGATCCCTGATAATTTCAGCATTCGACGTCAAAAATTGCCGATTTTGCAAAAATCGATGAATTTTCGACTCAACTTATCTCGGTCAATTAAAATCGGACAAACTAATGCTCAACTGATAAAAGTTACCTAGTGAACCATATAATCAAGGTTTGTTATCAGCTAGTCACTCAGATCCCTGATAATTTCAGCATTTCAAGTCAAAAATTGCCGATTTTGCAAAAATCGATGAATTTTCGACTCAACTTATCTCGGTCAATTTAAATCGGACAAACTAATGCTCAACTGATAAAATTTACCTAGTGAACCAAATAATCAAGGTTTGTTATCAGCAAGTCACTCAGATCCCTGATAATTTCAGCATTTCAAGTCAAAAATTGCCGATTTTGCAAAAATCGATGAATTTTCGACTCAACTTATCTCGGTCAATTAAAATCGGACAAACTAATGCTCAACTGATAAAAGTTACCTAGTGAACCATATAATCAAGGTTTGTTATCAGCTAGTCACTCAGATCCCTGATAATTTCAGCATTTCAAGTCAAAAATTGCCGATTTTGCAAAAATCGATGAATTTTCGACTCAACTTATCTCGGTCAATTTAAATCGGACTAACTTCTGCTCAACTGATAAAAGTTACCTAGTGAACCAAATAATCAAGGTTTGTTGTCAGCAAGTCACTCAGATCCCTGATAATTTCAGCATTCGACGTCAAAAATTGCCGATTTTGCAAAAATCGATGAATTTTCGACTCAACTTATCTCGGTCAATTTAAATCGGACTAACTTCTGCTCAACTGATAAAAGTTACCTAGTGAACCAAATAATCAAGGTTTGTTATCAGCTAGTCACTCAGATCCCTGATAATTTCAGCATTCGACGTCAAAAATTGCCGATTTTGCGAAAATCGATGAATTTTCGACTCAACTTATATCGGTCAATTTAAATCGGACTAACTTCTGCTCAACTGATAAAAGTTACCTAGTGAACCAAATAATCAAGGTTTGTTATCAGCTAGTCACTCAGATCCCTGATAATTTCAGCATTCGACGTCAAAAATTGCCGATTTTGCAAAAATCGATGAATTTTCGACTCAACTTATCTCGGTCAATTGAAATGGGACAAGCTTATGCTCAACTGATAAAAGTTACCTAGTGAACCAAATAATCAAGGTTTGTTATCAGCTAGTCACTCAGATCCCTGATAATTTCAGCATTTCAAGTCAAAAATTGCCGATTTTGCAAAAATCGATGAATTTTCGACTCAACTTATCTCGGTCAATTAAAATCGGACAAACTAATGCTCAACTGATAAAAGTTACCTAGTGAACCATATAATCAAGGTTTGTTATCAGCTAGTCACTCAGATCCCTGATAATTTCAGCATTTCAAGTCAAAAATTGCCGATTTTGCAAAAATCGATGAATTTTCGACTCAACTTATCTCGGTCAATTTAAATCGGACAAACTAATGCTCAACTGATAAAATTTACCTAGTGAACCAAATAATCAAGGTTTGTTATCAGCAAGTCACTCAGATCCCTGATAATTTCAGCATTTCAAGTCAAAAATTGCCGATTTTGCAAAAATCGATGAATTTTCGACTCAACTTATCTCGGTCAATTAAAATCGGACAAACTAATGCTCAACTGATAAAAGTTACCTAGTGAACCATATAATCAAGGTTTGTTATCAGCTAGTCACTCAGATCCCTGATAATTTCAGCATTTCAAGTCAAAAATTGCCGATTTTGCAAAAATCGATGAATTTTCGACTCAACTTATCTCGGTCAATTTAAATCGGACTAACTTCTGCTCAACTGATAAAAGTTACCTAGTGAACCAAATAATCAAGGTTTGTTGTCAGCAAGTCACTCAGATCCCTGATAATTTCAGCATTCGACGTCAAAAATTGCCGATTTTGCAAAAATCGATGAATTTTCGACTCAACTTATCTCGGTCAATTTAAATCGGACTAACTTCTGCTCAACTGATAAAAGTTACCTAGTGAACCAAATAATCAAGGTTTGTTATCAGCTAGTCACTCAGATCCCTGATAATTTCAGCATTCGACGTCAAAAATTGCCGATTTTGCGAAAATCGATGAATTTTCGACTCAACTTATATCGGTCAATTTAAATCGGACTAACTTCTGCTCAACTGATAAAAGTTACCTAGTGAACCAAATAATCAAGGTTTGTTATCAGCTAGTCACTCAGATCCCTGATAATTTCAGCATTCGACGTCAAAAATTGCCGATTTTGCAAAAATCGATGAATTTTCGACTCAACTTATCTCGGTCAATTGAAATGGGACAAGCTTATGCTCAACTGATAAAAGTTACCTAGTGAACCAAATAATCAAGGTTTGTTATCAGCTAGTCACTCAGATCCCTGATAATTTCAGCATTTCAAGTCAAAAATTGCCGATTTTGCAAAAATCGATGAATTTTCGACACAACTTATCTCGGTCAATTGAAATGGGACAAGCTTATGCTCAACTGATAAAAGTTACCTAGTGAACCAAATAATCAAGGTTTGTTATCAGCTAGTCACTCAGATCCCTGATAATTTCAGCATTTCAAGTCAAAAATTGCCGATTTTGCAAAAATCGATGAATTTTCGATTCAACTTATCTCGGTCAATTTAAATGAGACAAGCTTATGCTCAACTGATAAAATTTACCTAGTGAACCAAATAATCAAGGTTTGTTATCAGCTAGTCACTCAGATCCCTGATAATTTCAGCATTTCAAGTCAAAAATTGCCGATTTTGCAAAAATCGATGAATTTTCGACTCAACTTATCTCGGTCAATTAAAATCGGACAAACTAATGCTCAACTGATAAAAGTTACCTAGTGAACCATATAATCAAGGTTTGTTATCAGCTAGTCACTCAGATCCCTGATAATTTCAGCATTTCAAGTCAAAAATTGCCGATTTTGCAAAAATCGATGAATTTTCGACTCAACTTATCTCGGTCAATTTAAATCGGACAAACTAATGCTCAACTGATAAAATTTACCTAGTGAACCAAATAATCAAGGTTTGTTATCAGCAAGTCACTCAGATCCCTGATAAT
Organism: Caenorhabditis macrosperma; assembly: GCA_963932285.1. NCBI lineage: Eukaryota > Metazoa > Nematoda > Chromadorea > Rhabditida > Rhabditidae > Caenorhabditis > Caenorhabditis macrosperma. The sequence goes on along the minus strand of OZ010621.1, from coordinate 14,678,105 downwards.
TTCAGCATTTCAAGTCAAAAATTGCCGATTTTGCAAAAATCGATGAATTTTCGACTCAACTTATCTCGGTCAATTAAAATCGGACAAACTAATGCTCAACTGATAAAAGTTACCTAGTGAACCATATAATCAAGGTTTGTTATCAGCTAGTCACTCAGATCCCTGATAATTTCAGCATTTCAAGTCAAAAATTGCCGATTTTGCAAAAATCGATGAATTTTCGACTCAACTTATCTCGGTCAATTTAAATCGGACTAACTTCTGCTCAACTGATAAAAGTTACCTAGTGAACCAAATAATCAAGGTTTGTTGTCAGCAAGTCACTCAGATCCCTGATAATTTCAGCATTCGACGTCAAAAATTGCCGATTTTGCAAAAATCGATGAATTTTCGACTCAACTTATCTCGGTCAATTTAAATCGGACTAACTTCTGCTCAACTGATAAAAGTTACCTAGTGAACCAAATAATCAAGGTTTGTTATCAGCTAGTCACTCAGATCCCTGATAATTTCAGCATTCGACGTCAAAAATTGCCGATTTTGCGAAAATCGATGAATTTTCGACTCAACTTATATCGGTCAATTTAAATCGGACTAACTTCTGCTCAACTGATAAAAGTTACCTAGTGAACCAAATAATCAAGGTTTGTTATCAGCTAGTCACTCAGATCCCTGATAATTTCAGCATTCGACGTCAAAAATTGCCGATTTTGCAAAAATCGATGAATTTTCGACTCAACTTATCTCGGTCAATTTAAATCGGACTAACTTCTGCTCAACTGATAAAAGTTACCTAGTGAACCAAATAATCAAGGTTTGTTATCAGCTAGTCACTCAGATCCCTGATAATTTCAGCATTCGACGTCAAAAATTGCCGATTTTGCAAAAATCGATGAATTTTCGACTCAACTTATCTCGGTCAATTGAAATGGGACAAGCTTATGCTCAACTGATAAAAGTTACCTAGTGAACCAAATAATCAAGGTTTGTTATCAGCTAGTCACTCAGATCCCTGATAATTTCAGCATTTCAAGTCAAAAATTGCCGATTTTGCAAAAATCGATGAATTTTCGACACAACTTATCTCGGTCAATTGAAATGGGACAAGCTTATGCTCAACTGATAAAAGTTACCTAGTGAACCAAATAATCAAGGTTTGTTATCAGCTAGTCACTCAGATCCCTGATAATTTCAGCATTTCAAGTCAAAAATTGCCGATTTTGCAAAAATCGATGAATTTTCGATTCAACTTATCTCGGTCAATTTAAATGAGACAAGCTTATGCTCAACTGATAAAATTTACCTAGTGAACCAAATAATCAAGGTTTGTTATCAGCTAGTCACTCAGATCCCTGATAATTTCAGCATTTCAAGTCAAAAATTGCCGATTTTGCAAAAATCGATGAATTTTCGACTCAACTTATCTCGGTCAATTAAAATCGGACAAACTAATGCTCAACTGATAAAAGTTACCTAGTGAACCATATAATCAAGGTTTGTTATCAGCTAGTCACTCAGATCCCTGATAATTTCAGCATTCGACGTCAAAAATTGCCGATTTTGCAAAAATCGATGAATTTTCGACTCAACTTATCTCGGTCAATTTAAATCGGACTAACTTCTGCTCAACTGATAAAAGTTACCTAGTGAACCAAATAATCAAGGTTTGTTATCAGCTAGTCACTCAGATCCCTGATAATTTCAGCATTCGACGTCAAAAATTGCCGATTTTGCGAAAATCGATGAATTTTCGACTCAACTTATATCGGTCAATTTAAATCGGACTAACTTCTGCTCAACTGATAAAAGTTACCTAGTGAACCAAATAATCAAGGTTTGTTATCAGCTAGTCACTCAGATCCCTGATAATTTCAGCATTCGACGTCAAAAATTGCCGATTTTGCAAAAATCGATGAATTTTCGACTCAACTTATCTCGGTCAATTTAAATCGGACTAACTTCTGCTCAACTGATAAAAGTTACCTAGTGAACCAAATAATCAAGGTTTGTTATCAGCTAGTCACTCAGATCCCTGATAATTTCAGCATTCGACGTCAAAAATTGCCGATTTTGCAAAAATCGATGAATTTTCGACTCAACTTATCTCGGTCAATTGAAATGGGACAAGCTTATGCTCAACTGATAAAAGTTACCTAGTGAACCAAATAATCAAGGTTTGTTATCAGCTAGTCACTCAGATCCCTGATAATTTCAGCATTTCAAGTCAAAAATTGCCGATTTTGCAAAAATCGATGAATTTTCGACACAACTTATCTCGGTCAATTGAAATGGGACAAGCTTATGCTCAACTGATAAAAGTTACCTAGTGAACCAAATAATCAAGGTTTGTTATCAGCTAGTCACTCAGATCCCTGATAATTTCAGCATTTCAAGTCAAAAATTGCCGATTTTGCAAAAATCGATGAATTTTCGATTCAACTTATCTCGGTCAATTTAAATGAGACAAGCTTATGCTCAACTGATAAAATTTACCTAGTGAACCAAATAATCAAGGTTTGTTATCAGCTAGTCACTCAGATCCCTGATAATTTCAGCATTTCAAGTCAAAAATTGCCGATTTTGCAAAAATCGATGAATTTTCGACTCAACTTATCTCGGTCAATTAAAATCGGACAAACTAATGCTCAACTGATAAAAGTTACCTAGTGAACCATATAATCAAGGTTTGTTATCAGCTAGTCACTCAGATCCCTGATAATTTCAGCATTTCAAGTCAAAAATTGCCGATTTTGCAAAAATCGATGAATTTTCGACTCAACTTATCTCGGTCAATTTAAATCGGACAAACTAATGCTCAACTGATAAAATTTACCTAGTGAACCAAATAATCAAGGTTTGTTATCAGCAAGTCACTCAGATCCCTGATAATTTCAGCATTCGACGTCAAAAATTGCCGATTTTGCAAAAATCGATGAATTTTCGACTCAACTTATCTCGGTCAATTTAAATGGGACAAACTAATGCTCAACTGTTAAAATTTACCTAGTAAACCAAATAATCAAGGTTTGTTATCAGCTAGTCACTCAGATCCCTGATAATTTCAGTATTCGACGTCAAAAATTGCCGATTTTGCAAAAATCGATGAATTTTCGACTCAACTTATCTCGGTCTATTTAAATGGGACAAACTAATGCTCAACTGTTAACATTTACCTAGTGAACCAAATAATCAAGGTTTGTTATCAGCTATTCACTCAGATCCCTGATAATTTCAGTATTTCAAGTCAAAAATTGCCGATTTTGCAAAAATCGATGAATTTTCGACTCAACTTATCTCGGTCAATTTAAATGGGACAAACTAATGCTCAACTGATAAAATTTACCTAGTGAACCAAATAATCAAGGTTTGTTATCAGCTAGTCACTCAGATCCCTGATAATTTCAGTATTCGACGTCAAAAATTGCCGATTTTGCAAAAATCGATGAATTTTCGACTCAACTTATCTCGGTCAATTTAAATCGGACTAACTTATGCTCAACTGATAAAATTTACCTAGTGAACCAAATAATCAAGGTTTGTTATCAGCTAGTCACTCAGATCCCTGATAATTTCAGCATTCGACGTCAAAAATTGCCGATTTTGCAAAAATCGATGAATTTTCGACTCAACTTATCTCGGTCAATTTAAATGGGACAAACTAATGCTCAACTGATAAAATTTACCTAGTGAACCAAATAATCAAGGTTTGTTATCAGCTAGTCACTCAGATCCCTGATAATTTCAGCATTTCAAGTCAAAAATTGCCGATTTTACAAAAATCGATGAATTTTCGACTCAACTTATCTCGGTCAATTTAAATGGGACAAACTAATGCTCAACTGATAAAAGTTACCTAGTGAACCAAATAATCAAGGTTTGTTATCAGCTAGTCACCTATAATGCGTCAGTTTTCTACAAAGAATCCCTTTGAAATAGAACTAACTGTTTTTCTCTCCTAATCGATCGCTTTGTCGCTTTGTCCCCGTTGTCATGTCCACTCGTTCTCTTCGTTTCGGTCTTCCTGCAAAATACGTTTGCGATGACTCCAAAAAAAACAAAATGGAAAAACATACTGACGCAAAGAATAGTTAAAACCCGTTGGTGATGGAAAGCAAAAGAGATTTGAAAAGAGCGGGGTTCGAACCTTCGTGCATCTCCTCCAAACCTACGCACTTACCCATCTGCGCCAAACAGTTGCTGTCCTTGGGCCCTTGAGAGTGCGGTGATAACAGCGGCTGTCGGCGATCCGCGTGGTCCCCAGAGAGAGTGGTGAGGGGCTGAAATAGAAAAAAACATGCAATTTACAAACACATTTTATGATATTTTGAAAAACTAAAATATTAATTTCCAAGACATAACCGTATCCTAAAAGAGAATAGCTTCAAACCGAACCACTTGGTATTCGAAAATTAGCAAAAGTGTGGCCTGATAAAAAATACAAGAAAAAAACAACTTTTTTCACAACTTTCTATATTAAAACATGTTAGAACTTGTTCAATAATCATTTTAAATAATAAAAATTGACGGAAAAACAAAAAAAACATCGATAAAAATAAAGAAATTGCGTGTCAGAAAGAGTTGGCGGGCGCGTAGGTCAAAAAGAAAAAGCGTCACTTTGGCAGGTCTGCTTGCAATTTTTCAGAGGGAATTGGCCTTTTTCATGGTGGTAAAGAATCCTGCCACCAGGCAAATGAATTTCAGCCCACAGAGGATTCGAACTTGTGACCTGAAAAATGTTTGTCTTAAAACGCACACACGCTTAGATTTTCTGCGGCCTCCTCACCAGTTGCTCGTGCACTTTTTCTCTGCGTCTTAGCGATTTCTGCATCTTTCTCCCCAACTCCGCCCACTTCTGCGGCATTTTTGCCGATTCCTGCGCAAAATTACCCGAGTTTTGACATCTAACCCGCTCAATAATCTGACCACTCTCCACAGTCGATGTACGTTTCCCCAATCAATTCCTATCATTACAGATAGTCCAATGGACCAATTTCTTCAAGAGAAGTTCGACTACTCCGCCCAATCCGTGCCTCCTCAATTCATCGTGTTGACGGTCGAAACGCTCAAACAGAGAAACCTCACTTGCGGACCGTCACGGCATGAATCCCAATAGTCTGTGAAATCTCTAGAAAACCCAATTCCCTCTGGTGGCCTAGAAACCCAAATTTGCAAAAGTTAGGCCATGTTGATGAAGAAATGCGGAAAACTGAGAAGGAACATGTCAGATAGGTCACCCTGAGAACCGAATGAATTGGTTCGGGAAATGTAAGTACCTGAGAGGGTAGTATAACGCCATATTCAAAAGTTTGCCTTTTTTCCTTATTCCGGAGAAATTTTGAAAAATCCATTTTTTTGGCACTCGGAGGATAGGCCCTCTTCAAAAAATCATAACTAATTTAGAAATTGTGTAAACAAGTTGGTTAAAAAACGAAAACAGAGCTATTTAGTTGTAGATTACGGTAAAAATACAAATGATTACTCAACTTCAAAATTGGAGACCGTATGTCAGAAAATGTGCCAATGTCGGTACACCTTATTTCTAAATTTGATCACTTTTCGGAGAGATGGACTGATAACACTATGTGGGCAGGGTTTCTTGGTAGTTGTGAGTTACAATCATGATATAAAAACTGGGGGTAACCGATCTTTTACGAAAAAAATTTCCACTTTTAGTGAGACCCAATTTTCGAAATTTCAAGGTTTTTGGTTTAATCTGAAAGTGAGTTACATAGCTTGAAAGACCATGTTTTGGGGACCATTTTTGCAGTTGACCGTTTTTTGATATCTCTCATCACTTCCGAGATATCGACTGAGAAATGATGTCCACTCAACACGAGAACACGCGTCAAAAAATGCCGGAAAAGTCAATTTTTGGAATATTGTTATTTTGTTCAGTTTCCACGAATACAACATGAAATGGGTTCATACGAACAATTTTCAGTATCAAATCTAAGAATGAACACTTATTTCCTTCAGATTTAGTGGGCTCTCTTCTATTCTCCCCTTATTTTGACAGTTTTTGGAAGGGTAGTGCCGGGATTTTCGTCGAATTCTCGAAGATAATTTTGAGATCTCAGAATGTGAATCATTCATCACTACCTAGATCAATATGATTTAGTAGTAGTTGTCTTGAATTTCGATCTCCAGGGTACACATTTCCAGTGTTCTCTAACCCGTGTTCTCGTATTGAGTGGACATAATTTCTCAGTCGATATCTCGGAAGTGATAAGAGATATCAAAAAACGTTCAACTGCAAAAATGGTCCCCAGGACATGGTCTTTCAAGCTATGAGGCTCATTTTTTGATTAAACAAAGAACTTCGAAATTTCGAAAATTGGGTCTCACTAAAAGTGGAAATTTTTTTCGTAAAAGATCGGTTACCCCCAGTTTTTATATCATGATTGTAACTCACAACTACCAACAAACCTTGCCCACATAGTGTTATCACTCCATCTCTCCGAAAAGTGATCAAATTCAGAAATAGGGTCTACTGACATTGGCACATTTTCTGACATACGGTCTCCAATTTTGAAGCTGAGTAATCATTTGTATTTTTACCGTAATCTACAACTAAATAGCTCTGTTTTCGTTTTTTAACCAACTTGTTTACACAATTTCTAAATTAGTTATGATTTTTTGAAGAGGGCCTATCCTCCGAGTGCCAAAAAAATGGATTTTTCAAAATTTCTCCGGAATAAGGAAAAAAGGCAAACTTTTGAATATGGCGTTATACTACCCTCTCAGGTACTTACATTTCCCGAACCAATTCATTCGGTTCTCAGGGTGACCTATCTGACATGTTCCTTCTGAGTTTTAAGCCCAAAAAACTGTGGAAAAGGTTCAGGAACATAGGTGGGTGGCCTAGAAACCCAAAGACTGCAAAACCTAGGCCACTACCTGATATCGTAGAGAACATAGTTCAACTACAAAAGCCCCATGGCCTAGAAACCCAAATTTTCGAAAGTTAGGCCACTCGATGAAAAACACTTCAGAGCTTTACTTTTTTGGTGTAAACCCCACCCCCCCCCCCCAACTTTTGTTCTCGGTGGCCTAGAAACCCAACATTTGAGAAACCTAGGCCACCGTGTGAGAAATCTCAAACTTCCACAAGTTGCCTCTTCTGATTCTACATTACACCAATTGCTCAATGTCACCGCACTCTCTCCATCGGCCCTCTCGCAAATGCAAGTGTGCCCCATTGCGACCTGTCTCTCTGACCGCCGCTCATTCGTGTTCTCCCCCTGCGGTGGTCCTCCCCTTTTCCCGCCGATCTCTATTATTGACTGATCTCTCCTCTTCGTTCTTCTCCCCGTTCCAGGTCCACACTCGTCTCCGCACAGTATCTCCAGGAGCACAAGGCTGACGTCGACGATGGGAGAGCAGGTGAACTCATCCGGTTAGTGAATTGTTTTTTCTTCCACGTGGCAGGTGAGGTTGGGTCATTATCGATTTTTTAGAGATGGGAGAGCGCAGACAACACAGCCATTCTCCCTCTCCCCCTTGCTCATTTGGTTACTCTATTCCCCCCCCCTTTTCGTCCTCCTTCTCGTACTCTTCCAACACCCAGTCTCCTACAAGTCAGTTTCTATCAAACCTGGCCGATATCTGAATCCCGGCAAAGATTAGTAATTCAGTGGTATTCAATGTTTTTGCGGCAGCGGGAGGTCAGCTTTTTCGCTCTACCGCGACGCGTACGATGTAGGAGACCGCTTCCCCAGTGGGGAATCCCCACCCGCCTTCTCTGCCTCTTTGTTTCGCAGAAAGCCTTTCAAACTTTTATTTCGAAACTGGAAATGTTAAAAGTTGAGGAAATGAAAGAAGTCTCGTAATGAGCATCTTCAGCGTTTTGATCACTACTAAACTATTAACTACAAAGACATCCGGGAAGTGTTGGAGATCATTCTTCTACCCCCGCAACATCTCCAGTATTCCCTCCATTCCGATTGTCAACAAAAAATAGGCTGAGATTTAGAGTTAGAGATGAGCAATACTGAAGAATTCGAAGAGTGATGGGGAATGAGCAATGCTGAGCAAGTGTTTGTGATGACAGGTACATTCGATCGTAGATCAATGCACACTCGAAAATGAGAAGGACACAAGTGGATAAGTGATGAGAAAAGGTATTCCCTATCGAAATGGAGCTGTGTATTCTAGGAATGGCCGGGGCCCCTCAGGTCTCCCCTAACTGCACCATTCCTGGTCATGAAAGTGTTTTGTCCCTAGAGCTTATTCGACCCCCTGATTACGTTTCTGAAGTCTGATTAGATCGAAACCCTCGAGTTCTTCTCTTCCCATATAACTGTAAAACGCAGTGTTATCTGATTTCGCTGCTTAACTCTTGACCCCCACAATTAACCCACATCTCCACTCACCCCTGTGCACAGCCAACGAGTCCCTCTTTTCGCCCCTTCCCCGATCTATTCTTCTTCTGGAATCGCAATTCATATCAACAACTAAGTTATGTTGGTCGCAATGATTCGTATTCTCACATTTTCTTCACTTCAATCATGAACACATGAGAATGAGAAAGGGGGAAGTTGAAAAGTGAATTGAGCTCTTCAATTCATCTCCGGGCATCTTGGCATCATTCTGCAAACACTGACTGACTATTTTGAGTCCGTGCACCTTTCTCAATTTCCTCCTCTTTCGTGGGTTTTCCTCGTTCCAATGACCCCTCAAGGGAAGTGTATGAAGTGTCCGTGGGATTTCGAAACGAGACCTAGTCTATCCGATAGAGTTCGATATGGTGAGTCCGAATCTGTTTTCCAATTTTGCAGAATGATCTCAGGAGCCGAGTGAGCAGCTCGCAAAGTTGCTTGCTCCGCGCATATCTAGCGGCTGCGTAATATGTACGCGCCTGAGAAAGGCAATGATTGTGGTTTTTTTTTTTTATTCATATAATCATCTTTATTTAGAGCAAAACTACTCACGAGGAGAGCGTGAGTACAACAAGTATAGTGTGGGGAAGGCAAAGTAGGATAAAGTGAAATAGAGGAAAATAAAATGACTGTCGACACCATCACTAGTGTCGTGTGTCAAGTGGGGGGAAGAAGGGCAACGCGGGGAAGGAGGCGCACGCGCAGCGCAAAAGTGTGACACGAAACTCTATAAGGAAAGAAGCGGGCTGTCCGAGTTGTGTGGCTTGTTAGCCATGAAGTACCGGTTGATTGCTAAGACTAACTTGTGTAAGTGTTGCTTGTTGTTCTAGTCAAACAGTGAATCAGTTCATTCGAAAAAAGGGTTGCAATATCACTTTTTCGAAGTAAAAGACGACGGTGGGTTGCATTGAGTGCAGAATGGCGGACCGAAGCAGCCTCCGAATGTGCTGCCGCACTTTCCACAAATTGTCATCCGGGTGAATGGGTCGTACTTGTCACGTTTCGATGGACCGAATATGCCAAGCAGTCCTAAACTGGGATGTCTAGAGAATACGCCAACCATCACAACTCACCCCATCCAGATCCACTCGATCCCGGCTTGTCGGACATTGTAGATGGTGATTGGGGAAATGTGTAGAATAGAAATGAAACATGGAGAATCAACACTTTCAACCAGCTATTTATATAATATTTAGAGATGAGCAATGCTGAGGAACTGAGGAATGGAAAAGGGGGCGGGGACGAAGGGAAGAATGAGCAAGGAGCACGTGAATCAGTGATAAGTGATAAGACACTATTCCTGGGATTCCAGACTTCATGGTCCAGATCACCCTAGAGCTGGTTCTTCAGTTTGAACCCTAATCCCCAACCAGGCACTCAATTTCTCAACAGAGCGCACTTCCTATCTGTGATATTGTTCATTACCCTTAGAAAGTGAATCAGTGATAAGTGATAAGTGATGAAAAAAGGAATTTCTATAAAAAGTGTCCAGGATTCCTGGGGTTCCTGGGATTCCCCTAGAATCAACCATTCATGGTCCAGACACCTAGAGCCAATTCGGCTTGGTTCTTTTCTGTTTGAACTCTAATCCCCAAACCAGTTCCTCAATTTCTCAATTTCTCAACAGAGCGCACTTCCTATCTGTTGTTTTTCATATTGTTCGTTGACACGAGCACCCGGTAAAATGGCTATTTTTCAAGTTTTCTTTATTCTCTCAATTCTGAATGACCAATGTGACAATACCGCGAGCGGGAACATGAACCTGATAGTGATCGGTTGCCAATTGGGCGTCCTTTACACTCAAATTGTACGGAGCTATCTGCAAATTTCGACACTTTTCTTTCGTTTCCAGAGTTTTTTAACCCACCAAATTCCTATTCTGGATCACAACTATTTTGGTGCCGTCCGGGTTGAGGAACGCCGATTTCTCAATGTCGGGGGTCGGGTAGTTGAGTGAGTGACCGATTCGGACGGCTCCCGGCTTGATGAAGTGACTGGAAATGTTGTGAGTTCAATAGAGCGCACTTCCTAATATTGCTGAACAGTGCAAATGTGCTGCAGTGAACTAGGGACTTTCCGAGCTTCCAGAATGCAACCGCGCTTCACTAGACGTGAAAGTTCAATGGAGCGCATTTGCAACATCCTCCAATAAGCTGTTCAATAGAGCGCACTAACAAGGGATATGCAACCTCGCTCTATTGAACTTTTTCAAAATCGGCTCCTAGGCTTCCTGAAACCCTATTTTCTCGATGGAGCGCACTTTCTGCATTCCTTGCGAGAGTCCATTAGAGCGCACTTTCAGCAGTACCTAAAGTGTGCAATCGCGTAGAACATTGGCTGTTTGTAGAACTGCGCCAACGCCGGAAACGCAATGACGGGCGCATCGGCGAAGTCGGCCACCCACGAAGGACCACCCTGCGAGTCGAGCACGAGATTACGGTCAGTCCACCCGACGACCCAGTTGTTTAGGTCCTGCAACGATTATTACTGTAGTTGGGATTACTGTAGATCAACTAGTACGTCTAGAATATCCGAAGCATAGTCCTCCGCTCGATCCCAAGCCCCATATTCCACTGAGGTGTCCTTTGGCTTGTACCCTTCACTGGCCTGTAAATTAGACGGATTCCACTTATTTTCAACTCATTTCTAATCGGTTTTTTTTCGATAGCGATTTTTTAAAAATTTTTGAAATAAAAAGAAAAACGTTTTTTTTGCTCCTAGTTTTTGGCAATTATCTCGAAAACCGTCAAAGATAGAAGGTTCCCCCAAGAGACAAAAATGATCAGCGTAAAATTTTCTATCGATTGATGTTATTCACTACTGATAAGGGACATTTTTGAGTTTTCAGAAAATTGGGAAAAGTTCTGGTTTTTTTGAAGTTCGCGTTCATTTTCAATTTCTCCAGGAAACCCCATCTAATTTTTGAACTATTCTAGTTTCTGTAGGCGAAAATGCCGTGAAATAAGGGATTTTCCATAGAGAATTGGGAATTTTAGGGGAATCGCGCGCTCGTTGCAATGCAAATATCGGTGGGCAGCCGGCAGCCGGCCGCAGCGGCCGCCGCCGCCGTCTCCTCTACGCCCTCCGCCGCTGTTGTCGAGCGTGCAGTCATGTCCGAGTGGTTAAGGAGATTGACTAGAAATCAATTGGGCTCTGCCCGCGTAGGTTCGAATCCTGCTGACTGCGGTACTTTTTTGCGTGGGCGAGGCTCACCTCTGTTCCCAAAATAAAGACGTCCGGGTGGTTCTTGTTGGTGTCATCGAGATGTTTGTCGGTTTGGTCGTCCTGGTAGGAGTGGACACCGATCGCAGAGACGAATGCGGCGGCGGCCGAGTCCTTGAGCACAGTGTCTGCCCACTTGGGGAGGTTTCCCCGGTTATCGTCCATTATGATTAGGTTCACTGATTTTCCGGCACTTGACGCCTTGAGCGCTGGTCCGAGATCGCTTTTGATGAAATCGCGTTGAGATTCGGCGGTGAAGAGTAGAGATTGGATTTTATTCTTTTTGTCCGATCCTAGAGTTGGATTATTTTGAGTTGACAGACCCCAAAAGTTGATTCCGTTTTTCTGATACTCCTCTAGGAATCTGAAAATATAGAAAAAAAAATTGGAAAGTTTGGGAATTGTTTTTTTCGAATTTTCAAAAAAAAATATAATTTTTTGAATTAAAAAATAGAAAAATAAAAAAAAATTTTCGAGAATTTTTTTTCGAAATTTTTTTAAATTATAATTTTGAAGATAATTTTTTAAAAAAATATTTTAAATTTCTAGAAAATGTTCGGTATTTTTAAAATATTTTTTGAACATTAAAAAAAAATAATTCTGAATTTTTTTGGAATTTTTTAAAAAACTCAAAATAATTTTGAAAAAATTCAGCAAATTGTGAAATTTTTTTTTGGAATTCTAGATAATTTTTAAAATTAAAAAAAATTGTCGAAAACTTTTTTTGGTTAAATTTCAAAAATTTTTCAAAAAGCGCAAAAACAGTTTTCGAATTTTTCATATTTTTCTGAAATTCTGAAAATGAATTTTTGTAAAAAATTGGATTTTTTCAAAATTAAAAAAAAAAATTTTAATTCTAAAAAATTTTCTGAATTTCAAAAAAAAAATTTTGAAAAATTTCAAAAAAAAAATTTTTTTTCAAATCAATAATCTCCTCACCTAATCAAATATTTAACATAAGCCGTGTGATAAGTTTCCTGATTATTGCCCAATAGACTTCCACCACCCGACGTCGAATTTGTGGTTTTCATCCATCCTAAAATGCCAAAAGTCTGCATAATGTCGTCAATTGTTGTGTATCCAAGATGCACTACATTTGACGACAATTCACACACACACCTGGAGAACTCCACGGAACGGCAAAGAACTTCAAGTCGTGATTGTACTTTTGAGCAATTTGCATGAAGGGGATCTATAAAAAATCAATAAATTCCTTATCACTGCCCGTATCACTGGCCCACCTTCCACTGATAATCCTCTCGAGCCAAATTGAAATGAGTCATCGAGTAGTCGTCTGGATTGTCGTTATACGTGTACACGTGGCTCGAAAAGTCGTTACTCGCGATTGGAACACGACCGAATTGCAGGTTTAGACCTGAAAAACCGGCATATCTCAGCTGAAAATGCTCCGTTTCAGCTCGGACTTGGACTGGAAACAGTCAAGGGATTCGTCTAAACACTGGAATTTTTCTGGATTTTTATCTGGAATTTTGAAGTCGGTAGATCACTTGGAATTCGGGAGAAAATCGTAAATTTGTGGAAAAAATCATAATTTTCAAAAAATCATAACTTTGCTCAAAATTGCGCGATTGATCTCGGACTTGAACTACAAACAGTCAAGGGGATGTTTTATATACTGGAATTTTTATGGATTTTTATCTAAAATTTTGAAGTCAGTAGATCATCTAAAAGACAAGGAAATTGTAAGTTTTTGAAAAAAAAAGATAATCACGGATTTTCGGGTTTTCCTCCAATTTTCCAATTACTCTATGACTCCAAAGTTTGATCTACCTTTTCAAAACACTCCCAACATCTCTTAAAGACTCTTTTCATTCTCAAAAACCCACCAGAATCGGAAAAGTACTGCCTGAGAATGGTGTCTGCCAATTGGTCGGGTAGACTCTTCAAATTGGCTCCAGAAGCGTCGGAGAACGTCGATCCGAAGCCCTGGATGGTTTGGTGTGTCTTCGAAGAGTCAATCGTCAAGTGGAGACTGGTCACTGTAATAAGAAATAAGAAATTTATGGAAAACCGCATTTCCTCGAATTAACGCCGCCGGAGAATCAATATATCTCGAGATTGATAAGAGAAATCAAAAAGTTGTCAACAGCAAACTTGTAGTCCTAGTTTTGATCTACAAGTTTGCTGTTGACAACTGTTTGATATCTCTTATCGATCGCGAGATATAAAGATTCTCCGGCAGCAAGAAAAACAAATTGTTTTTGTTGATTTTTTTTTAATTTTCAAAATTTCGATTTTCCTCAATATTTTTTTTTCAGCCACTGCCCCAACCTGGATCATTATTCGTCGCATAGGCCAAGTCCTTGTGAAGTCTTGCGCCCGCATTCGAAGTGGTGAATGTGGCTCCTTGACCCGTTCTCAAGTCAATTGCGGGAATCTTGAAATGTGGGTTTTTAATTTTTCGAAAATTAGAGAAAATATTTCAGAATTCATAAAATTTTCGAAATTTTTTTTCAAATTTTTTAAAATTTTCTAAATTTTTTTCAGAATTAAAATTTTTTTATTGAAATTTATTAAAAAAATATTTCAATTTTTCGAATTTTTTCAAGAATTGAATAAAAAAAATAATTTTTGAATATTAAGAAAAACTTTTGATTTTTCTCGAGTTGAATTTTTTGTGAAAAATTATTTTCAAAATTTTCAAAAATTATTTTCAAAATTTTCAAAAATTATTTTCAAAATTTTCAAAAATTATTTTCAAAATTTTCAAAAATTATTTTCAAAATTTTCAAAAATTATTTTCGAAATTTTCAAAAATTATTTCCAGAATTTTTGCAAATTTCGAAATAAATTTTTTGAAAAAAGTTAAAATTGTTTAAAATTCCAACTTTGTTAATTTTTCGATTTTGCTAATTTTTTTAAATTTTTTCAAAAAAAAAATATATAAAAAATAAATTTTCCAAAAAATTCCAAAAAATTTTAATTTTTCCATTTTTTAAAATCAATGTTTATTATTTTTTGAGAAATTTAAATTCCCCCTCACTTACCTCATCACACTGTGTGACGTCACAAACGCACACAATTCCAGTGTTGAACGTTTTTTGGGTGCAATCCGTCGCGGAAAACACCGCGGGGACTGGAATTTTCAAGTGATCAATTTTTGATCTACCTCTCCAAAAAACTCACCAAACACTGAAAAAACGACGAAAAACGAGGAGAAAATCATAGATTCGTAGCCTCGAATTGAGCCTTCAGAAGCTAGAAAAGCTACGTTTTCTTATCACTTTCCGCCCATTTTTATATCTGATTTCCCTTATCAGTGACGCTAATCAATGATTTCACATGAATAAGAGCACACTTAAGAGTACGCAATTCTAGCCGATGTGACCATTGTGAGCATTTTGAGCACATTGTAGCGCAATTTGTGTCGCGGAACTCGAGAAAGTTCATATTGTTCTAGTGAGCACAACTCGGCTGAAAATGCTCCGATTGAGCTCCAACTTGGACTGAAAGTAGTTGAGAGGACTAGAAAAACGCTGGATTTTTTCTAGATTTTTATCTGAAATTCTGAATCCAGCACGTCATCTGAAAATTGGAGGAAAAAACAGTTAGGTGAAAAATGCACATTTTTCAAATGAGCACAACTCGGTTAAAAATGCTCCGATCGAGCTCCAACTTGGACTGAAAGTAGTTGAGAGGACTAGAAAAACGCTGGATTTTTTCTAGATTTTTATCCTGATTTTTGAATCCAGCACGTCATCTGAAAATTAGAGGAAAAACAGTTCGGTGAAAATTTTTTTTTTCGGAGTTCAGTTGAAAATAGCAAAGTTTGAAGACTCAGAACTTCCTGAAAATCAACTGAAATTGTACTGATAAGGGTATCATTTGATAGGAAATCATCTCAGAAATATTTTTTCAGTTGATCACTTTCTTGTATATGTTATCATTCTCAAGATCTATCAGGAGTACTAAAACACTGAATTTTGGTTTTTTTTTGAAATTTATTAGAAAAAAAAGTATTACAACAAAAAAAAAAGAAAAAAAAGGAAAAGAACAAATACAAAAGAAATCAGTCAATTGTAATTATTTCCATCTTCGGTCGTCTCTTCGCTGGTGTCGGTCGTTGGGGCTCCTCCACGGCCCTTCTCTTCCTTGTCGTCCGTGCGGGTTCCTCTTGCTCCCGCACTCCTTGTCTTCCCTCGGCCTTCCAGATGGCGTCCAGGAGCTTGTTTGCTGTCTCCCGGACATACCACTTCTCTTCTCCCCACTCCTTGGCCACCTTCTCTGCCGCCTCTTTGACGTTGAACTTCTGGTACAGCTCCGCCGTCCCGATCTCCATGAGTCGGTGCATCGAGGAGGCCCTCTGCGATCCCCCTTCCATTCCTCTCAGAAGAGACGGCACTTCTTTCTCATTCTGGAAAAATACAAATATATCTCAGTTAACAGTTGATAAGTATAACTGATTTTTGCTTTTTGCTAATCTTTCAGATGAACTTCAAAATCTACTCCTCTCCACTGATCAATGGATAACTCGAAAATGATTAGAGATATCAAAAAGTGTTCCGGTAACAGAAAAAATGTTCATTTAATTTTCGAAAAAATATTGCCAAATTTCTAAATTTCATAATTTAATAATTCTCAATGTAATTTTGAAAAATCTTCTAATTAAAAAATTAAAAAATTATAAATTAAAAAATAAATCAATAATTATAAATTTAAAAAAAATTTTCGAAATGATGACTAACCTTTCTTTTTCTCTCTTTCTCAAGGGCGGCTGGGTTGGTGGTCCTCTTCGAATTTCTTCTCTTGTTGAAGTAATCCTCCCATGGATCGGAGGAGGGGGTGTTCTGGAAAACGACCAATTAGAATACATCAACAATCCCAAATTTAAAAAAAATAAAATTTGCTAAATTAATAAAAAATTTGCTACATTTGAAAATAAATATAAATTTGCCAGATGAAAAAAAAATAAAAATTTTGCTAAAATAAAAAAAATTAAATTTTAAAAAAAATTTTTAAAAAAACCTAAATTTAAAAAAAATAAATTTTGCTACATTAAAAAAAATTGCTGAATTAAAAAAAATGTTGCTAAATAAAAACAAACATTTGCGAAATTGAAAAAAATTGCTGAATTAAAAAAATATTTTGTTACATTTAAAAAAATTAATGTTGCCAAATTTTTAAAAAAATTAAATTTGCCAAATTAAAAAAAGAAGAAAATTTGCTAAATTAGGAAAAATGTTGGTAAAATCAAAAAAAAATTTGCTCAATCAAAAAAAAATTTGCTAAATTTAAAAAAATAAGATTTGCCAAATTAAAAAAAAAAAACTTTTGCTAAATTAAAAAAAAATGAATTTCGCTAAATTTAAAAAAAAAAATTGTTAAATTTAAAAAAAAATCAAATTTGCAAAATTAAAAAAAATAAATTTTGCAAAATAAAAAAAAACATTTTGCTAAATTTAAAAAAAAAATTAAATTTGCAAAATTAAAAAAAAATAAATTTTGCCAAATTAAAAAAGTGCAATTACATTTTAAAACTTTTGAAAATGTTTTAAATTTTTCTAGACTTTCATCTTGAACTTTGAATCCAGTACGTCATCTGAAAATTGGAGAAAAAGAAACAATTCCTAAATTTAAAAAAAATATTTTTTCGAAACTATAACTAACCTTCTTGATTGACGTCTCCTTGCAGACGGCGGTGGTCCTGGTGGTCGAAGTGGCAGAGGGGGTGTTCTGGAAAACGAGCAATTAGAATATTAGACAACAATCCCATCTTTACTCACCTTGGATTTCGCCAAGCTTGCCCAGTTCCACCCGCACCATGAAGCAGCTGGGCGGTAGTTGGGGTTGGGGAACGGATGGGGCACGGAGGAGGTGTTCTGGAAAAGAACAAGGATTTTAGATATAGAATATAGAAAATAGAGGAGGGAACTCACGTTGGGTCCGCTGGATCCAGTTGTCGTCGGGTAGTGGGGAGTGGAGGTGGCCATCTCGAATCTACCTCCGATCGAGGCAGTTGAGGGGATGTAGGAGGAGGCGAAGGTGCGGTTCTGGAAAAGAACAAGGATTAGAATTAGAATATAGAGGAGGAAACTCACGTTGGCTCCGCTGGATCCAATTGTCGGGCGGTTGGGAGTGGAGGTGGCCATTTCGAAGGCCCTTCCGAGGTAGGGGGTGTACGAGGGGACGGAGGAGGTGTCCTTCTGAAACACAAGGATTAGATATATAACATAGAAAATAAAGGGAACTCACGTTGAGTCCGGCGACTCCGGTCGAGGTGGATGCGGCGCTGGCGGCGTTTCCGTTGAACATTTTGTTGAGCGTTGTTCTGAAAAACGAACATTGAATAGACATAATGGACGGCAAAGATGGTAAGGAGACGGAGGACAAGGGGGGGGGGGAAGTTAAGAATGTTACGAATAATCAAATTTTCATTTTTGAACGGAACGAAAAGGGGAACGCGCATCTTTTCTCTTTTCTTCAATCTAGATCCCTGTAGCAAGAAAGAAGTACTGTAATCCATAACTAATCAGTTGAGTTATCAGAGTCAGAAAGAAGTGCAGAAGTACAGAAGGAAGCTGATTTTCAGAGTACGTGATCGGGAGGAAAGAGCAATAAGGATAGTATGCACTTCTTTCTGACTCTGATAACTCAACTGATTGGTTATGAATTACAGTACTTCTTTATTGCTCTACAGGGAAGTGGATTGATAGGACAGATGAAATGAAGGCGCATTCCATATATTTCAAAGAGTTATTATCCTAGACAACTTGAAGTCTTCTCGTCTCGCTAAACAACGCTTATTTGGCTCCGCGACACTTCAACCCCGCGTGAAACAGTAAATAGAAAACACTGGAAAACCCGTGGAAAACACTAGAATCTACTAGGAGAAGAAGCGAGGAATGACTATCATAAATAGTGCTCACAGGGAGTTATAAGGATCTTCTATGATTAAGGATGATAAGATAAGGATGATTAGCCAATTAGCAATTATCAAGTGGTGGTTTGAGAAGGATTGAGGAGGAAGGGAAAAGAAGAAAGAACAAAAACGGGAGGAAGAAAGTAAGAAGAATGAGAGGATAGTGAATACTCGAATAGAAGGGTAGAGGGATAACTGGAAGGGAAGGGAAGGGAGGGAATGAATGAATGAATGAATGAATGAGTGTGAGTGGGGCTGGGGTGTATGGGTGGGTATCCCTAACGACCAATGGGCGGGGCATCAGGAGGTGTAGGAGTTCGAGACGGCACGTGGGCGGAGACATCGATTTCAAGAATACTGTATCTGATTGGAAGGGGAATATACGGTAATACTGTATTAGATATTGACTACAGTACCTAGACAGTTCAAAATCGAAAAGTTGAAGAAGAACTAGAGGGCCGTGAAAATTTTTCAAAAATGTCCAGAAAAATTTAGAAAAATTCTGGAGAAGCTTAGAATTTTTTCAAAAATGTCTAGAAAATATTAGAAAAATTCTGGGAAATTTTAGAACATTTTTTTAATTTAGAAACATTAGGTCTTTTTTTAAACATAGAAAACTTTTTTTATTTCAAATAATTCAGAAAAAAAATTTTAAACATTGAAAAGAAAAGTAGACTATTTTCAAAAAATTCTAGGATAGTTTAGAACATTTTCAAAAGTTTTAAAATGTAGAGCTCCCTGAAATCTGATTGAAATTGTATTGATAGGGGTTCTAATTATTGTTCTAATTTGATCTAATTATTTTTTCTCTTCTCTCTTTTTGTTCTTTTTTTTTGATTGTAAACATTTGTTTTCTTTTTTTTTCCTAATAAATTTCAAAAAAACCAAAGTTCAGTGTTACTTTTTTTTCCTTTTTTCTCCAATTTTCAGATGACGTACTGGATTCAAAGTTCAAGATGAAAGTCTAGAAAAATTTAGAACATTTTCAAAACTTTTAAAATGTAATTGCACTGATAGGGGTATCAATCGACAGGAAATCACCTCAGTATCACATTCCCACTGATTATTTTCCCATATCTCTTATCAATTATCAAAGGAATCTGATATTCAAAGTTGTCCCTCCTAAATCCCATCCACATCCATATACAATTCAGAAGAACGTGGTGACAACTTCCGGCAGTCTCCCACACATATCTGTAAATCAATCATCTCCCCACTATAATTACAGACAGGTGTCCCCCTCTTTTGTGTTAATCGGAAAGACACCTGACAACTTGTGTCTAATTACAGACGGCTCTCCTTCTCCACGTCCATTGTTGAAGAGGTGCCATCTTGTATCTCCTCCTCGCCCATCTCCACACCCTTTCAGCCAGTGCGCCCTCTCCCAAGACACCCCCCCCCCCCCACCGTCCGTCCGTCCGTCCGGTTCCAATTACTCTCTACATACTACCGCCCGTCCATTGAAGAGGTGCCATCTTGTGACGATGTCTATCCTTGTCTCCGCGCCAGAGGTGTTCCGGAACTTCCGAATTCCGGAACTTCCGACCTTTGGATTCCGGATTCCGGACGTTTGTGGTGCTTCCAAGTTCCGATTCACGATTCACGAGGTGCCATCTTGTAACATTGTCTATCTCCCCCCTTTGAGTCCCCTCCGTCCCGTCCAGGGTTGCACGGAATTCGGTTTTTCGTTTTGCGTTCAGTGAAAAAGTCATTTCCGTGCAACCCTTGTCCCGGCGGCGCCCTTTCCATCTTTCAGTCCCCCTCATTTCCATTTTTCCCCCGTTTCTACATGATCTACGTACGTTTCTGTCATTTTCATTTCTCGTTTGTCCTCTCCACATGCCAGTTCAGACCATTTAGGACATTGTCTTGACGAGACCCCCCATCACTTCAGAACTCTCTAGGTACTGTAGGAAATTTGGATACTGTGATACCGTATTCCCCTTCCAATCAGATACAAACATTTCTAATAGTTTCGAGAAGTTTTTAGCAATTTTCAATATTTTTTAAAAATTTCGAGAATTTTTTGAAATAATTTTTTCTATTTTTCTAATATTTTCTAGAATTATTTTTCAAAAAGTTCCAAATTTTCTTGTTATCGGCCTACACTGTGAATTTGATGGAGTAATTAACCAATTAGCCCTTGAACAGCAACTGGTCTGTGAGGTGCAGTATTACTGCTATAACTCGAAAGTGATAAGAGATAAGAGAAATTGATCAACAGAAAAAGTGTTCATCAGATGATTCCCTATCGATTGATACCCTTATCAATACGATTTCATTAACATTTCAGATAGTTATTAACCTTCAAACTTTTCAAATCCCCGCTCCCTCCAACCATCTCTGAAGGCGCCGAAGCCGACCGATGTTCATACTTCTCCTCTAGGTCATTCGGCCCCTAGATACTGTAGGCAAATCAGATACTGTGATACCGTGTATTCCTCTCCCAATCAGATACAGTAATCTTGAAATCGATGTCTCCGCCCTCCTGCCGTCTTGAACTCCTACACCTCCTGAGGCCCCGCCCATTGGTCGTTAGGGATACCCACCCATACACCCCAGCCCCACTCACACTCATTCATTCATTCCCCCCTTACAGTCCTCCCTCTTTCCTCCTTCTACCCTTCCATTCGAGTATTCACTGTCCTCTTCTCGTGCTCTTCTTCCTTCCTTCTCTCTTTCCCTTCTTCCTCCTCAATCCTTCTCAAATAACCAATTAATTGCTAATTGGGTAATTGCCTAATCATAGAGACATCCTTATCACTATTTCTGATAGTCATTCCTGCATTTTTATCTTTCCTATAACCTCCTCCTGCATTCTAGTCTAACTCTACCCGTTAACTCTACTTGATTTTTGATTTTGATTTCTTGATTTCTTGATTCTTCCGTATTTCTTCCGTCCTCTTATTATTCTCATGCCTTCTTTATGGTTTCCTCGCTCCTCAAACACTCATTCGTCCCCTATCAGCCTTAACTTATCTATACTATCAATCTATCTCTTATCAGTTCACGAGATTCTTTGATTTGGTTGATGCTCTCTCACCTCTGTTTTTTCAAAGTTTATCCTTTTGTGTCAAATATCTCTATATCTCAATGTTTCAGAATCGGAAAATGATCAACATCGCCGCCCCCAACTGCCCATTCGCGCCCGTCTACCTGCCAGCCTACGTCCCACTACCGTCGAGGAAACCGATCGAGGCCTTGGCTGCAATGGCGGTCAAATTGGGTCTCATCGGACCTAAAACCGTCCGATCGACGACGGTGAGTAGAGTTTGGGGGATTTTGGGGGAAAGTATTGAAGAATGATCTCCAATTGCTTCTTTTTTCCAGAACACCACCGCCGCCGTCCAACACCCAGCCGCCGTCCCCTCCTACACTCCCTACCTCGGAAGGAGCTTCGAGGAGGCCACCAATGCGTCCACGACGGCCGGATTCAGCGGATACAATGTGAGTTTCCTCCTCTATTCTATGTCCATTTCTATGTCTAATCCCTCTTACTTACTTGGATGCTTGGATAGTCCATGTCTAGCTGTGGACTAGACACTTCCAGGAACTTGCTAGGCGTGGCCAGGGGACGTGTTCGGCGATGATTCCTTCTGTTTAATCCCTCGTTTTCCAGAACACCACCTCCACCGTCTCCACTACCACTGTCCCCACCTACCAACCAACTGCCTCCCTGGCCAGGACCTTCGAGGAGGCCACCTATGCACCCACGACGACTGGATCCAGCGGATACAGCGTGAGTTTCTTCCTCTATTCTATGTTCATTTCCATGTCTAATCCTTATTTTTCCAGAACACCCCCTCCTCCTTCCCAGTCGCCGCGCATCTGTCCCACCGCCTCCCAACCGCCTCAATGGCCAGGACCTTCGAGGAGGCCACCAATGCGCCCCCAACCGCCTTCGACTGGTCCACCCCGGCAATGATGAGGGTGAGTAATAAAGCATTTGGAAGTGTTCTGTACTCTAATTCTCCTTGTTTTCCAGAACACCCTCGCCGCCTCTTCCAGGACCACCAGGACCACCGCCGTCTGCAAGGAGACGCCAATCAAGAAGGTTAGTTATAGTTTCGAAAAATTTTTTTTTTTTTTAAATTTAGGAAATTTTTTTTTTTAATTTGGGAAATTTAATTTTTTTTAGTTTAGCAATTTTTTTTTTTAAATTTAGCAGATTTAATTTTTTTTCCAATTTTGCAAATTTAATTTTTTTTAATTTTGCTAATTTAATTTTTTTTTTAATTAAGTAAAATTTTTTTTTTAATTTTGCAAATTTTATTGTTTTTTTTTAATTTTGCAATTCAATTTTTTTAAATGTGGCAAATATAATTTTTTGTTTTAAATTTGGCGAATTTTTTTTTTAATTAGGCAAATTTTTTTTTGGTTTTTAAATGTAGCAGATTTAATTTTTTTAATGTGGCAAATTTAATTTTTTTTAATTTGGCAAATTTTATTTTTTTTTAAATTAAGCAAAAATTTTTTTTAATTTTGCAAAATTAACTGTTTTTCTAATTTTGCAATTTAATTTTTTTTAATTCGGCCAATTTTTTTTTTAATTTAGCAATTTTTTTTTTATTTGGCAAATTTAATTTTTTTTTAATTTGAAATTTTTTTTTGTTTTTTAAATGTAGCAAATTCAATTTTTTAATGTAGCAATATTTATTTGTTTATTTTAGCAACATTTAATTTTTCAAATTTAGAAACATTTTTTTTTTATTTTAGCAAAATTTATTTTTTTTTAAATTTAGCAACATTTTTTTTAATTTAGCAATTTTTTTTTTCAATTTAGCGAAATTTTTTTTTCTTTTTAATTTAGCAACATTTTTTTTATGTGGGATTGTTGATGTATTCGAATTGGTCGTTTTCCAGGACACCCCCTCCTCCGATCCATGGGAGGACTACTTCAACAAGAGAAGAAATTCGAAGAGGACCACCAACCCGGCCGACCTTGAGAAAGAGAGAAAAAGAAAGGTTAGTCATCATTTCGAAACATTTGTTTTATTTATAATTTTTAAATTTTTCAATTAGAAGATTTTTCAAAATAACATTGAGAATTATTAAATTCAGAAATTTAGAAATTTGGATTTTTTAATTTCAAAAAAAAAGTTTTCAAAAGTTTTTGAAAAAAAATTCAAATTGAGCATTAAAAAATTTCTGAATTTATGCTCATTTTTACGGTGATTTTCTCACTAGAACCTAAGGGCCTACTTTGAAAGCTCGAAACTCGATGAAAACTAGATGTTTTTCTACTGATAAGGGTAGCAATCGATAGAAAATCATCTCTAGAACATTTTATCAGTTGAACACTTTTTGTTATCTCTAATCATTTTCGAGTTATCCATTGATCAGTGGAGAGGAGTAGGTTTTGAAGTTCAGCTGAAAGACTTGCAAAAAAGCAAAAATCAATTGAACAATTTTTGATTTATCAACTGTTAACTGAAATTTATTTGTATTTTTTCCAGAATGAAAAAGAAATTCCGTCACTCCTAAGAGGAATGGAAGGGGGATCGCAGAGGGCCTCCTCGATGCACCGCCTCATGAAGATCGGGACGGCCGACCTCTTTGAGAAGTTCAAGGTCAAGGAGGCAGCAGAGAAGGTGGCCAAGGAGTGGGGAGAGGACAAATGGTATGTCCGGGAAGTGGCCAACAAGCTCCTGGACGCCATTTGGAAGGCCGAGGGAAGACAAGGAGTGCGGGAGCAAGAGGAACCCGCACGGACGACAAGGAAGAGAAGAAGGGCCGTGGAGGAGCCCCAACGACCGACGCCAGCGAAGAGACGACCGAAGATGGAAATAATTACAATTGACTGATTTCTTTTGTATTTGTTCTTTTCCTTTTTTTTTCTTTTTTTGTTGATTGTAAACATTTTTTTTCTTTTTTTTCTAATAAATTTCCAAAAAAACCAAAATTCAGTGTTTTAGTATTCCTGATAGATCTCGAAAATGATAAGAGATAGGAGAAAGTGATCAACTGAAAAAGTAATCTAGAGATGATTTCCTATCAATTGATACCCTTATCAATACAATTTGAGTCGATTCTCATCAAGTTCTGAGCCTTCAAACATTCGGCGGAACTTCAGAATCCGCTCTTCACTAGTCAATGGATAACTCGAAAATGATAACAGATACGAGAAAGTGATCAACTGACAAAGTGTTCCTGAGATGTTTTTCTATCAATTGATACTCTTATCAGATCAATTTGAATCAATTTCCAGGAAGCCCTACATCTTCAAACTTTCACAAATTTTCTGCTCAACTTCAGAATCTCCTATTCAATAATTATTATCCGTCCTGCAAAAATTGAAACTTCTGCGCCGACCGCGACGCAGCCGCCTCGCGGCTTCTCTACCGTACTTTTCGTCGAAAAAGCCGTTTTCGTAGCGAGACAACGCATTTTCGACCGCGGCGCGGCTGCGTCGCGGTCGGCGCAAAAGTTCCAACTTTTGCAGGACGGATAATAATAGATAACTCGAAAACGGTGAGATGTATATCAAATTTATCAACAAGAAATCATACTTTTCAGATGATTCCATATCAATTGGTACCCCAATCCGTCACATTCCCACAGTCCCTTGTGTCCCCCTCTTTTGTGTTAATCGGAAAGACACCTGACAACTTGTATCATATCTAATTACAGACGGCTCACCTTCTCCACATCCGATTGTCCATCAATAAGGTGCCATCTTGTATCTCCTCCTCGCCCATCTCCACACCCTTTCGGCCAGTCTCCCAAGACACCCCCCCCCCCACCGTCCGTTCTTCTTCTCTCTCTATCCACTCTTTTCCTTCTCTTTTTCATTTCTCATTCCCCCACTCTTTTAGTGATATATCGAATGATTTATGAGTCCTTTTTACGGTTCTTTATGACCGTATACCTATTTGAGTCAATACATTGTAAATTTGAACCAATTAGCCCCCTGAACAGCTACTTGTCAGTGTGAGGTACAGTATTACTGATAGATATTGGAAATGATAAGATATTCGGGAAACTGAGCAACAAAAAAATCATGAAATAATTCTAGAATTTTCCAAAATTTCCCTAGAATTTTTTAAACTTCGTGTGAATTGTTTTGAAAATGTCCTGAATTTTCTAAATCATTTTCAAAATTCCCTAGTTTTTTGAAAAGTATTTTCTAGATTTTTCTCATTTTTAAAATAATTATTCTAAAATTTTCTGAAATTGTAAAAATATTCTTTAAAAAACGTTCCCCTCTTCTCCTCGAGATTAGTGATGTTGAACTGTCTAGGTACTGTAGTCAATATCTAATACAGTATTACCGTATTCCCCTCCAAATCAGATACAGTAATCTAGAAATCGATGTCCCCGCCCACGTGCCGTCTTGAACTCCTACACCTCCTGAGGCCCCGCCCATTGGTCGTTAGGGATACCCACCCATACACCCCAGCCCCACTCACACTCATTCATTCATTCATTCCCAGTTACAGACCTCCCTCTTTCCTCCTCTTTCCTCCTCTTTCTACCCTTCCATTCGAGTATTCACTGTCCTCTTCTCGTGCAGACTGTTTCTGTGATAGATACTTCACCTCCTACTCATAGATCCTGTAGCAAGAAATGTCCAATTAACATCTTCTGATCCTCTTTTCGATCTTTCCTCCCCGTAATAAGCAGAATATGTGCTCCAGAAGGTGTCAAAGTTAACGGATCGCGTAGAACATCTTCGTGCATCATCGGGCCCAACATTTTTTACCCGTCTTCTTTCTTTCCTTCTTCTTTCCTCCTTCTTTCCTCCTTCTTTTCTCCTTCTTTCCTTCTTCTTTCCTCCTTCTTTCCTCCTTCTTTCCTCCTTCTTTCCTCCTTCTTTCCTCCTTCTTTCCTCCTTCTTTCCTCCTTCTTTCCTCCGTCTTCTTATTATTCTCATGCCTTCTTTATGGTTTCCTCCCTCCTCAAAACACTCAATCGTCCCCCTATCAGCCTTAACTTATCTATACTATCAATCTATCTCTTATCAGTTCACAAGATTCTCTCTTTTTTTCAAAGTTTAGTTCCGTCGCTCTCATCCGAATCATCCCGCCCCCCCCCATCCTATTGTGTCAAATATCTCTATATCTCAATGTTTCAGAATCGGAAAATGATCAACATCGCCGCCCCCAACTGCCCATTCGCGCCCGTCTACCTGCCAGCCTACGTCCCACTACCGTCGAGGAAACCGATCGAGGCCTTGGCTGCAATGGCGGTCAAATTGGGTCTCATCGGACCTAAAACCGTCCGATCGACGACGGTGAGTAGAGTTTGGGGGATTTTAAAGGGGGAAAGTATTGAAGAATGATCTCCAATTGCTCCTTTTCCAGAACACCACCGCCGCCGTCCAACACCCAACCGCCGTCTCCACCTACACCCCCTACCTGGGAAGGAGCTTCGAGGAGGCCACCAATGCGTCCACGACGGCCGGATTCAGCGGATACAGCGTGAGTTTCCTCCTCTATTCTATGTTCTAATGTTCTATGTCTAATCCCTCTTACTTACTTGGATGCTTGGATAGTCCATGTCTAGCTGTGGACTAGACACTTCCAGGAACTTGCTAGGCGTGGCCAGGGGACGTGTTCGGCGATGATTCCTTCTGTTTAATCCCTCCTTTTCCAGAACACCACCTCCACCGTCTCCACTACCACTGTCCCCACCTACCAACCAACTGCCTCCCTGGCCAGGACCTTCGAGGAGGCCACCTATGCACCCCCAACCGCCTTCGACTGGTCCACCCCGGCAATGATGAGGGTGAGTAATAAAGCATTTGGAAGTGTTCTGTACTCTAATTTTCCTCGTTTTCCAGAACACCCCCTCCGCCTCTTCCAGGACCACCAGGACCAGCGCCGTCTGCAAGGAGACGCCAATCAAGAAGGTTAGTTATATAATTTTTTTTTTTAATTTAGCAAATTTATATATTTTTTAATTTAGCAAAATTTTTTTTGATTTCACAATTTTTTTTTAAATTTTACAATTTTTTTTTAATTTAGCAAATTTTATTTTGATTTCACAAATTTTTTTTTAATTTTACGAATTTTTTTAAATTTGGCAAATGTTTTTTTTTAAATTTAGCAAATTTAATTTTTTAAATTTGGCAAATTCAATTTTTTAGTTTAGCAAATTTATATTTTTTAAACTTAGCAGATTTAATTTTTTTAAATTTTGCCAGTTTTATTTTTTTTTTTTAATTCGGCAAATTTAATTTTTTTTAATTTGGGAAACATTTTTTTGTTTAATTAAGCAATAATTTTTTTTAATTCAGCAACATTTATTTCTTAAATTTAGCAATTTTTTTTTTTAAATTCAGCAAATTTAATTTTTTTTAATTTGGCAAATTTGTTTTTTTTTTAAATTGGCAAAATTTATTTTTTTAATTCAGCAAATTTTATTTTTGTTTATTTTGCAAAATTTATTTTTTTAATGTAGCAAATTTTGAGTTTTTTATTTAGGAAATTTTATTTTTTTTTAATTTGGCAATTTTTTTTAAATGTAGCAAAAACATTTTTTTTTTTAATTTGGGAAAAATTTTTTGTTTAATTTGGCAAATTTTTTTTTCAAAATTGTTTGCTGGGATTGTTGATGTATTCGAATTGCTCGTTTTCCAGAACACCCCCTCCTCCGATCCATGGGAGGATTACTTCAACAAGAGAAGAAATTCGAAGAGGACTACCAACCCGGCCGCCCTTGAGAAGGAGAGAAAAAGAAAGGTTAGTCATCATTTCGAAAAATTTGTTTTTAATTTACTAATTTTTAATTTATTTTTTAATTAGGAATTCTCACCAGAACCTAAGGGCCTATTTTGAAAGCTTTAATTCTTCAAACTTCATTTTTGCTCATTTTTACGGGATTTTCTCACTAGAACCTAAGTGCCTAATTTGAAACCTTGAAACTCGATGAAAACTAGATGTTTTCCCACTGATAAGAGTATGAATCGATAGGAAATCATCTCTGGAACATTTTATCAGTTGAACACTTTTTGTTATCTCTTATCATTTTCGAGTTATTCATTGATCAGTGGAGAGGAGTAGATTTTGAACAAAAAAGCAAAAATCAGTTACACTTATCGAGATTACTGATAGTTTTAGACTTATCAACTGTTAACTGAGATTTATTTGTATTTTTTCCAGAATGAGGAAGAAGTGCCTTCTCTACTAAGAGGAATGGAAGGGGGCAGCCAAAGGGCCGCCTCGATGCACCGACTCATGGAGATCGGGACGGCGGAGCTGTACCAGAAGTTCAACGTCAAAGAGGCGGCAGAGAAGGTGGCCAAGGAGTGGGGAGAGGACAAATGGTATGTCCGGGAGGTCGCCAATAAACTCCTGGACGCCATCTGGAAGGCCGAGGGACGGGAAGGAGTTCGAGAACAAGAGGAGCCCACACGGACGACAAGGAAGAGAAGGGCCGTGGAGGAGCCCCAACGACCGACGCCAGCGAAGAGACGACCGAAGATGGAAATAATTACAATTGACTGATTTCTTTTGTATTCCTTTTTTTCTTTTGTTTTCTTTTTTTTTGTTGTAATACGTTTTTCTAATAAATTAAAAAAAACCAAAATTCAGTGTTTTAGTATTCCTGATAGATCTTGAAAATCATAAGAGATACGAGAAAGTGATCAACTGAAAAAGTGTTCCTGAGATAAATTCCTATCAATTTATACCCTTATCAGTACGATTTCAGTCGATTCTCATCAAGTTCTGAGTCTTCAAACCTTCGGCGGAACTTCAGAATCCGCTCTCCACTAGTCAATGGATAACTCGAAAATAATAAAAGATAGGAGAAAGTGATCAACTGAAAAAGTGTTCCTGAGATGATTTTCTATCAATTGATACTCTTATCAGTTCAATTTGAATCAATTTTCAGGAAGCCCCCCTACATCTTCAAACTTTCACAAATTTTCAGCGAACTTCAGAATCTCCTATTCAATAATTATTATCCGTCCTGCAAAAATTGAAACTTCTGCGCCGACCGCGACGCAGCCGCCTCGCGGCTTCTCTACCGTACTTTTCGTCGAAAAAGACGTTTTCGTAGCGAGACAACGCATTTTCGACCGCGGCGCGGCTGCGTCGCGGTCGGCGCAAAAGTTCCAACTTTTGCAGGACGGATAATAATAGATAACTCGAAAACGGTGAGATGTATATCAAATTTATCAACAAGAAATCATACTTTTCAGATGATTCCCCATCAATTGGTACCCCAATCCGTCACATTCCCACAGTCCCTTGTGTCCCCCTCTTTTGTGTTAATCGGAAAGACACCTGACAACTTGTATCATATCTAATTACAGACGGCTCTCCTTCTCCACATCCGATTGTCCATCAATAAGGTGCCATCTTGTACTTCCTCCTCCCCCATCTCCACACCGTTTCAGCCAGTGCGCCCTCTCCCAAGACACCCCCCACCGTCGGGTTCCAATTACCCTCCTCTCAACCATCCACTCTTTTCCTTCTCTTTTTCATTTCTCATTCCCCCACTCTTTTAGTCATATCGAATGATTTATGAGTCCTTTTTACGGTTCTTTATGACCGTATACCTCTTTGAGTCAATACATTGTAAATTTGAACCAATTAGCCCCCTGAACAGCTACTGGTCAGTATGAGGTACAGTATTACTGATAGATATTGGAAATGATAAGATATTCGGGAAACTGAGCAACAAAAAAATCATGAAATAATTCTAGAATTTTCCAAAATTTCCCTAGAATTTTTTAAACTTCGTGTGAATTGATTTGAAAATGTCCTGAATTTTCTAAATCTTTTTCAAAATTCCCTAGTTTTTTGAAAAGTATTTTATAGATTTTTCTCATTTTTAAAATAATTATTCTAAAATTTTTTTAACTTTTAAAAATATTCTTAAAAAATGTACCCCTTTTCTCCCCGAGATTAGTGATTTTGAACTGTCTAGGTACTGTAGGCAATACCTAATACAGTATTACCGTATTCCCCTCCAAATCAGATACAGTATTCTTGAAATCGATGTCCCCGCCCATGTGCCGTCTTGAACTCCTACACCTCCTGAGGCCCCGCCCATTGGTCGTTAGGGATACCCACCCAGACACCCCACTCACACTCATTCATTCATTCATTCCCAGTTCCAGTCCTCCCTCTTTCCTCCCTCTTTCCTCCCTCTTTCCTCCTCTTTCTACCCTTCCATTCGAGTATTCACTGTCCTCTTCTCGTGCAGACTGTTTCTGTGATAGATACTTCACCTCCTACTCATAGATCCTGTAGCAAGAAATGTCCAATTAACTGATCTTCTGATCCTCTTTTCGATCTTTCCTCCCCGTAATAAGCAGAATGTGTGCTCCAGAAGGTGTCAAAGTTGACGGATCGCCTAGAACATCTTCGTGCATCATCGGGCCCAACATTTTTTACCCGTCTTCTTTCTTTCCTTCTTCTTTCCTTCTTCTTTCCTCCTTCTTTCCTCCTTCTTTCCTCCTTCTTTCCTCCTTCTTTCTTCCGTCCTCTTATTATTCTCATGCCTTCTTTATGGTTTCCTCCCTCCTCAAAACACTCAATCGTCCCCCTATCAGCCTTAACTTATCTATACTATCAATCTATCTCTTATCAGTTCACGAGATTCTCTCTTTTTTTCAAAGTTTAGTTCCGTCGCTCTCATCCGAATCATCCCGTCCAGCCATCCTATTGTGTCAAATATCTCTATATCTCAATGTTTCAGAATCGGAAAATGATCAACATCGCCGCCCCCAACTGCCCATTCGCGCCCGTCTACCTGCCAGCCTACGTCCCACTACCGTCGAGGAAACCGATCGAAGCCTTGGCTGCAATGGCGGTCAAATTGGGTCTCATCGGACCTAAAACCGTCCGATCGACGACGGTGAGTAGAGTTTGGGGGATTTTGGGGGAAAGTATTGAAGAATGATCTCCAATTGCTCCTTTTTCCAGAACACCACCACCGCCGTCCATCAGCCAACCGTCCCCACCTACCAATCAACCGCTTCCCTCGGCAGCATCTTCGAAGAGGCCACAAAGGAGCCAACCGTAGGAGCCTCCACTCCCCACTACCCGGCGACCGAGTCCAGCACCACTGTCCCCTCCTACACCCCTTACCTCGGAAGGACCTTCGAGGAGGCCACCTATGCACCCACGACGACTGGATCCAGCGGATACAATGTGAGTTTCTTCCTCTATTCTATGTTCATTTCCATGTCTAATCCTTATTTTTCCAGAACACCCCCTCCTCCTTCCCAGTCCCCGCGCATCTGTCCCACCGCCCAACCGCCTCCTTCGACTGGTCAACGCCGGCAATGATGAGGGTGAGTAGAGTATTTGGAAGTGACTCTGTACTCTAATTTTCCTCGTTTTCCAGAACACCCTCGCCGCTTCCAGGACCACCAGGAACACCGCCGTCTGCAAAGAGACGCCAATTAAGAAGGTTAGTTATATAATTTTTTTTAATTTAGCAAATTTATATATTTTTTAATTTAGCAAAATTTTTTTTGATTTCACAATTTTTTTTTAATTTTACAATTTTTTTTAATTTAGCAAATTTTTTTTTGATTTCACAATTTTTTTTTAAATTTTACGAATTTTTTTTAAATTTGGCAAATGTTTTTTTTTTAATTTAGCAAATTTAATTTTTTAAATTTGGCAAATTCAATTTTTTAGTTTAGCAAATTTATATTTTTTAAACTTAGCAGATTTAATTTTTTTAAATTTTGCCAGTTTTATTTTTTTTTTTTAATTCGGCAAATTTAATTTTTTTTAATTTGGGAAACATTTTTTTGTTTAATTAAGCAATAATTTTTTTTAATTCAGCAACATTTATTTCTTAAATTTAGCAATTTTTTTTTTTAAATTCAGCAAATTTAATTTTTTTTAATTTGGCAAATTTGTTTTTTTTTAAATTGGCAAAATTTATTTTTTTAATTCAGCAAATTTTATTTTTGTTTATTTTGCAAAATTTATTTTTTTAATGTAGCAAATTTTGAGTTTTTTATTTAGGAAATTTTATTTTTTTTTAATTTGGCAATTTTTTTTAAATGTAGCAAAAACATTTTTTTTTTAATTTGGGAAAAATTTTTTGTTTAATTTGGCAAATTTTTTTTTCAAAATTGTTTGCTGGGATTGTTGATGTATTCGAATTGCTCGTTTTCCAGAACACCCCCTCCTCCGATCCATGGGAGGATTACTTCAACAAGAGAAGAAATTCGAAGAGGACCACCAACCCGGCCGCCCTTGAGAAGGAGAGAAAAAGAAAGGTTAGTCATCATTTCGAAACATTTGTTTTTAATTTACTAATTTTTAATTTATTTTTTAATTAGGAATTCTCACCAGAACCTAAGGGCCTATTTTGAAAGCTTTAATTCTTCAAACTTCATTTTTGCTCATTTTTACGGGATTTTCTCACTAGAACCTAAGTGCCTAATTTGAAACCTTGAAACTCGATGAAAACTAGATGTTTTCCCACTGATAAGAGTATGAATCGATAGGAAATCATCTCTGGAACATTTTATCAGTTGAACACTTTTTGTTATCTCTTATCATTTTCGAGTTATTCATTGATCAGTGGAGAGGAGTAGATTTTGAACAAAAAAGCAAAAATCAGTTACACTTATCGAGATTACTGATAGTTTTAGACTTATCAACTGTTAACTGAGATTTATTTGTAATTTTTTTCCAGAATGAGGAAGAAGTGCCTTCTCTACTGAGAGGAATGGAAGGGGGCAGCCAAAGGGCCGCCTCGATGCACCGACTCATGGAGATCGGGACGGCGGAGCTGTACCAGAAGTTCAACGTCAAAGAGGCGGCAGAGAAGGTGGCCAAGGAGTGGGGAGAAGAGAAGTGGTATGTCCGGGAGGTCGCCAATAAACTCCTGGACGCCATCTGGAAGGCGGAAGGACGAGAAGGAGTGCGGGAGCAAGAGGAACCCACACGGACGACAAGGAAGAGAAGGGCCGTGGAGGAGCCACGGATGCCAGCGAAGAGACGTCCGAAGATGGAAATAATAACAATTGATTGATCGATTTCTTTTGTATTTCTTTTTTCTTTTTTTTTTGATTGTAAACATTTTTTTTCTTTTTTTTCTAATAAATTTAAAAAAAACCAAAATTCAGTGTTTCAGTATTCCTGATAGATCTTGAAAATGATAAGAGATACGAGAAAGTGATCTACTGAAAAAGTAATCTAGAGATGATTTCCTATCAATTGATACTTTCATCGGTACAATTTAAGTTGATTTTCATCAAGTTCTAAGCCTTCAAACCTTCGGCGGAACTTCAGAATCCGCTCTCCACTAGTCAATGGATAACTCGAAAATGATAAGAGATACGAGAAAGTGATCAACTGAAAAAGTGTTCCTGAGATGATTTCCTATCAATTGATACCCTTATCAGTACAATTTGAATCAATTTCCAAGAAGCCCTACATCTTCAAACTTTAACAATTTTTCTGCTCAACTTCTTCACTGGACAACTCGGAAATGATAAGAGATACGAAGAAGTTATCAACACAAAATCATATGATTCCCCATCAATTGGTACCCCAATCCGTCACATTCCCACAGTCCCTTGTGTCCCCCTCTTTTGTGTTAATCGGAAAGACACCTGACAACTTGTATCATATCTAATTACAGACGGCTCTCCTTCTCCACATCCGATTGTCCATCAATAAGGTGCCATCTTGTACTTCCTCCTCCCCCATCTCCACACCGTTTCAGCCAGTGCGCCCTCTCCCAAGACACCCCCCACCGTCGGGTTCCAATTACCCTCCTCTCAACCATCCACTCTTTTCCTTCTCTTTTAAATTTCTCATTCCCCCACTCTTTTAGTCATATCGAATGATTTATGAGTCCTTTTTACGGTTCTTTATGACCGTATACCTATTTGAGTCAATACATTGTAAATTTGAACCAATTAGCCTCTGAACAGCTACTGGTCTGTGTGAGGTACAGTATTACTGATAGATATTGGAAATGATAAGAGATTCGGGAAACTGAGCAAAAGAAAAAAATCATGAAATAATTCTAGAGTTCTCTTCTGATTTTTTCAGATTTTTCCTAAAATTTTCTGATTTTTTTCTAGAATTTTCCTTGAATTTTTTGAATTTCGTCTGAATTGTTTTCAAAATGTCCTGAATTTTCTAAATCTTTTTCAAAATTCCCTAGTTTTTTGAAAAGTATTTTATAGATTTTTCTCATTTTTAAAATAATTATTCTAAAATTTTTTTAACTTTTAAAAATATTCTTAAAAAATGTACCCCTTTTCTCCTCGAGATTAGTGATTTTGAACTGTCTAGGTACTGTAGGCAATACCTAATACAGTATTACCGTATTCCCCTCCAAATCAGATACAGTAATCTTGAAATCGATGTCCCCGCCCACGTGCCGTCTCGAACTCCTACACCTCCTGAGGCCCCGCCCATTGGTCGTTAGGGATACCCACCCAGACACCCCACTCACACTCATTCATTCATTCATTCCCAGTTCCAGTCCTCCCTCTTTCCTCCTCTTTCCTCCTCTTTCTACCCTACCATTCGAATATTCACTGTCCTCTTTCCCTCATTCTTCTTTCCTTCTTCCTCCCGTTTTTGCTCTCTCTTCCTTCCTTCTCTCTTTCTCGTGTTCCTTTCCTCCTCAATCCGTTTCAAATCACCATACCTGCCTCTTCTTTCCTTCCTCCTTCTTATCACTCTCATGCCTTCTTTATCTTTTCCTTCCCTGTGAGCACTGTGTACTCTTTCTTCCATTCTACTTTTCCATTCCCTTCATCTCTCTCTCTCAAATACCTCTCCTGTTCATTCTGCCTCGATTATTCTAGATCCTAGACCCTACATCTTCACATTCTAGCCTATTTCACCTGCTGTGCTGTCTATAAAGTTGCTTTATTTTCGTCAAAGATTCATTTTTTACTAAAATCACCTTCCTAACACTTCCCCCAGATCCAGTGAACTATGCTTTCCCATTTTGGAGCTCTCCTCCCCAGTTCTTCTTTGTTTCCGGGAAATGAAACTCTAGGTACATTTAGAGTTTCCTATTCAACGTTTCGTCACACTAATCCTCTAATATATCTAATCAGGGGTCCTTCTCCACCACCTGTCTTCCATATTGTACATCCTCCCCCATCTCCACACCCTTTCACCACATCCCCCCCTTGTTCACTTGGATCCTTTACTCTCTCTCTCTCTCATCTGATCTACCACACTCCTTCATTCCCTTTATGTATATCTTCCTTCTCCTTATCTTTCCCCCGGTTTCGTTTCCTTGTTCCAACTTTTTTCAGTGTTCCGGATTTTCCGGAACACTTTTTGCATTTTCGGCTTCCGTCAGTACCTTGATCTCTCAAATTTTCCATTTCCTCCTCTTCCTTTTCTACGTTCCATTCCTATGTTCTACTTTTTTCAGAAATATCTCTATCTTCGCGTACATCATGTACTCTGCCCAGAACCCCACCTCCTCCCCATTCGGAGTCCTGTCCCGGTTCGGAACCGAAAGAGCATTCGGATCCACCGCCACCGGAAAGTTCCCGACCACCAAGGCCCTCGGAGCCACGACCGGAACTGCTTTCGGAGCGACAGGTGTGAATAAGAAGGTGAGTTGAAAACAACTGGAACATTTTCGTAACTTTGAATCTTACAGAGTGATTACTCCACCAGGTACCGCTACCCGGCTAGGCCATCTCTCGGGGAGACGTTCGCCATGGGAACCGGAGTCACCTTTGGTGGCCCCGGATACTTCGCCGCAGCCGCCAATGCCCGAAAGGCCGCCTCCTCGGCAGTCAAGGCCACTGGAGCCACCGGATCCCAGGGAGCCCACGGATTCTTCGCCGATGCCAACGCCCAGAAGACTGCCACCACCCGGACAGCCGTCTCCTCCGAAGTCAAGGCCGCCGGAGCCACCGGATCCATCGCCACCGCCGCCCAGAAGTCCGCGAATGTCAAGAACACCGTCTCCATCAAAGTCTCCGATGTCAAGACCGCCCATGGAGCCCCCGTCGACAGGACCACCCCGACCGTCTCCTCCACCACCACCACTGCCTCCTCCAACATCCAGAAGAACTTTGGAGCGGAAGGATCTCGGAAAAAGGTGAGTTGGAAGCGAAATTTCTCGATTTCTGAGAGCTCTGATGAGAAATCTTGAATTCACTTTTTTCCTAGAATTTTCAAAATTTTCCTGGAATTTTGAAAAATTTAAAAAAATTCTAGAAATTTTCTGAGATTTTCTTACATTTTCTAGAATTTTTCCAATTTTTTAAAAGAATTTTCAAAATTTTTCTGGATTTTTTTGAAAAATTTAAAAAAATTCTATAAAATGTCTGAATTTTTCTTACATTTTCTAGAATTGTTTTTTTTTTAATTTTTCTAAATTCCCTATAACTTTTCAAACATATCCCAAGATTCCTAGAAATTCCCAGAGTGTTTACTAAATTTTATGAATTTTAAAAAAATATCTTAAAATTACTAGAATTTTTCTAAATTTTTATCACATTTTCGAAAAATTTTCCAAATTTTTCTGGAATTTTTCAAAATTTTCAAATTTTTTTCTACCTCTCTTTTAAACTTTTGAAAAATAGCTCTGATAGGAAATCTTGATAACAAGTGATCTATTGATAACATTTCAGATGACAACCTCCCAATCCACCAACACCGTCCCCAAGATGCGCCCATCTGACGCTAGGAAGTTGGAGAAGAAGATGAAGAAGGTGAGTCAATTTCAACTTTAACCACACAGAACTCTGTGAAAATATAACATTTTTGCATTGATAAGGGTATCAATCGATAGGAAATCATCTCTAGAACATTTTCCCAGTTGATCACTTTTTGATATCAGTGATAGTTCTCGAGATATCCGTTAATTAGTACAGAGCAACTTTTGAAAAATCTTTGAAAAATAGGTAACTTTGAAATATCATAACTTACTGGAATTGAAACTAATTTGTAGTGATAAGGGTATCAATCGATAGGAAATCATCTCTAGAACATTTTCCTAGTTGATAACTTTTTGATATCACTGATAGTTTTTGACTTATCAATCGATGTTTCAGCTGGACTCTCACATGGACGACCTCCGCCTCTCGCTGGTCCAAGGATGTCAGTTGATGTCAACGCTGGGAGAGTTGCGCGACATCGATGCGCCTCTGGAAATGTTCCAGAAGAACAAAATCAAGGAAACGGTGCAGAAGCTACGAATCAGCAAGGACCTCGAGTGGGAAGCGCTGAGGATCAGGGCGTACGAGGTGCTGAAGAGGATCGCCGATATGGAAGGAAGCGAGCCGCCCGTCCATCCTTCTTCGCAGGACGGCCGAGGGCGAAGGATGACGTCGTCGGGAAACCGAATGGAAGAAGAGAGAGAAGGATTGGCGATGTGGACGAGGATGACGACGATGAAGAGGAGAGCCGTCGAGGAGCCACTGCCGCCGATGCCCATTAAGAGGCAGCCGATGATCAAGAAGGAAATCTCTGTAATCACACTTGATTGATCTTTGTTCTTTTGTTTTTTTCTGTTCTTTTTTTTTGGTTGTCATTCTTTCTTTTTCATTTTTCTTTCTTTAATAAATTTTTTTAAAAATCAAAAATCAGTGTTTTTGTTTTTTTTGGTAAATCTCGAAAATGATAAGACAATAGCAATCAGTCTTGTTTTCGATATTCTGGATTTTTTTTCAAAAATTACCATTTTTTCGGAAAATATTAGACTTCACTAATCAGTTGATATCTTGAAAATGATCAGAGTAATCAAAAAGTTATCAACTGGAAAAGTGTTCTAGAGATGATTTCCTATCGATTGATACCCTTATCAGTACAATTCCAAGTGACTTTCAGGAAGTTCTGAGTCTTCAAACTTTGCTATTTTCGGCTGAATTGAAAAAAATGCCCTGCACTAATCAGTTGATATCTTGAAAATGATAAGAGTAATCAAAAAGTTATCAACTAGGAAAAAGTTCTAGAGATGATTTCCTATCAATTGATACCCTTATCAGTACAATTTGAATCAATTTCCATCGAATGACACCTCTTACAATAGCAATCAGTCTTGTTTTCGATATTCTGGATTTTTTTTCAAAATTAGCATTTTTCGGAAAATATTAGACTTCACTAATCAGTTGATATCTTGAAAATGATAAGAGTTATCAAAAAGTTATCAACTAGGAAAATGTTCTAGAGATGATTTTCTATCGATTGATACCCTTATCACTACAAATTAGTTTCAATTTCTGTAAGTTATGATATTTCAAAGTCACCTATCTTTCAGTGTTTCTTGCTCTTCACTAATCAACGGATATCTCGAGAACTATCACTGATATCAAAAACTGATCAACTGATAAAATACTTTTCAGATGATTTCCTATCGATTGCCACCCCAACCACTGCATTTTCATATAGTTGCAGATTACTTAGAGTCCTTGAAAGTTGATACAAATTCTCTGGGTTACGGTAGCCCTCAAAAAGTACCGTATCACATGCGAAACCCACACCATTCGACTCGTCCGGCTCTCCAGAGTCCGATTCCGGTGTCAGAATGCCGGAATTCGGGAATCCGTTGTCCCGCCTCGCCTACAGTACCCCCAAATGACAAAAAACAAAACATGCCCCTCGGCACCTCGTGAGAGAGACCATACACACACGACGAGGGGGGGACGAGAGAGTGCGGCGCTGGGCGGAGACGCAGACGACGACGCAACGGCCGTTATGACCCGGCGATCCGACCTTTTCTGGCGGCTCACAGACGCTTCTTTCAACCTCCTCACACCCAAAGTTCCGATTATCTCTCTCGTTTCTCTGCCCTCTCTCACTTCTCCTTTCTCTCTCGTTGTGTTGATTATTGGTTTTTTGGGCGCATTAAGGGTGTCTTACTAGAATTGGGAACGGTACTATAGGGATGGTACAGTACCCGAATAAGTGAACATTGAGAATGTTCTGGAAAATAGGGAAAATGGGGAATTTTTTACATTTTTTTCGGGGATTTTTGACAATTTGACAGATTTGAAAAATTGGAAAAAAATGGACAATTGGCGGAAAATCAGAAAATCTGTTTTTAAATTTAATTTCCATGAATTTTT
Organism: Caenorhabditis macrosperma; assembly: GCA_963932285.1. Classification (NCBI taxonomy): domain Eukaryota; kingdom Metazoa; phylum Nematoda; class Chromadorea; order Rhabditida; family Rhabditidae; genus Caenorhabditis; species Caenorhabditis macrosperma. The sequence goes on along the minus strand of OZ010621.1, from coordinate 14,638,639 downwards.
GAAAAAAAATCGGGTTTTTCCTAAATTGAACTTTTTCGATTTTTCCAGTTTTTGAAAATGAAAAAAATTGGAAAATAGTGAGAAATCAGATTTTTTAAAAATTGTTATGAATTTTTGAAAAAAAAAATCAATTTAAAAAAAAAGTGGAAATAGGTTTTTAAAATTTTTTAGAAAATTTCAAAGAAAAATCAATTTTTCAAAAAATAAGCTAAGATTGATTTTTTTAATTTTTTTAATTTTTAAAAATTCAATTTTTCAAAAAATAAACTAAATTTGATTTTTTTTAATTTTGAAAATTTTTTTTTTAAGTTTCGAATTATTTCAAAAAAAAATAGGCAAAAAATATTTTTCTTAAATTTTTTCAGATTTTTCCAACAAACAATGGCCAACAAAAAACCCGACAAATTGCTGGATTGGGATGAGATGGACGATTATTGGGATCGTCAGGTTAGGTCTTTTTGAAAAAAATTTCATTTAAAATCCTTATTTTCTGGAAAATTTTGAAAATTGATTTTCAATTTGTTTTTAAAAATTCATTTTTTAAATAGAAGAAATAATAAAAAAAAATATCGATGTCATCCTTATTTTCTGGAATTTTTGAAAATCTTAATTATCAAAAAATTTTCAAAACTTCAAAATTTTCCAATTTTCAAAAAATTTTCAAAATTTTCAGTTTTTCTGTATTCCAGCGCTCCCACCAGCCCCCGAATCCCATGGAGTTCTCCAATTTGGAAGTGATGGATGAGAGGATGAACAACAATACGAATACCTCCAAATCACGTCCGAAACAACCGGAAAAGAGGGGAAAATCAAAGAGAAATAGGGGGAATAAAAAGGAGAAAAATGGAAAAAAGACATCCGAGAAGAAGAAGGAGCAGGTGGGAAATTTTTGGAAAATCATTAAAAATTCCAAAGGAAATGTCTCAGAAAAATACAAAAAAAAAACCAATTTAAATTCGAAAAATTTGTTTATTAAAAAAATGTTTTAATTTAAATACTTTAAAACATCAATTTGTATATTTAGAACAAATTATTTTTTATAATTTTCAAAAAAATTTTGAATTTTTTTTTCTTTTTTTTTTCTTTATTTCTAAATTCTAAATTTTTTAAATTTTCTAAATTTTTTTTTCGAAATTTTTAAAATTCAAAACAATTGATTTTTTTGAGAAACGGAAAAATTCGAAAAGGTGAAAAGTGATTTTTTGAATTATTTTTTTCAACACCTAATAAATTTAAAAAATAATTGAAAATTTCGAAATTCCAAAAAAAAAAATTTTTTTCAAGTTTTTTTCAAAAAAAAAAACGGAAAAAGATGGAGAACTTTTTACTTCAATTTTCCGTTTCTGTTCTCTAATTTTTGCAAAAAAAATCAATAAATCCTCCATTTCAGAATGTACAGAGAGATCACTACTTGGCTCCTCCTCCTCCGACCCCACGAGAAACATCGGACTTGCCGGTGAGTTTATATGAAAAATGAACGAAAATCCCCAAAAAAAATGTAAATGCTCTTTAGGCCACCTTCGAGCCGTACGTGCCCGACAGATCGACGTGGCACCCGTCGTGGTTGGGCGCAGCTCAAGTGAGAGGTGAGTCGCCCGCCGCCGCCGGTATTGTCACTCGCCTCGCAACCCCCGGTCGCCAACAGCCCGTGTGGTGTAGGCGGGTGTGCGCCCGTCCGCCGATCTTTTGGGTCCGCGGGTTCGATTCCCACCACAGGTGAAAAGCGATGGGCCCATAACGGAGGCATATATGCCTCGCGCGCTTTCAGTATATTGAAGGCACATCGCGCCCATATTTTAGGCATATTCTACCCGTGTGGGAGGCATCACTTGCTCGTGAGCCCATATCCTGCCCATTGTGGACCCATATGGGTCGTTGGGCATATATGCCTCCGTAATGGGCCCATCGCTTTTAACCTGTGACCAGCACCAAATTTCTTCTGCATTTCGAAAAGAGGCCATTTGAGAAATTGAGAGCGGCGGTGATCGGCAGAAAGTGGCAAATCGAGGAAAATTGAAGAAAATCCTCACCTCCTCTTCCTCTAATGCGGTGTTTGTGGTTGGAGAGACAGTCGAAACCTGTAAAACAGAATTCATTCTGAAAATCGAAAAATTTTTAAATAGTTAAGAAATTCAAATATTTCGCTTCGCTTAAAAAAAGGAAATAATCTCTAGAGAACCATCAGCATGAACGGAAAATTATCAATTTAATACATAAACAGAGGAGAAGAAGGGAGCGAATGAACAGAGAGAGAGAGAGAGAGAGACGTGGCAGGTGGAACTGGGTCATTATCGATTTTTTAGAGATTAGAGAGTGCAGACTGTGCTGGATTGAGCAATTACACCAATTTCCATTGACCATATCTCATCTGTTAATCAAGTTAGAATAAAGTGCTCGGAGTGATAAGAGATATCAAAAAGTTATCAACTGAGAAAACGATCTACAGATAGTTTCATATCCATAATTACCCTTTCTTGTGAACTTTTATCAATTCATCAGTGATTTAAAAAAAGTTTGAAATTCACTAATTTTCAAAATCCCTAACTTTTGTTGTTTATCAACTGATATCTCGAAAACTGTCAGTGATAGCAAAAAGTTGTCAACTGACAAAATGATCTACAGATGATTTCCTATCGATTGATATTTTTACTTGTGAAGTTTTATTAATTTATCACTGATTTACACACGTTTCAAGTTCACTAATTTTTCAAAATCCTAAATTTTCTTTATCAACTGATATCTCGAAAACGGTCAGTGATAGTTAAATTTCATCAACTGATAAAATGATCTAAAGACGATTTCCTATCGATTGATACTCTTATTAATGAATTTTTGACAAGTTCTGATAGTGATAAGGGTGTTTGAAGTTACATTTTTCAGCGGAGTCTCCGGACATCGTCGTCCTCACTCCACCGCCAAAGACGCCGATGGCACCACAATGCGAGAAAAATAAAGGTGTGGATTACTGTATTTTTTAAAAATCAAATATACAAATTTAATTAATAAATTTTAAAAAAGAAAAAAAAATTGAAAAAATTGAAAAAAATCACAACACTAATTCCTCGATATCTCGAAAACTGTCAGTGATATCAGAAAGTCACCAATAGAAAAAGTGATCTACAGATGATTTCCTTTTGATTGATAGGGTCACTTATAGAATTTTAATGATTAGTGATAGTGATACGCCTGTTTAAAGTTCAACTTTGCAGATGAGTCACCAGACATCATCGTACTGACTCCGCCGCCAAAAGCACCGGTTCCAGCACCGCCAAAGGAGAATACAGGTATGGATTACGGTATTTATCAGTTATCAATAAAATTGTGATAGGTCAACAAGAATTCCAAAAAAAAAAAAAATTTTTCCAAATTTTCTGATCATCTCACTAATCACGGAATATCTCGAAAACTGTCAGTGATATCAGAAAGTTATCAACTGATAAAATGATCTAGAGATGATTTCCTATCGATTGATACCCTTACCTGAACATTTTGAAAAACTTTTAGGACGCTTGCCATCAATCGAAGAATGGTGGCCAGACCATCTCAAGGCATTGGTGAGACCATTTTTCTAGTTTTCGGTCCAAATTTTCGCTGATTTAGGAAGCCAACCGACAGGCGGAGGAGTTCAGAAAATTGGACGCTTATTATGAGAGAGCTGAGAGATTAGCCAAATTTTTTTCAGTAGTCCCGACGGAGACCGCTCCGAAATATCGTAAGAGCCCTTTCACTTATCAATTAATATTTCGAAAATTATCAGTGATAACAAAAAGTTGTCAACTGGCGAAATGATCTACAGATGATTTTCTATCGATTGATATTTTTACTTGTAAAGTTTTATCAATTTATCACTGATTTAGAACAATTTGAAGTTCATCAATCATCAAAATCCTGACTTTTACTTATCAATTGATATCTCGAAAACTATCAGTGATAGGAAAAAGTTGTCAACAGACAAAATTATCTCGAGATAAATTCCTGTCGATTGATATTCTTACTTGTGTAATTTTATCAATTTATCACTGATTTACACACATTTGAAGTTTACCAATTTTCAGCATGCAACAATCTGGACCTGGTCGGCTACGCTGATGGCTCAGGAGACAGAGGTGAGTAAATTTACGTCAAATTGAAAAATTTACCCTTAGTAATCAGCTGATATCTCGAAAATGATAAGAAATACCAAAAAGTTTCCAACTGATAAAATGATCTACACACAATTTCCTGTCGATTGATACCCTTATCAATATAATTTCCTCAATTCTTGATAATGATAAGACCATTTGAAGTTGAACACATTCTTTGCAGCCGAGTCTCTAGATGTCGTCGACGTGACTCCGCCACCAAAAACCGCGGCCCAGATGCCATCTCCGACCGGTATGGATTACTGTACTTATCAATCTTCCATATCAAATTAACGAATTTTGATAGATAGTTCAAAAAATTGCTCATACAAAAGTTGAGATATCGAAAAATTTCAAAAAATCAAAAAAAAAATTTATTCAAAGTACCGTGACTAATCAATCGATATCTCAAAAACTATCAGTGATTTCAAAAAGTGATCTACTGACAAAATAATCTCGAGATAATTTCCTATCGATTGATACCCTTATCAATGAATTTTTATCAAAATAACACAAAGATATAAGCGTTTTGATAATCTTTAAATTTGAAAAATGTACACCTGAGAAATCAGCAGATATCTCGAAAACTATCAGTGATAGCGAAAAGTGATCAACTGATAAAATGATCTAGAGATGATTTCCTATCGATTAATACTCTTATCAGTGCATTTCCAGCTTACCCCGAGTGCCCAGTGTGCCGTCTCCCGTGCCCAACCGTCGTCAACAAAAGATACGACGGACACGCGTGCGCTCGCTGCGTCGTGAGTTCCACTAGCACTTAAAACTGAAAATTCACAATTTTCAGGCGCTTTTCAGTAAAATAGTCCGTACCGGATCCCACACAGCGGCTGTGCCAGGGTGCGCCGGAGCATGCCCCATCGTCAGACCGGACGGTGGCAGCAAACGCTTCGGAGGATGCGAACAGTGCCACTATCGCAAGTGTATTGCGGATGGACACTTGAATCCGGAAAGTAAGTGTTTCTTTTGAAAAAGAAAAATTTTAAAAATTAAAAAAAAAAAAAATTTTTGAAATTTTTTTTTCAATTTTTCAAAAATTTGATCTCTAATTGTAAGCACTCCTTATCAAATTTTCCTTATCATTTTCATAATCTACACAAAATTCCCCGTCGATTGAGTCTAATCTTAGTTAGGTTCGAAAAATTGAAAATTTTCCGGTTCCGGAAAACCGGACCGGAAAAAAATTTTATTTTTATGATATGGCTGTTCTTAAAGCTTTTCGAAGCCAATTTTCATGAAGAATTCGAAAATGATGTTCATTTTGACTGAAAACGTCGAGTTTCAGGTGTCCGAAAGCAAAAAAGATCAAGTTCGTAAGGAGTTCCGGAATCGATTTTAACTGTTGTTTTTTATTGATTATTAATTGATTGCTGTAGTTTTTTTTCCTTGTTTTTCCTCGTTTTTCCTTGTTTTTCTCTTTTTTTTTTTTGATCTACCCGTTTTTTTTTGAAAAATCTCAATTCTCACCCGATTCTCATAGAATTATTCAAATTCTCCGTTTTACAATAAAACTCTTTATTTTTGAATCCAAAATCACAAATATCGTTTGCTGGAAGCGGCCGCTCTGCCGACAGCTCCCCTCGATGGGCACTTGCAGTAGCCGGAATCGGTTCCTGGAGTTCCCTGAAAATCGATTAACCGGTTGAAATCCGCCGGAATGAGTTGGATTTTTGAGATCTACGTGAAAAATGGAGTCGAATAAGTATAAATATGGGTGGGTTTTGGAAAATTATCATTTTTCGAGTTTCAGACTTCGGGGGCCAAGGGGGATTTCAGAGGAATCAAATTTTCATCGGGTTTGGGCTCTATGGGTGTCAAATGACTCCATTCGACGCGAAAAGTGTGGAAATTCGTTAGAAATTGAAGTTTTGGAAATCCCCCTTGGCCCCCTTGGCTCCCAAGGGGGAAATCGTAACTCTTCGAATCATGAGCATTATGGGTGTCAAATCAATCGTCCTGAGCTGGAGAATTCAAAAATTTAGTGTTCAGGGCATGAAACTCAAATTTGGAACACCTGGAACAATTTTCAGATTATCGAATTTCAGATGGAAATTTTTTTTTCGTTTTTTCCAAAATTTTCAGTATTATGGGTGTCAAATGGCACCTAGACGCGTGAAAAATTATGTTTTCAAAGTTATTGAAAGTTGAAATGTTTTGAAAAAATTTTTTAAAAAAATTTTCAGAATTTTTGAAATTTTCGAAATTTTCGAAGTTTACATAAAAACTCTAACTTTCCAGAAAAAAGTAAGAAAACTCACATCGGGTCCGGGATTTCCGGAGAATCCGGGGAATCCGTCGGTTCCGGGGCCTCCGGGCTCTCCACGCGGTCCCGGGATGCCCTGCGGACCGACGTTTCCGTCCCGTCCCGCCCATCCGGGTGGTCCATTCTGTCCCGGCGGTCCGTTGGGTCCCTTGTCCCCCGTGGACCCCTTCGACCCCCGAATGCCGTCCCGTCCCGGCGCGCCCGGTCCGCCGGCCTTTCCGGGTTGTCCCTCGCGTCCCGGCTCTCCCGGCTGTCCCATCGGTCCGTTGTTGCCGGGACGTCCCGCGTTTCCGTTCTGTCCCGGTTGTCCCGGAAGTCCCGGCGGTCCGGGAGGTCCTCCGTAGCCGGGTTGTCCCCGCGGGCCCGGGGGACACTGGCGGCACGACTTCTCCTTGGCGTAGTCCCCGGGAGGAGTGATCCCCAGGGATCCGGGCTCTCCGGGCGATCCCGGCTGTCCCGGATGACCGTCTTCTCCGTTCCTTCCCGGTTGGCCCTTCGGACCGCCTGGACACCGATTCTCGCCGTTGCACTCTGAAAATGATGTCGATTTTCAGATTCCACGTGAAATTCTGCATCGAATGATCTGCGTTTCGAAAGATTTCGAGAACATGCACTTTTGGCTCAACTGGGTAGAGAGATGACTGGTAATCTAAAGGTCACGGGTTCAAACCCCACTGAGTGCTAATAGCTTTTTCAGAAGGTTTCTGATGTTTTCCAATGTTTTCCAATGTTTTCCTGTGTTTTTCAAGCAATTTCGAGAACTTTCACTTTTGGCTCAACTGGGTAAGCGCTCAACCTATGAATCTAGGCGACGCGGGTTCGAACCCCGCTGGCCGCAAATCGTTTTTGCACACCCCAAATAGTCGAAAATCGAAACTCACGGCACTCTCCGGTCTGTCGTTTGGCGGCTCTCGCCACCCTCGGGTACTCGAGCCTCAAATCGCCCATTTGACTTCTGGCCTCTTGTTCGAGGACGAGGAACTCGTCATTGTGCACCTTCAGCGACTCATTGATGGCCTCCATCCGGTAGATCATATAGGGAATGTATCCCAAAGTGAGGGAGATCACCATTACGGAGGTTAGGATCGACGAGTAGCCGATGAAGTCCGTGAACCAGCCCATGGTCTCTGGAAGTGATAAGAATGATAAGGAGCTGATAAGCGAATGATAAGGGATTGATAAGAATTGTCATTGTAAGGCAAGATCTCTGAATCTCACCGAAGATTCAAGAGAATCGTACGCTTCCGGAGAATCACTATATCTCGAGACTGACAAGAGATATCAAAAAGTTATCATTAACACAATTGTAGATCAAAACTAGAACTACAAATTTGCAGTTGGCAACATTTTGATATCTCTTATCAATCTCGAGATATAATCATTCTCCGGCAGCATTGTTGCTCTATTCGAGGAAACACGATAAAGAATGATAAGAGTGATAATGATAAGACATTTGGCTACGCATTAGTATGTCTTTTGTGATTGTTATATACCCCCCCCCCTTCTCTCATAACATCCCCCTTCCACCCCCAGGAACCAAGGGGGAAAGGGGGGAGATGTACTTGTTTTCGATGAAGATGGAATGTAGGAAGGAAACATGTTCTTTTTGTTTTTATGTTGTTTTCCAATGGAATAACATGGAGGAAAGTGTGACCTTATCTGGAAATCTAGCGGAACTGATGAAGAAGTAATCTTGGGAGGACGAACCCTGTTTTCGAAAAATCATAACTAATTTCAAAATTGAGTTCATGACTCAGTTGAAAAACGAAAGTGTAGCTAAATAGTTGTAGATTATGGAAAAAATAATGAGAAAACTGAAAAAAATAGTTCAGACCTTGTTCTGATCAGGCTACGTAGCTGAACAGATGAAGAAGTTAACTAGGGAGGATCAACGTTGTTTTCAAAAAATCATAACTAATTTCAATATTGAGTAAATGATTCAGTTTAAAAACGAAAATGTAGCTGAATAGTTGTAGATTATAGAAAAAATAATAAGAATATTCAAAAAAAAATTACTAACTTTCTGACAGGCTACATAACTGATAGAGTACTAGTTGATCTCAGCAAGCTCTATTCGTGATCACTTTTTGATCTTGGGGGAGAATGGGATGGATCCTTATGATGATATCTTCAAAGACCATGCCCTGAAGATCATTTTTGCAGTTGACAACATTTCGATATCTCTTATCAGTTTCGAGATATCGATTTTCAAAGATTTCCACTTTTTGCAATAATAATTAATTCATTTTCGTTTTCCTCATTCTCTATTTTGGTCACCGTTCCATTACATTGTCCTTCTTGTTGTTGATCCGTGATCCGATCCATCGTGATCCAGCCCATTATCAGATCAATCTCTCTTCTCATCCAACTGGTTAGTTCAGCCACGTCAAGAGGGTGAAGAGTAAGAAATGTCTTTATTTGATATGAGGTATCAATGGATCAGTTGGAGATCATTCGGGGATATTGATAAGAAGATTGATAGGGGAAAAATGGGAAAATGAGAAAAAAATAAAAAAAGTTCAAAATTTAGAGAAAATTAGAAATTTTTGGTTTTTTGCTTGAAATTTTAAAATTTTGAAAAAATTGAAATTTCGAGAATTTCAAAAATTTCTGAAAAAAGCGAAAAAAGGAATATAGAAAAAAATCCAACGTTTCAGAAAAATTTGGAAATTTTTTGAAATTCGGAAAAATAAAAATTTCGAAAATTCAAAAAATTTCAAATTTTCAAAAAACACGAAATTCAAAACAATTCTGGAAGAATAAAGATTCAGAGAATGGAATTTTAAAAAATGGGATTGAAATCGAAATATTGGGAATTTTCAGAAAAATTCAAAATATTGAACAAAAAATCGAAAATTTTTTTAAAAAAATTTTTTGAAAAAATATTCCGAAAATTATTCAAAAATAACTGACGTCTCATTTCTCTCACTCATCCTTCTTAGAGCTACACGGTGATAACAAGGGATCAGTGTCATTATCATCCTGATCTACTTCCCCCTCGTCCACTTCCTCCTCCTCCTCTCCATCCCTCTCCCTCTCATCATTTTCGAAATCTCTCATCGATTTCAGACAAATCGAATTTTGCTGTAATTCGAGTTCTCGTTCGATATCCCGGACTGTGATGAATCCGTCGTGATCCTCGTCCAATTCCTGAACAATATACGCTGCCGGATAATCATTATATCTCGAGATTGATAAGAGATATCAAAAATTTATCAACTGCAACCTGGTAGTCCTGGTTTTGATCTACAATTTTTCTGTTGACAACTTTTTGATATCTCTTATCAATCTCGAGATATGATCATTCTCCGGAAGCATTGTTGCTGTTTTCGAGAAAATACGGTACATAATTCTTACTTTGAACCGTTTCGAAGAGAATCGCGCTATCAGTGGTGATAAGGGCTTCAGATCATCATCAGCTGATTTCGATCGATAAATCGATCCGGCGGGTAGTCCAATAGCCGCCGCGTCGATCACTTGATGTGAGGCGGTGAGGGCGAACACGCAGCGGGTGTACTTGTAGAATCCCGGCTCGTCCACACGACCCTGAAATAGTGATCTACGTGTTTGGGAGGGAATTCTGATTCGAATGGTACTAAATTTCATATTCGACTTTTTTCAGACTTCCAGATTTAGGGATTTTAAGCATTTTTTTTTAGCCTTTTCAAGATATTTAGCGTAAATTCCGAATGAAAATTGCTAAATTTCATGGGTTTTGAGAAAAATTGTAAAATTCGGATTTTCGAGATTTTAAGATTTTTCAACTTTCAGCCAGAATATCCCGTTTTCAGCATATTTCTGGACGTCAAACGTATTCCGCATGAAATTCTGAGTCGAACCATACCCATCACTATGTTATTCGGGGAAATCCAGAAATTCAGAATTCCACGTCATCGGAATTTTGAATTTTCAAATTTTCCTCCAAAACTATCGATCATTAGTATCAATCGATTCGGAATTCAACGCTGATCATGGATAACGATGCCATTTTGCCGAATTCTGAAGTTTTACCCACCTTCCCCTCGACATCCATCAACTGGAAGGCGAATTGAGCACGAGCCGACGAGTTGATATGAGAATTGCTCATCTCGGACGTCTTCCCACCGTCGGATAGCTCCCAGAGACACAGAATAAGGTCCTGAAAATCGCAAAAAAAAATCATTGGATTTCCCCTATTTTCCACCTCAAAAGTGATCTGCTGATGTTGTTTGTTCTTGACGATCGCAGAATACAAACGATCTACAAAAGTGGAGTCGTTGGCTTGCGGGAACAAACTTCTGAAGACGATCCGCCACTGGGACTCTGTCATTCGGCCGTTTGAGCACTTCTGGAACATGTGAAGGGTAGATCAGGAAAAGAATTGAGAGAAATGACGACGTGAACCGTGTTCAGCATGAAATTCTGGGTTGATTGATACTAAGAAGTCAGGTAATCTGGGTTATTTTCAAAATTCCAAATTTCAGAATCCCCAGAGAATTCTGAATTTTCAAATTTTTCTGATTCCTTTCGTTATTAGTATCATTCGAATTAGAATTTGATGCTGATCAGGGTTAACGTCAAGAAATTGGGACAAACCGATGATCTTACAGCAAAAATTCACTTTTTCACTTTGAATTTGAAATTAGAACCTTACAACTTGAAATCTAAGAGTATTGATATGAAAAATCGAACTCAGTGTGAAAAACCGAGTCGAAAGACACTAATAATCACTATATTCAGAAAACATTTCAGAATCCAATATTCAGAAGACGTCAAATTCTGAATTTCAAAATTCTGAAAATGTGGTCATGATTGGTATCATTCGATGGGAAATTTCATGCTGAATAAAATTAACGACGAGAAAACGCTCTGCAACTTTGAAAATTCGGATTTTTTGGATTTTTTCGGATTTTTCCGAAATTTTTCAAAATCTCTCCTAATCACTGAACACGTTAAAAACCATCAGAACAGTCTCAGACGCACCTGTTTGAAGTTACGGTACATGAACATGATCCATTTCCGATTGAATCCGGTCAATTGGACAAGTCGATCCAATCCCGGCGGCTGAGTGTTGAACGGGTTCGACAGAAGGTCTTCCACGTCGATTTCCACTTCTGCAATTACAGATTCAACCGTCTGAAACTGGAATTCCAGCCAATTCTCACCGTCGTCATAGAAACAGAGCCAAAACTGACACCGTCGAATGCCCCAATAGATCGCATTTATAAATTTGTTCTTGGACGGTTGTCGCGAGCCGAAATGCCTGAAAATGCCGAGAATTTGGGTCTTGACACGAAAAAATTGGATATGGTCTCGAAAAATTTGGGTTACTATCGGATTCCATCGAAATGGCCCCACGACCGAGGAGAGCTCTACGGGAGAATCAATATATCTCGAGATTGATACGAGATATCAAAAAATTGTTAACAGCAAACTTGTAGCCCTAGTTATGATCTACAAGTTTGCCGTTGACAACTTTTTGATATTTCTTATCAATCTCAAGATATATTGGTTCTCCGGCAGTAGTGGGTCCCCGAAAACTACCGTACCACTCGAATTCGCGTTCCGATCGATAATCCGACGATTTTATGTTTGTCGACTCGACGTAGAACATTTTCAGACAAATTGGAGAGTTTTGGGATTTTTTGGAATTTTTTGGAATTTTTTGAAAATTTTTCCAAAAATTTTTCCAAAAAAAAAATTTTTTTTTTCAGAAAATTTTTTGAAAATTTTTTAAAAATTTCTAAAAAATCCACAAAAATCCACAAAATATTTAGAAAAATCCAGAAATATTCCAGAGGTCCGTAGAAAAATTATGAGTATAATAGGCACATTTATAAGCCTCTCCCCCACCCATTATTATGCCTTTTTGGATTATCCCCCCTCCTCGTTAATTATGGGAAAATGTGCACGTAATGTGCTCTTCTATTTCTGAATATTCAGCATTTCCATTATTTTTAATTAAAAAATGGGGAGAGTGACACTTTTGGAGAGAAATGAGAAAAATGGAAGGGGGTATGTAAACATCTTCCGCGGGGGGCTTCTGAGGGATCTGGAAGTTTTTGTGAATTCTTATCAGGTTCATCGTAATCAGCGTAAAATTCTGAGTCGATTCACTGTAAAATGGAAGAAAATTGTATAAATTTTCAAATTTCGAAATTTTTCAGTTTTTTTTTTGCTGAAAACTACTCGAATCTTCAGAATTGAAGAAAACCACATCGTTGAATGTTTTTTTTATCAAATTCTGAATAAAATGACACCAAGAACGGTCAAAATCCGAAAAGTTCAAAATCCCCCCGGATTCAGAAGACCAACTGGGGGGAAAACATAATTTCTCAAACCCCACCGGTTATTAGTGTCATTCGATGCGGAATTTTACGCTGATTACGAAAAACATTATCATTGAATTTGAAACTTGAAATTGAATTCTTTAAAGCCCATTTTTATCACATTTCGAGAGAAAAACACAAATTTTCAAGAGATCTGTGAGTTTCTCAGCATTTTCGTTGTGTTTTTTGTAATCAGCGTGGAATTCTGCGTCAACTGACATAAAGAATTTTGGACATTGCGGATTTTTCAAAATTCCGAATTCCAAGGGGTCCAAGGGGGGATTTTGAAATTTTCAGAATCAATGCTTGTTTGGTGTCATTTGACGCGAAATTTTACGCTGAACATCATTAACATCTTCGTTTTCTTCGGAAGTTGCAGAAAAAGCTGGAAATTTGACTTTTTGAAATTTCGAAAAATTTCGAAATTTTTTCACTTTTCTCAATTTTCCCCTCAAAACCCCTTCCTCTTCATTTCTGACTTCTATATCATAATATCACTGATTATATCCTATTCATACTCAAATCCGCTCCGAATTCTAATCCCCCTCTCGAGTCATAATCCCCCTTGGTGAAGAAAAAGCAATCAGATGAGGGTAGATCAGAAATGTACACTTTTCCATTGGAAATATTCGAATTCGTGAGAGAATAATAAGAAATAATGGAGAATTCCGGGGATTTTGGGAATTTGTGAAATTCGGAAAATTTCATTTTTTGGTCAATTTCATCTATTTTTAAAAAATTCTAAAAATCTCTGAAAATTCCGAAAAAAATCATGTGATCTAGAAAACTTTCTAGCAGTCTGAAAATAATTTTTTCCAGAATTTTAGGGCCATTCCAACCATATCAAAAAAATCGATAATCACCAACCTCTCCAAAGTGCGTTGTTTCTCCGATGCTCTTGGTTTCGGGCGTTTCATTCGTGGTGCCACACTGGAAAATTATTGATTGATTTTGGCGAAATCTTATTAGGTTACTGTAGATTTCGCGGTGAGACCCGATAAGTGGAAATTTTTTAATATTAAAAAAAAAAAATTTTTTTTTCTGATTTGATTTTTTTTTTCAATTTTTTCTAGAAGGTCTAGAAGCAATTTCTATCTTGATAATATTACGAAGTTTGTTGATTACTGGATTTTGAAAATTTCGTGGTGAAACCCAAAAAAAATCGAATTTTGATTTTTTTTTTCAAATTTTCAAAAAATCGAAAATTTTCAAAATTTTCCAAAAAAAAAACTAAAAATCAAAATTTTTTGATTTTTGGGTCCCACAACGAAAAAAATCAATTGCAGTATATGTGAAAATTCAGAAGTATCTTATTTTCGTGGTGAGACCCAATTTTCAAAAAAAAAAAATTTTTTTTCGAAAATTAAAAAAAAAAAATTTTTTTCAAATCTTTTAAAATGTTTTTGTGCTCTGTGAGCTCCAAAAAAAAATTAAAAAATCACAAAAAATCAGCAAAAAAAGGGGACAAACTTTCGAGTGGATCTGCGAAAAGTGCGCATTCTGATCACTCCCCACATCGTCTCTTCTTCGGCTAGGCTCCGCCCACTTTCGTCACGTCTTCTTCTTTTCTTCTTCTTCGCCTCCTTCTGCTTATTCTCCGCTTATCCCGACGACGTCTTCTCCTCCGACGTCTTCTGAAAAGTTCATAGATCAAATGAGAGGATTAGAGAAACAGATACGAAATGGATACGGGGCGGGTACTAATTGGCATTGAGAAGGCGGCTGCTGCTGCTTCACGGCTCCGAGAAGTGAGGTTTCATGCGTCTAATGAGCATTTTTCAGAATGTTGGGTTGCGTTTTTTTGGGTTTTGAGGGGGTTTTGGCACTTTTGAGGGATTTTCATGACGTCAAACTTGTTCAGCGTGAAATTCTACGTCGAATAACACTAATTATGAGGAGAATTGAAAATATTTGAAAATTCAGAATTCTGGGGGTCTCCAAGGGGGATTCTGGGAACTTTAGTGATCTACGCATTACGGGTATCAAATGATACAGAATTCCATGCTGAACATGGAAAAATTTGTTGAGATTGAAGAAAACTGACATGAAAAGGGTTTCCAGGTGAAAAACTACGTTTCAAAAACAAATTTTTCACTTTGAAGTGGATTTTTGGCACTTTTGAGGGGTTTTCATGACGTCAAACTTGTTCAGCGTGAAATTCTACGTCGAATAACATAAATTATGATGAGAGTTGGAAATATTTGAAAATTCAGAATTCTGGGGGTCTCCAAGGGGGATATCGTAGTTTCAAGGATTGTTGACGTTATGGGTATCAAATGATGCAGAATTCAAAGCTGAATAAGGGTAACGTCATGAAATAAAGCGAAAATCAAGGTGTGAGCGAAAAAAAAAATTTGCATTTTCAAAAAACCCAGTTGGAAATTGTTTTGGGCTCAAAACCCAATTTTTTCTAGTGTTCCAATATAATACGCGTTCCCATTGTGACTAGGCAATTATGAGAAAAAAGATGTGAATTATGGAGCATTTCGAGAAAATTCCAGCAAGTAGATCAAAAACACAAAGAAATAACTATAATATTCTATGATTAATGGGCTGTTCTTTGAGAAAATTTGGAGCATTTTGAGGAGGTGAATTTGGATAATTTGGAGAATTTAAAAAAAATAATTAATTTATTCAAAAATATTTTTTAAAATTTATTTTTTCTTTGAATTGAAAAAAAATAATTTTATTTTTCAAGGAAATCCTTAATTTTATAAAATTTTAAATCTAGGAAAATCAAGAAATTTTAAAAAAATTTTTGAATAATTTTGGAAAAAAAATTCCTTTTTTACGGAATTTTTTTTTTTGAATTTATTCCAAAAAAATTAATTTAAATTTCAAAAATCGCTGCAAATTCCGAATATGATTAAATCAAGGGAAAAGTTCGAATTTTAAAAAAAAATTTCGAAATAATAATTTTTTTTCCAAAAACATTTTTTTTTTTATTTTTGCAGAAAAAAGTTTTTTTTTAAAATTTTTTTTATTATAAAAATAAAAAAAAACTTTTAATTCAAAAAACATTTTCCATTACGAGACCCATTTTTATGAAAAACTTATGATAAAAATTTATGAAAAAAAGAATAAAATTTTTTTTTTCAAAAATCCATAAAAATCCGAGACGTGTGTCTAGACTAGACAAGATTAAAGAGATTGTAAGGATTTTCAGATTTTCAGCAAAAAAAGGGCTGAAAATCTGAAAATCCATCTGGACATCCACTGGAAATGAAGATGAGAAGAAAACAGGAAAAGGGGGGTCATGTGTGTATTTTTTTTTATTTTTAAATGGATGAATAGAGAGAAAATCCAATTATGAACATTTCCGTTTGTCCATCCATAAAACCACCGAGAGCCGTCTTCTCTTATTTTCCAATGAAAATTCCCCCCATTTTTAGCCCAAAAAATAAGAAGAGAGGAAGAAATGACGGAATGGGAATGGCCAATGGCAATGGACAATTAATCAGCGGAAGCCCCCCTGGGGGGGGGGGGGGGAATGAGGGGGATGATGAAAGGGAGAGAAAGAGAGTGGGAGATTAGAATTAGTCGAGAGAAAAAATATATTTATGTAGATCAAATTGGAAGAACGCGAAAGACGAAAGACTTTGAGAAGACGTGGAGCCTTCAGAATTTCAGATATCATTCTAGAACTTTCAAAATACGTTTCCAGATCACCTGACTTGTCCCAGTTCAGAGTTGAGCTCAATCGGAGCATTTTTAGCAGAGATATGCTAATTTTGCTCTAGAGTCAACATTTTCGAGGTTCTTCTCACTTTCAGATGACGTGGGACATTCAGAATTTCAGATATCATTCTAGAACTCGCAGGGAATTTTTTTAGACTTCTTGACTGCCTTTTAGTCCAAAAACGAGCTCAATCGGAGCATTTTCCACCAAGATATGCTAATTTTGCTCTAGAGTCAACACTTTCGCGGCATTCTCGAGTTTCAGATGACGTGGGACATTCAGAATTTTAGATATCACTCTGAAACTTTCAGGGAATTTTTTTAGACTTTTTGACTGCCTTTTAGTCCAAAAACGAGCTCAATCGGAGCATTTTGAGCCAAGATACGCTATTTTTGCTGAAGGGCACTGACTTTTCGCTCAACTCTATTTTCAGATGACGTGGGAGATTCGGAATTTCAGATATCACTCTAGAACTCTCAGAATAAGTTTCTCAATCACTTGACTGCATTTTAGTCCAAAAACGAGCTCAATCGGAGCACATTGAGCCAAAATGTGCACAATTTCAGGAAGCCATCTCAATTTTCCAAAGAAACCCGCCCAGCTGCTGAGATATGCTAATTTCGCCTAAATGAGACTTCCAGAAGACGTCGTCGCTTCAGAATTGTTCCTATCGCTCTGAAACTGTCTATAACCCGTGGACTATTCAACGGGGTCGATTTGGATAGTGTTTCTCAACGAAACAGATGCACAAATGAACGGAACAAAAGATCGGAAACGCCCGGAGACGCACCCAACCGTAGGCTATGATTAAAGGGACGTCTTCTTCAGAAATCGGGGACAAACGACTACATAGGAGGGAAATGGTCTCTGCGACATTTACACCAGTCACACAAACAAAACAAACAAAAAATTAGCATATCTCTGTGGAAAATGCTCCGATTGAGCTCATTTTTGGACTAATCAGCAGTCAAGTGGTTTAGAAAGATTCCCTGGAAGTTCTAGAGTTATATATGGAGTTCTGAATGTCCCACGTCATCTGAAAGTCGAGAATACCGCAAAATTAGGCATATCCCAGCTGAAAATGCTCCGATTGAGCTCAACTCTGAACTGAAAGGTAGTCAAGTGGTTTCGAATATGTCTTGAGGAATTTCCGAATAAAATCCCCAAATTCTGAAGGCTCTCAACGATTTCTTCGAATGTCTCCACTGCTAAACCGCTGGCGTGTACGCCGAGGACCCCTCAACTGCTGGCGGATCCGCTGCGTACACACAGATCCGATTTTACCCACTGAGTACACGCCAGCGGTTTAGCAGTGTCTGGTTGAAACATATCCAAGACTGGCGGCTCAATCGGGACCATTTTGAGCTTAGCACTTTCAATAGTAGCTTAACTGATCCCAGAATGGAAAATCAATCTGACACGGGAGCTTCGGAGACGTCCGATTTGAATTCCCGCGCTGCCGGACTGCAAATTTTCGAAATTTGGTTGCGACGCCGTTGCCTGAGTATTCAACGTTAAAGGGGCTGATGTCGATTTACGAGAGCGCATATGGTTAAGCGTTGAATACTCAGGCAACGCTCGCAGCCAAATTCGAAAAATTTGCAGTTCGACGACGCGGGAATTCAAACCGCGCACATCTCCGAAGCTCCCGTGTCTGGAAAAGGAGAAATTGATAGCGAAAACATGTAAAATACCTTTTCGCATGGGGTCCACAGTGACAATAGCAGCAGAAATGGAAAGAAAATGGAAAGTACGGCAGGATGGAACGGCAAACACGGAAACCAGGGCAAAAATGGAGAGGACTGGGATGAGAGTGTGCTTAGAGAGTGTGTGGAATGGAGAGGGTGCGAGGGTGTTGGACAGACAGACGTTTATTGATCGACCGAGAGAGAGGGAGAGAGAGTGGGAAAATGAAGAGGTGTTAGAGAAAGATGACGTGGGGCTTCCAGAATTCTAGGCATCGGTCTGAAACTTTCAAAAGATGTTTCTTGACCACTTACCTGCTGATTAGTCCAACAATAAGCTCAATCGGAGCATTTTGAGCCAAGATATGCTAATTTTGCTAAAAGGCACTGACTTTTCCTTCATTTCTATTTTCAGATGACGTGAGGCTTCCAGAATTCAAGCTATTCCTCTAGAACTTTCAGAAAATATTCTTAGACCACTTGACTGCTGATTAATCCAAAAACGAGCTCATTCGGAGCATTTTGAGCCAAGATATGCTAATTTTGCTAAAAGGCACTGACTTTTCCTTCATTTCTATTTTCAGATGACGTGAGGCTTCCAGAATTCAAGCTATTCCTCTAGAACTTTCAGAAAATATTCTTAGACCACTTGACTGCTGATTAATCCAAAAACGAGCTCATTCGGAGCATTTTGAGCCAAGATATGCTAATTTTGCTAAAAGGCACTGACTTTTCCTTCATTTCTATTTTCAGATGACGTGAGGCTTCCAGAATTCAAGCTATTCCTCTAGAACTTTCAGAAAATATTCTTAGACCACTTGACTGCTGATTAATCCAAAAACGAGCTCATTCGGAGCATTTTGAGCCAAGATATGCTAATTTTGCTCTAGAGTCAACATTTTTGTGGTATTCTCGATTTTCAGATGACGTGGGACATTCAGAATTCCAGATATTACTCTAGAACTTTCAGAATATATTCTTAGACCACTCGACTGCCTTTTAGTCCAAAAATGAGCTCAATCGGAGCTATTTCAGCTGAGATATGCTGATTTTACCAAAGGGCACTGACTTATCGCTCAACTCTATTTTCAGATGACGTGGGACATTCAGAATTTTAGATATCACTCTAGAACTCTCAGAATGAGTTTCTCAATCACTTGACTACTGATTAGTCCAAAAACGAGCTCAATCGGAGCACATTGAGCCAAAATGTGCACAATTTCAGGAAGCCATCTCAATTTTCCAAAGAAACCCCCATCAAAGTTTCAATCGAAGCCGGAAATTTGGCTCCTCATCCGGAAAACCGGAGAGGGAGATCGAAGCCAAGGAGAGAGGGATTACATGTTTTTTGCGGGTGATGGATGGCTAGACAGATACACAAAAATTGGAGAAAAATTGGGTGAAAAATGAGAAAAAATGAGAGAGAGACGGGGAAAATTTCTCTCTCTTTTCCCTTATTTTTGTGTGTGGCTCACACACAAAATGGAATGGAATAGGGAGCACAAATTGATGTAAAAAGGGGGGAAACGGAAATAGAAGAGAGTGTGTATGTGACATGGATATATACATAAAATAGGGGCGGATAAGTGTGTCTTTGAGTGTGTGTGTTTCTCGATTGATTATGTAGTACTTATGGACAGTGAGGGGGTGTCATAATGAGGAAACATTGGATCATTGGAAAGTTTTCAATATTATTTTTAAAATTTTCGAAAAAAAAAACATTTTTTTTTTATTTTTCGTAAAATTTGAAATTTTTTTAAAAATTACTATGTACTTGAAAATTGGGAAGTGAGGGGGTGTAATGAGGACAAATGGGATCATTGGAGAGTTTTGAATTTTACGAAAATTCAAATTTGAAAAAAATTTGAAAAAAATTTTTTTTTCAATTTTTCGAAAATTTGAAAAAAAAAAATTTCGCGGTTTTCATATTTTTTACGAAGATTTTAAAATTTTTAAGAATATATTATAACTTTTGAAAAAATTAAAACTTTTCGAAATAAATTTTTAAAAATTGAAAAAAATTAATAATTCTAAAAAATATTTTTGAATTTTAGAATTTTTAAAAATACCTTATTTTTTTCAAATACCAATTTATAGAGAGCTTGAAATCAATATCAATTCTTTAAATAGATAAATCATTCAAATAAAAATTTTAATAATTTCTTTTTTTTTTTAATTTCTTTTTTTATTAACTAAAACAAAAAAGCCATCTAATGTTTTAAAAATTTTCAAATTCCCAGAAAATTCAAGAAAAAGCAGAAAACCTCGAATGATCCCAGTGCACTGGGGGAGCCAACGACTCAAGTTACAAATCCCACCGAAAAATCCAAAAAATTGCAAAAATTGCAAATTTTCCCACAAAAATCATCAAGTTTCTTTTTTTTTTTTCAAATCTCATGCAATAATTTTATTCAACGTCATTCAGTATGTGGCTGCCACCAGTTTTTGAAAAAAAAATTCGGAAAATAAATATTAAAAAAGAGAAAAATGAAAAATCGGAATGTTTCAAATTAAAATGACATCTTTAAGTGGGGGGTTGGGTAAGTAGTGAATTTTGAAGAAATCTCGAGAAAAAATGCACACACACAACCATTCGGAGACAGAGGAATACTCGGAGAATCACATAGTCAAGAAAATTTAGAAATTTGGGAAAAAATTGGAGAAATTTACAGAAAATAATAAATAAATAATTGATTCAAAATTTCAAATTTTACATGAAAAAAATCTCTAAAAGCACCAAAAATTGATGAAAATGGGTAGGAAACGGGGCGGGAGGGATTGGGAATTAGACTCTGGCACAAATTTCCGACAAATCCTGCACAATCGACTGGATTAGCTGCTCGTCGCCGGCTTTTCCGTCGATTTGAATGCCGTCCGACTGAAGATTGCGGGTTTTTTGTGGATTTGGACATATTTTTAGGGGTTATAAGACCTTTTTATCAAATATTTCATAAAAATGTCAATTTTTGACTCCTTACAGAGTTTTTACAATATTATTGATTAAAAAATTTTTTTTTAATTAGATTTTAAAACTAGAAATTTCCTGTTTTTTTTTAAATTTTTCAAATATTTCATTAAAATGTCAATTTTTGAAATTTTCTAGACCAGCCGTTTTACCGATTTTCAGAAAAAATGCAGTTTGGACAATTTTTCAAAAATTTAGTTTAAGCATTTGAATTTTCAATTGAATTTTCAAAATATTAATTTTAAAAAAAAAGATTGTATTTAGATTTTTAAAAATTCTCCTCTCAGAGAATCAAAATTACGTTTGAGAACAATTTTTTTCATAAATCCAGTTGGAGTGTTATTTATTGTATTTAGAATTAAATTTTCCAAATTAAATTTTTTTTTGAGTCCGGGAAATTAAAAGTGTAATTGTTTGGCAACGTAAAAAACCCAGGAAATTTTCAGATTTTCCACATTTTGGCATTATTTTTGGTGAGTTTGCCGAAATCGGGCGGAATTGAAAAATGTGGTTGGCCAAAACCTTTTTTCATTAAATTTCATACAAGTACTGACATCCGGACATGAATAGCGCATACACCGTCACGTCAAAGTGCACAGAAGCACCCGATTTGACGAAATATCAAAAAATTCGGGTTCTTCTGTGCACTTCGACGTGACGGTGTATGCACTATTCATGTCCGGACGTCAGTACTAATATGAAATTTCATGAAAAATTAAATTCCATCGAAAAAAAGATTTTGGTCATTTTCGCCCGATTTTGGCACACTCCCTAATTTTTGAATTGAATAATTAACTCGCTTTTTTCATTTGAATACAAAAAAAGGGCAACTCACAGTTCTCTTGACGAGCAAACAAACGGGCTGTCCTCCGACGGTTCTTCCGAACAACGACGCCGCTTTCGGCGTCTCCTCGACGATGGAAAAGTGCGATTTGCGGGTGATTTCGGTCAGAATTCGCTTCAACTTGACACTCTCCGAAGCGGTCACACTTTGCGATGCGGCGAAGTCGACGTCGTCGGAGGCGAGAAGTGTCGAGTAGTCGTCTTTGCGGATGTACGAGTTGGCGACGATGAACACGAGCGAGGGAAGAGGGACGCGCACGTCGAGCTTGTCGTCGCGTGTGCCTTCGTCGTCCTGCAAAAATTATATATTATTCTTTTATTACAGTACGGTCGAGCTGTGAGATTTCTAGGCCAGCAGCGGTTTCTAGGCCCCGCGGGTTACTGTAAAAAAAAGTTTCAAAATTTCAACTGCCCAGGAAAAATCAATTTCGAAAGATCCGATTTTCCAGAAATTTTGTATTGCTTCTACTATCGGATGCCACCGAAATGGCCCCGCAACCGAGAAAAAGCCGCTCGCTTCGCTTTGCGGGTCTCGCAGTTGAAAAAGATGCACAGCTGAAATGAATGTTACAGTAACCTTTGTGTCAATTTACGAGCGCTACATTTATTTTTTGATTTTTTTCCTTTTCCGCACAAAATTGCGCGTTTAACCGATTTTCATCAGAGTTTTTGGCAATTTTCCATCAAAATAATATCTAAACGTACCCTCTTTTTGGTTAAACGCGCAATTTTGTGCGGAAAAGCAGAAAAATCAAAAAATGAATGTAGCGCTCGTAAATCGACACCAAGGTTACTGTAACATTCATTTCAGCTGTGCACCTTTTTCAACTGCCAGACCCGCCAAGCGAAGCGAGCGGCTTTTTCTCGGTTGTGGGGCCATTTCGGTGGCATCCGATGGTATAATATTTTGAAAAATTCAAAACTAACCACCAAAAAGTAGGTGAGGGTGCCTCTCATAGTCCTGGAGACGTTGATCGATTGGACTTGAACGTCGAACGACGCTTCCGAAGAGGCAGTTGGCTCGAGATCGTCGGCAACCGAGATTGGCGCCTGAAATGAGTTATTCTTTATTTGAAACCTTCCAAATCCCCCCCAAAATACCTTCGAATCCTGGACCAATTTCGCATTCAAAGTGTCCACCATCGACAACTCGACCTTCTGCAATCGCTCCTTCCCACTATTCTCGACTCGCAACAACACAGTGAGCCGGCCGTAATCCAGCGGATCCTGGTTGGGTCTCGCCACGAAATCCACAGTAATCGCCTTGTTGGCGGCCAGCCGATTGTAGGACTCGTCGGATGGTTCGACTGGCGACGGCTGATTGGGTGGAATGGATGGCGTGCACACTCCCGACGTTTCTTCGTACAGATCTCGCGATTTTTTCTTGGACGACGTCGAATTGGCCGCTTTTTTCTTGGCTTTCTTGGGCTTTTCCACCTAGAAATTGTAAGTCTTGAAAAAAAATTTTTTTTTAGAAAATTCGTCACGAACGAGATTTTTGGGAAAAAAACCACATCAGCAGTAAATAGTTATGTTGAATTTTCAAAAATTCAGAAAAAAATCCCGCATTTTTGACATTTTCCGTTATTTTTTCAACCTGAATTGATCGAGATTTTGACTAGGAAAAAAATCGGAAAAATTGTTTTCAAGATTTGATTATTTAAAAAAAGATAAATTTTATTAAATTTCCGGAATTATTTTTCTAATTTTTCAAAAAAAAAACAAAATTTAAAAATTGGGTATTTTCACATTTTTTATAATTTTTTTTCCTATAGAAAATTTTTTTAAGGCATACCACAAAACTGTCCTTTCAACAATTTTTCAATTTTTTCAAAACTTTTCAAAAATTCAGAAAAAAATCCCGCATTTTTCATATTTTCCGTAATTTAATTTTTCGATTTTTTTCCTATTTAATATTTCGATCAATTCAGACTTGAAAAAAATTACCGTAATATTTTTTTAAACCTGAATTGGGCGAAATTTTGAATAGGAAAAAAAGTCGGAAACATTATTTTTAAGATTTGATTATTTCAAAATAATAATTTTTTTTTAAATTCCGGAATTATTTTTTTAACTGTTCAGAGAAAATTTTTTTGAAAATTCGGTATTTCTAAATAAATACATTTTTAATAATTTTTTTTCCTAAAGACAATTTTTTTTAAAAACATACCACCAAAGTGTCCTTCTCGACCTTTTTCACCGCACTGTTCTGTTTTCCTCCTCCACCATCGAGCCAATCATCCATATTGAACAAATTCGATTTGGAATCCGAAGTGTCCGGCATCATCGACGCCTTCTTCAACTTCTTCACCGCCGTCGTCTTTTTCGTCGCCTTCTTCTCCTTTTTCGCAGGTTTCGTCGGCGGCTCGACGACGAGTTTCGGTTCGAAGGTGGTCGGTGGTCTCGGCACGAGAGGGGCCTTCTGTTGGGAGGCGTAGACCCGTGTGTACGCTTGCGGAGCCTTCACGACCTCATCTGGACGCAGAGGCGCGTCTAGATCAATGTCGAGGGCTCGGAACTCGTCGACGATGTCGTTCTGTAACTGATTGGGAGAGGTTGTGGGCGTTATAAGGTGTGGGGGATTTTTTAAAAATTAAAAAGATTTCGAGCTATTTTTTCTAGCCGAAATACTAATAAATAAGTATTGCATTTCATGAATTTTCTTAAAATTTCCTTATAACAATTTTTTTTATTTTGAAAATTTTTCGGAAAATTCCAGACACTAAAAAATTCGAAAAATGAATTTCTTCCGCGTCACAAATTTTCCGAGCTGATTTTTCGATTTGAAAAAAAAACCATTTTTATTGAATTAAAAAAAATTTTCAAAATTGTAAAAATAAAATAGGAAAGAAGGTTTCATTTTCAGCGCTATATTGAACATTTTCAGATGTTACAGATTTTCAAAATTTGACAAAAAAAAACACTAAAAAAATAAATTATTTTCGCAATTTTCTGATTTTTAAAATATTTTTAAAAATTGAAAAATCTGAATTTTTCTTCTTTTTTTTCTTAATAAAAAAAATTCGTGAACTTTCAAATTTTTTCAATTTTTTCTATAAAATTTTCAAAATAAAAAAAAGCCTACCTTATCCTCCTCATCATCAGTGGATTTGGCACCCTCGGGCATCTCTCCATCATTGCGATTCACCTTGTGCACCACCTGATCCTCCTCCTCACTACTCGTACTCGTCGTCCTCCTCGTCTTCTTCTTTCCCTTCTTTCCTCCTCCTCCTTTTTCCTTCTTTCCTCCCCCCTTCGTCTTTTTCTTCTTCTTCTCCTCATTCGCCTTCTTCCAGCTCAACGTCGAATCCTGCTGCTCCATGTACCTATGAAGACCAACGACGCCGGGAATCTCCAACGGCGACTGGATCTCCTTCTCCTCCACTTCCGCACTGATCAGCGGATTGCCGAACCGCGTGGGTCGCTTCGGCGCCGTCGCCGATCCTTTCACATAGTACGGATTGTTCTCGATCTCGGCCTCGCGCTGCTTCCGCTTCCTCTCCATTTCCTCCGCCGTCATCTCCGTCGTCTTCTTCGCCTTCGCCGCCTTCTTTCCTCCCTTTCTCGCCGTCTCTCTCTCCTCCTCCTCCTCTTCCTCTTCTCCACCGATTTCCATCTTCGGCCGAACAATCGGTGCTCCGAACGTCGCCTCCATATCCGAGTCGTCATCCTCGGATTCCGATCCACTCGAGACCCACTCGGATCCGATCCACGAGTCCAGATCCAATCCATCCGGCACTGGAACCTTACGCTGCGCCTTTGTGGCCACTGGATTCAGCTCGCCGTCGTAGAGTTTTTGGAATTCTTCGCCCATTTTTTGCCGAGATTGATGCACGGTTTCCACGATTCGGATTATCGTCATCAGATTGCATGCCTGCGAATTTTCGATATTGTTTTGAATTAATTTTATTTTTTGAATTGTTTTTTTGAAACGTGAAAAAATTTTTTAATTGAATTTTCTCTTTTTTTTTAAATATGAAATTAAAACGCTAAATTTTAAAAATTTTAATTTTCTATTTTAAATCCAGAATTATAAATTTCA
Source organism: Caenorhabditis macrosperma (assembly GCA_963932285.1). Lineage (NCBI taxonomy): Eukaryota > Metazoa > Nematoda > Chromadorea > Rhabditida > Rhabditidae > Caenorhabditis > Caenorhabditis macrosperma. The sequence continues at coordinate 14,612,715 of OZ010621.1, read as the reverse complement.
TCAAAATAACGGAAATTCAATTTACAAAAATTATTTTTTTTTTGAATTTTTGAATTAAGAAAATAATTCCGGATATTGGATAAATTATAAATTTTTATATTTAAAAAAATCCTCATAATTTAAAAAATTGGAAAATTTATTTTAAAAACGACGATCCGGATGCCTGTGATTTTTCGATATTTTTTGAAATCATTTTATTTTTTGAGATGTGAAAAAAAAATTTCAATCGAGTTTTCCAAAATTATAAGTTTCTTCAAAATAACGGAAATTCAATTTACAAAAAAAATTGTTTTTTTTTCAATTTTCGAATTAAGAAAATATTTCCGGATTTTGGATAAATATTAATTTTTTATATTTAATAAAATTCTCATTTTTTAAAATTCTACTTGAAAATTGGAAAGTTTATCTTAAAAATGACGATGCAGATTCCGGAATTTTCCAGACTGTTTTTTCTAATAAAATCAATTCAACTCACCCTCTCCTGCGCCTCCAAATGGTCCGATAACTCGAATTGTGGCAATTTGGAAAGCATCAGGTTGTCGAGACTCTCGATGGCGTCCCAATCGTCCTCCTAGACAAAATACGGCCATTTTCAGATATTTTCAGCTATTATTTACCTCTTCAGCCTTGGCCATAAGCGAACAGTATAGTTTTCCAATGTTTTGCACGTAAACAGACAGAATGTGTCCGGGCATAACGGACGGTTTGGCTTTCAGCATCGACTCCAGCACACTTTGCACGTTGCGGACGTGTCTGGAAATGAGAAAAGGCTGAAAATCGGGTCAGTTTTATATTTGTAAAAATTCAGATCATCTGGCACTTTTCTCTTTTCAAAACTAAATTTCTAATTTTTCAAAATTATTTTTGAATTCATTTTTTTTTGGAATTTTCTATATTTTCAACTGATTTCCTAATTGTATTCAAATTAATTTTTTACATTTTTAAATGATTTTCTTATTTTTCGAAAATTATTTTTTATTCATTCACTTTATCTTAAACTGATTTTTTTTAATTTTTAGAAAAAAAAACTTGCGCTTATTTTTTAATTGTTTTTTTATATTTTTAAAAATTCAACTAAATTTCTAGTTTTTCAAAATTATTTTTGAATTCATTTTTTGAATTTTTTGTATTTTCAACTGATTTCCTAACTTTATTCAAATTAACTTTCTATATTTTTAAATGATTTTCTTATTTTTCAAAAATTATTTTTCATTCATTCACTATATTTTAAACTGTTTTTTTTAAATTTTCGGAAAATTATTATTTTTTAAAAAATAATTCCGAATTCAATATTATCTATTCGTTTCCTACATTTTCAACTGATTTTCTAATTTTTTTGTTCAACATTTTTAATTTTCCAATTTAAAAAAATTCGAATTTATTTTTTAATATTTCCAATTGGTTTTCTAATTTAAAAAAACAATTTTGATTTCCTATTAAAAATCCAGTGTTTTCCAAGCCAAATTGCCTTTTCAATCATTCGAAAACCCCGGCGCGTTTCCAATATCAGAAATCCAATAAAACCACCCACTGGCTATACTCTCCGCAAATCCACGCCGCCGCCAACAGCACTTCACACATATTGCTGCGTTGTTGAGCCGAGCCGGCGAGCAGAACGTGCGCATTCTCGACGAGCAGCGCCATTTGGGAGACGGAGAAGTGGCGGATCGACTCGACGCGCACCGTCACGTCTTGGATCTGAAATGTGTTATTTAGAGCAGGTTTGGTCGGAAATGACCTGTCGGAAATTTTTTTTTGAAAAAAAGTTTCCGAAAAAAAAGTCAGTAATTTTTGGAAATTCCGAAAATGAGCCGAAACTGGACCAAACTGTTGGAAATATTACAAATTATTCGGATTTTCGGTCCTTCAAGTCGAAAAAACCACAGAATCAACATATGTTTGTTGAAATAATCATTCGGGAATCGTTTTTTACTTCTCGAAGCTAACTTTTTCTGTTGAGAAAATGAGGTTTTCCGTAATTTTCGGAACAAATTCCGAAAATCAAGTCGGAAAAAAAGTTCCGACGGAAATAATTTCCGATGACAGATGATAGGCGCTTTTCAGACCAGAATTGAACAAAATGACCGAATTTTTCGTTTTTGACGGTTGTTCCAGCTAAACAGCCAGCTTGATGTTATTTTCGACAGAAATAAGCCATTTTTGAGTTTTCGAGAGATTTAGCTCAGTTTTGAGCCGGATTTAAACAATTTGTTCACGATTTTCAATAAATCTCCTTTAAAAAAACCCACTTGCTCGGCGATTTTCGCTCCGTGCTCGGTTCCCTCGACCTTCGTGAGCTCGACGAGCACCGAAATGTACCACTCGAAGTTGGTGATGTACTGATAGTTGCTGTAGCTGCAGATGCCGATGATGCGGCTGAGCAGCTCGTCTCTGAAAACTGGGGAATATCCGCAGATTCTGCAGATAACTCACCTGTAGTGACTTCCCTCGGCGGCCTCGACGTGCTCCATGAGCTTTTTGACAATCTCCACAATGTTCTTCTTGCTGACCATGCCGTAGAGCAAATCGAGACTTCGCAAACGGATACTCTCGTCCTTATCGTCCAGACAACGGAGGACAATGTCCTTGTGCGCCTGGACGGCCTTCGGGTGCGTTTTCAGTATCTTTCCCATCGCCAGCAGCCCCAAATACTTGAGATTCTGGTCAGAGTCCTCGATGAGCACGCCGAGCTTCTGGACGCACAGTTGAATGCTCGCCGTGTGGTCTCCGCCGGCGGAGATGCTGATTAGCACTGCAAATATACGATTTTTATGAAATTTCGATTTTCAACTTTCAATCTTTTTGATTGAAAAACTCAAATCCGTTTGGTTTTGCTCTAAAATTCTCCAGAAACGATATCCAATTTTCCATTTTCAGATAGCCAGAAACCAGTCAGAGACATACAAAATAGGGTTTAGCCGTCTGAGAAGTTATTCTCGGCGAAATGTGGCTGACTAGGACATTTCTGGAGAAATTGGTGCTCAATGAGCATGAAACAAAAGTTGAGGGGTTAGAAAATGAAAATGTTATTATTTTCAGAGCCTTTCTGAGTATTTCTATAAGATTTATAGCTTGGGAAGCAAGATTTTGGAAGCGCTGGCGCCTGTCAACATTTTGCGACAATTTTAGTTATTTTTTCTCATTTTCCTAACAAAAAAACCCTTACCAGCGATAACAGTATTGATACACTCGTAGAGCAGCGACATTGCCGACGTCGAGTTAATGAGATTAGTGAGCGGCTCGAGGAGCTTTTTGCCGAGGCGCGGCTCCAACGGGACGAGGGCTCCGAACTGAATGGCGATATTGATAGGAGAGGATTCAAGCTGTAGATCTTACCAATTTGATGATTTTGATCAGCATCCAGTTGTTCGACGAAGTCGTCATTAACTTGAAAAAAACCGGTGCCAGGGTTAAATAGTTTTTCGGATTTTTGCGAGCCAGCTCGCAAATCACATTGACGGCCGAGCTTTGGACACCTGGAAGAATTCGAACTTCCGCATTTTTAAAAAATGAATTGACTCACCCGGATCAGGATCCTCCAATTTTTCTTTTAACCTTGGGAATGTTGGCCGAAGAGCGTCGGGATACTTCAAGAACAGCTTGTAGAGCAGCAGGACCGCCCGTTTTCGGGTATACGGTCGGGAACACGTGAGCAGGTTCACGACGTCGGCGGCCAGGTCCCGCGCCAGATCGGGAGTGATGAAACAGGAGAGACCGCCGAGGGCGATGCCCGATTCGTACATACTCGCGCTGGAAATGGGGATATTTTTGGGAATTCAGTGGATTTTTAAATGGTTTTGGACGATTTTGAGAGTTTTTTTGGGTTTTGTATGCATTTTTCAAAAGTCGAAAGCGAAAAATATTTTTCAAAAATTTTTCAATTTTTTTTATCGGATAATTTTTGTTTTTTTTTTTTTAATTTTCCATCTAAAGTTATAATGAAATTGTTTTCTTAATTTTTAGAAAGTGATTTTTTCTCAATTTTGCTGAAACTTATTTCTGGTCGTTGTATTTTTTTTTCGTATTTTTTGATAAATTCCAAAAACTCACCTATTGATATCTTTGCGTATCAAATTCGTCGTCAACATCAAAACGTCGGTTTCGTCGTGAAAGCTTTGCGCGGCGGCGAGATACCTGAAAAATTGAATTTTTTTTTTTGGTTTTTTCGGAAAAAATTCAATAAAACAACATTTTTTCGCTGGAAACGGTTAAAAACTCACCCTATCCGCTTTTCAGTGTATTTCGTCGACGCCATCACCTCAATTACGTTGAATGACGCCCATGAGATGTCGTAGCCGAGCATTTGGAGCTGAAAATTATTTTTCATAATTTTTGTAAACATTTTTTTAGATTTTTCTCATTTTTTACCGCGTTTTTCGCGGATTTTGAACGTTTTCGAACGATTCTACATTGAATAATCGTTAATTTGACCGGAAAACAGCCGGAAAACGAGGAAATCCGTGGCGAAATTCACTCACATAGGCCAGTTTCTCGATGGCATTCGCTTTGACATAAATAGAGTCTTGACGAAGTTCCTGTTTGATTTCCTCCATGCACTGGGCAATGTAGCTGGACTGAAAAATGGAAAAAAAAATAAAGTTGTGCAAGAAAAATCGGAGAAACCTCATTATCCTTGTTATTTCGTATTCCACGAATGAGATCCGTGAGGCTCTTGTCGAAAAGTCGGTCCAAATTACTTCGGACTTTTCGAAGAGCCATTTCTTCGAATCTGAAACGAGAAAATATTGAGAAAAACTTGAAAAAAGCTGAAAAAATCGGAAAAATTGAAGAAATTTGAGATATCGTTGTGGGACCCATGGAACAAAATTCGTTATGCACCTTGACAGGCGCAAGGCTACTGTGGAATATTTTTGAGTTTGTGTGGGCATTTTTCAAATTAATTTTCAGGTTTTTCGCAGATTTTTGCAGAGTTTTTGCAGATTTTCTACTCAAATACGACACAAAATGTTGAAAAGCATCAGTTTTTAGTCAAAAATTAAAGTTAGCATCGCTGGAATCTGGTAAATCTTTCTTTTAATCAAATTCCAGATTTCTGCCGATTTTCCTGGATAAACTAATTCAAAGCCACTTAAAAATAACTTTTCTCAGACTGAATTTGATTAAAAACCAATGTATTCTGAGTATCTCTCCAGATTTTATTGGTTTTCTCGAAAATCTGAGAAAATTTCGCAATAAATCTGAATCTCGTGTTATACGAGTCAGAAGCCTACAATTTAGCTCTAATTAGACTATGCTCAACACCAGAAAGCTGAGAAATCACTGGAAAACTGGAAAATTCATCGAAACTATTCAAAAATCGCGAAATTTTCAAAAATCCATATTTGATAAAGGAAATTGGGGTTCGAAACCCAGAATTTTAGATAAATGACGTAAGAATCACATATTCTAATCAGTTTTCGCTTCAAAAAATCTATCAAAAAGCCACTAGACGCCTGGAAGAAATGAACCATCGACGTTGGTCGGCTAATTTCGTCAAGAATTTCCAAGAGGAACAACCCAAAAAACCCGCCCGAAAAACGGGAAAAAGGGGCGGAAAACGTCGAGGCGAAAAGCCGTAAAATAGAAGGATTAAATGGGGCCCCGGGACGGCTCTTTCCCCTTCTGCCCCGTCCCCTTACAAGGGGGAGAAGGGGAGAAGAGATGCATCTTCCCCTCCTCCTCCTCCTCTTCCCAAAGATAGAATCAAACGGGACGAAATAGTGCACGAGAAGCGCGAGGCGGAGAGAGAAACGGCGGCACAGCTTGCGCGCGCCGGGATATATCGACCCTTCGCACTCGGAATTATTAAGTGGCCGCGTCCCGGATCGGATCCTAGGCCACGGCCTTCTCCACTCACAATTGGAAGGCGGTCTGCGCGAAGAGGAAGCCCTGGTCGGCACGACGACGTCCTTGCACTTCTGCTCCTCCTCCTCCTCCGAACTCCGGAAACTGCGAACGCATTTTTATCGATTTTTCGACGATGTGGTGCGTTTTTAGTGTGGAGCACACGGTGGGGGAGGGGGAGTGATGATAAGCAAAGTTATCTTATCAATGTACTTTGTTTTTGTGTAGTTTGTAGCTTGGAGCAATTAATTATGGAGCACAAACGATTTTTGAAGATATAATCTAGGATAAGATAAATTTTTCTAAAAATCCCATATTTTTCGGAATATTCATTTTTTAAAATTAACCTTTTCGTTTAAAAAAATGAAAATCGATTTTTAAAAATTTTTAATTTGGGAATTCGCGCACTTTTCTAATTTTTTAATTTTGGAAATTCAATTTTTTTCCGATTTTTCTCATTTTCCGGGAAAATTACAAAAACATTCTAATTTTCGAAAAAAAATATATGTAAATTCTTAACTTTTCCTGGAATAATTTAGAATTTGTTTTCTTATATTTTTTTCGAATTTTTGAGGAAAATTTAAAAATTAATTTTTCAAAAAAATTTATGCATTTCAAATTCTTAATTTTGAAGAATCATTGAACATTTCAAGTACTTGCAACTCAAATTATCAACTTTACAGCGAAAATTCTCGGAAACATCCAGAAAAAAAATGGGAAAAAATAGCCAAATTTCTCGAAAATCAATGAAAATCAGTGTTCCGATAGCTTATTCTGCGAAAAAATCACAAAATTTACAGAAAACACACAGGAAATGATTGTGCACCGTCGGACTGTGCCCATACTGATAACGAAAATTAACTGATAGTCAGTTTCCAATCAATATGCACCGAATATCATTAGTTTTGCCTATTTTCATTGTTTTTCAATGTTTCCTAGCGATTTCCGCCGAACATGTCACTGTCACTTATCATTTTTGGGAGAAAGGTGAGGAATTTCCGAATAAACGGCCATTTTTTTCCTGTTTTAGACCCAAAAATAGTGGAGAAAGCAGAATTTTACACTAGATTGGTGGCGAACTCGAATCGCTTCTGGACCAGTGACTTGGTCTTTTTGCAGCAAAATGAGAAATCTGAAAGAATTCAAATTTCCAGGTGGGTTTCCTTGTTTATGGGGTCTTCACAGTTTCCTGAATAGTATTTTAAAACAAGGAAAAAAAATGATTTTTTTTTTCAAAATTTCAATTTTTCAGTGAAAATTGGAAATCGGCGAACATCGAAGAAGTCGTTGATAGCAGCAATTTAGATTTGTTTTTCTATGGGTAAATAGTAATTTCAACGTGGTTTTTCACATAAACAATCAATTTTGCAGCATTTTCCAAAAATTCGCCGAAAAACTCTACACAAATTTGGCGCTCGGCACTATTCCGATTTTTAGTCAGTTCAATAAATTTTATTTTTTACAAAAAATCCATTAAAAACTTACAGATCCTCACGTCTTCGACGAGAATCACTTTGTCTATCAGGATTACGTGATCTCGTCGACGAATAGCCTTTGGGTGGACGTGGAGAAGGGCGATCGGCAGAAACACAGTTTTGTGTTGGTTGTGAAACAAAGTGAGTGGGATATATTTATTTTTAACGTTTTATTAAATATAAAATAGAAAAAACAGGTGAAAATAGACGAAGAACACGGAGAAACAGCGAAAATTGAGAAAAACTGCTTGAAAAGAAATGAAAAATTAAGTTGCGCGTAGATTATTACGCAAGGTACGTAATGCACACAATACATCACACTTGACGAAAAAATGCTATAATTCGGCTGAAAACGCTGAAAATGCACATTAATGTAAATCCACATGGTTTTCAGAAACTTTCGAGCACTGGGAAGCTCTTTTGCACTATATTGATGCGATTAAAAGGACTGGATTCAATGGATACATCATTGATTGTGCCAGGTAGATCATTGAACAGTAACCCAAATTTCAGCCCTTATTTTTTTCCAGAGAACCAGAATTATGCACACTAAAGACCGACGACGACAAAGCGCTCCTTTTGGCCTACAAAGACGATTCGGTGTATAGAGCGTATGATGGAGAATTTGAAAAAGATCAGATCTACGATTGGATTCTCACGTAATGCATTGTAATCGACGCGAAAATGCACACTTTTCCGAATTTTGCAGTATCGAGCAACCCGAGGTGAAACTGCTCGACGAGAATTTGGTTCCGGTTTATCGATCGGGTATTGTTCCAGGTAAAAACTGAAAAAATCGATAAAATCAACAGCATTTTCATTTTATTTTTCAAGGATTCAAAGAACCGCGAGATACCGTAACAATGCTGTTCATTCACACGAAAAAGTCGCAAATTTGGAGAAACTACCTGAAATACGCCAAAGAACGACATGGATATTACCACTTGACAGCGGTTATCTCCCCTGACGTCAAAAAATGGTAAGTTCTGCGTTAAATTAGGGAAAAAACAACCAAAAAACATGTTTTATCCCATTCGTCGTCAAATTCGGTGCAAAGTCCGCAAACACCAAATGTGCCAGATTTGACGCGAAATGATGTTTTTTTTGAAATTTTCTTTGAAAATATCAGTTTTTCTTCAGGTCGATCTACCCGGCGCTTATCACGATGAAGCCAAGAGACGAATACGTGAAAGCATTCACCCTTCACAAAGATATCACTTACGATCGGATGGTGGACTACCTGGAAGAGGGACTGCACCCCAGCTGCCACACATTGACCACTCCCAGCGAATTCCTCTTCGCCACCAGTTCCAAACCCCTTGTCGTCTTCTTCGACCCCCTCAACGCCTACAATGTCACCAAATTCAAAATGACCGCCTCCCACGAACAAACCCAAGAGAGAATCGTCCATTTTGCAGCTGTAACCGGGTTCGTTCCATTTTCAGAATAAATTAAACTTCAAAATCGTAATCTCCGTACTGAAATACCCCCTGAAACATATTTCCTGACCCTCAAATTGCAAATGTCGTCAAATCGAGTGCAAAGTCCGCAAACACCAAATGCGTCGGATTCGACGACACTTTGCGCTTACAGTCGAAATTTGTCTATTTTTGCAGTTTCGACCTATTCGGAATGTACCTGATGAGTGTCTTCAACATTGACACCGCCCACTACGTCCTTGTTCAGAGAGTGGTACAGTTTTCTCTTCTCAAACATGATATTTTACAAAGATTTGCAGGAAAAAGGCTGGTGTATCCTTACCAGACCCATTGGCGATGGGGACCAAGATAAATTGACCACTTGGCTCGAAAATTTGGACTATTCTCTGTGTCAAGGTTAAAAATTGATGAAATCCTTCATTTTACACTTATTTTTCCCATTTTTCAGTGACAATTGAGGATTTCAAGTTCCCAGTTAGCCGTTTGCACCTTCTGGAGCGCTATAATGACGTGGAAGAGCTTGAAAAAGAGCACGTGGCAGTGCAGAGGAATAGAGACGAACTGTAGCTCTGATTTTTTCAATTTGTTGTTTGGTTGTAATAAATATTATTATATAAATTAAATTCTCTCATTCTCTACCTATTTTCAAAGTTTTCAGAGTTTTTCCGGGCGGAAAACAGTGCTTTCAGACATTGCGCGTGCGGCATGGAGCATAGTACGCAAACACCACGACGCGCAATCACACACATTTCACAATTTATTTTTCTTTTTTTCTCATTTTCCACCGATTTTCCTCAATTTCCTATCAAAAATGGACGTTGACGATCTGGAAAAACGCATTTCGGCAATTGAGGAAGTCCTCGGACTCGACGATTTCGCATCTGTAAGTGTTTTCAGCCTGAAAATGCCCCAAAACTCAAATTCTTTCAGACAAGGTCGATTCCGTCGCAAATCGAGACGTTGCAGAAGAAATTGCGCGACGATTGCAAAGCGAACCTGCTCATGTCGATCCCAATCGCCAAACTAGAGCTTTTGAACAAAATCGCCACAGAGGTAATCGAAAAAATTCGGGATTTTTCGCAGTTTCCCGGCATTTCGCAATTTCAGACGTCTGGACCGTACGGTTCGCTCGCTGATAAAGTGGAATCGATCAAATTTGCCGAAAACCTGATCAACGAACGAGCAGAACGTATAAAATCGTTCGAGGAATCTCTGGAGGTGAGCATTATCGAATTTCTCTCGTTTCTAACCAAAATCCATCTTTCAGCCATGCTTGGACACTGAATTGTACTCGAAAGTCGCCGAATTACAACCAGAACTTGACGCGCAAATAGAAAAGTACGAAACGGCACTGGAAGAATGGAGAAAGTGAGGTTTACCTTAAAAATCCCCCAAAAATATGTTTTTTTTCCAGAACCTATGGCGATTTTGCGACTCTTGTCGAAGAACGAGGCATGATTAATCGAAAAATCACCGAAAAGACGCTCGAATTGCAAAAGAAAATCAAAACGATCGAGGAGAGGAAATAAAAATTTATTGATTTTTTTCCGATTTTATGTGCAAATTTGTAATTTATTGCGAGATAAACGCCGTTTTCCAGAGGGAAAAGTGCAAATTAGCCGAATTTAGCGGAATTCTTGCGGAACGATTGGAAATTGCGGGTAATTTGCAACGATGACGCAGGTTTGTGAAAAAATGAAAAATTGAAAAAAAAAATTTTCAAAAAAAATTGCGAAACTGAAAATTGAAAAATTAAATTTAAATTTCCTAAAAATCCAAAAATTAGAAAATCTTTTTTTCTTTGAGAAAAATTATATAAAATAAAATCAAAATTTTCCAAAATTTTCCAAAAAAAAAATTGAAAAAAAAAATCAGAAAATCCGCTGGAGAATTTCCGACATTCCCCCAAATTAGCAATTCTTGATCTTCCCTTATCATTCGCCCCTTCCCCGCCCCTTCCGTCCCCATCGCCTCCAAATCAACATCTCTCTCTCATTTCTCCTCCCCAAGTCATACCTGTCCACCACTCCAAAGTGTCTTCTTGTTTCTTTTCTTTCCTCTCTGCGTCTCTCATCCCTCCACACACTCTCTCTCGCTTTCTCTTTGTCTCTCCGTTTGAACCGCCCGTTTAGTTAATTCCAAACATTTATTTTCTGTTTCTCTCTGTCGTTTTGCTGCTGAAAACTTCTCCATTCATTTTACCCCCTTCCCGAATACCAGTTCTTCTCCTTCCAATAGTGGAAATTGTAGAAATGCCAATTTGGCCACTTTGTGAATTGAAACGCGACGCAATTCGTTTTTCAATTGGTTTTCTTATTCATCAGGTGGTTTAGTTATTAGTGTGATTAATTTGGCAGAAATTAGAAAAAAAAATCTCTGAGAATTTGCGGGAATTTGAAAAAAAATTTAATTTTTTTGAAATTTGAAAAAAAATATTTAATTTTTTTTTGTTGCAATTTTGAGGAAAATTAATTAAAAATTAATGTAACAGGTATTATATTATTTTCATATGATCATTTTTCGCATGACCTAACAAAAAATTTCCTTTTTTTCTGACATTTTTTCAAAATTTTTGCCAAAAAATATTAATTTTTAAAAATTGAAAAAAATGCGGGATTTTCAACGAAGATTGTTTTTAGAAATTATTTATTTCCAAAAAAAATCATAAAAAACGATAAATCATAAAAATTATTGTCAATTGTGAAAAAAAATTTTTTAATTAAAAATGGGATTTTTAAAATTTTCGAAAAACTTGTGAAATTTGTGAAACTCAATAAAATCATGAAAAATTGAAATTTCTAATTGTTAGGAATTTTTTGAAAAATGCTCTAATTAAATTTTGCACAAATTTAAAAAAATAATTCAAAAATTTTGATTTTCAAAAAAAAAAATTTTTCAATTTTTTTTCGAAAAATTAAAAAAAATTCCCAAAAATCAATAGCCCCGCGTTCAAAACACAAACTATATACATATCTTTTATCATTTTCTCCGCTCCCCTTCGCCTCCAACGTCTTTCAAAATAAATCATTTCCCAACCCGCCGCTTCCCCCCAATTTTTCTCCAATTGATAACTGATAACATCTCTCTCCTCCAATTCCTTATCACTTTATCACATATCTTTCCGAATCATTCGTTTCGTCACTAATTCGATCACAACGAGGAGGAGAGAAGAGACACGATCCTTTTTTATTGGGCGCCCGCTTTTTTCCCCCCTTTCGTCGGTCGGCTTACAATGATTTGTGTGGTGGTGGCGATTGACTTTTAGATGATGTTGACGGCTTCTGGAAATGAAAATTGACCATTTTGACAGTGTCCAGTCCAAAGATGAGCTCAAGCGGAGCATTTTGAGCTGAGATATGATAACTTGACTTTCAGAAGACGTGCCGCATCTGAATCTGTCAGTTTTCGACTATATCCTTCAGGGATCTTTTCCCAATCATCTCAACTAGTTCCTGCCCAAATCCCAGCTCAACTGGAGCATTTTGAGCCGAGTTATGCCAATTTTCCCGTTGAATGCTAGTTCTCTGAAATTCCTTGACTTTCAGAAGACGTGACGGCTTCTGAAGAACCGATGCGGTTCTAGAATTTTTAGGGCATGTTCCTAGACCCTTCCACTGTTCCCAGTCCGAATCCCAGCTCAAACGGAGCATCTTGAGCCAAGTTATACTAATTCTCCTCTGAACCTCTCCAATTCTCCGCCCATCTCCTCTAAAATTCCAGATGTGCCCCAGAAATGGCCGATAGAGCGCTGTTTCCTCTCCTGCCCCTCCAACTGCTCATCCTCCTGTGTCTTTTGGGCGGTGCAGAGTTCAGAAGACGTCCCGCGTCCGCCGGAAGAGCCCTCGAAGACCGAAAAGCCGACGAGCAGCACTTTGACTATAAAAGCGCCCCGGGACCGCCGTTTTCCGCTGATAACGATAAGGATAAGGATGGTGATAAGGGGAGTACTGTAGTTGGTGGTCACACCACCACTGTGGCTACTGTAACCACTCAAGAGACGACTACGGTAGCGACGACGACGACCACAGAAACAACAGCGTCTGAATCGACGACAACCACCCAGAGTAATGAGGAATGTGAGTGGTTTTGATGTCTTGACGCACTCCCGGTGCCCTGACGCAGTTCTAGTGCGTTGGCGCTTTTCTGGATCCTTTGCGTATTTCCGGTGCCCTGGCGCAATTCGAATGAGCAGCGACGCTTTTTAGGATCCTTGACGCTTTTCCAGCGCTTCGACGCACAAATAGATACTTGGCGCTTTTCTAGTGCGTTGGCGCTATTCTGGATCCTTTGCGTATTTGAGGTGCCCTGGTGCAATTCAAATGAGCAGCGGCGCTTTCTAGGATGCTTGACGCTTTTCCAGTGCTTTGACGCACAAATAGATACTTGACGCCTTTCTGGTGCCCTGGCGCGTTTTCAGTGCCTTTGCGCTTTCCCCGTGCAACTCTTTCCCATTTCCAGTGGTGAAAAAGTTGCTGGAAGGCGTGTTCGACCTCGAGAATCTGACGAAAATCGTGGAGGAAGAGCACGCGGAGGCACTCGACGAGGCGACGAACCGAACGGTCCTCTGGCTCGACACGAGCTACAAAGCCATGGATTTCAATCTATCGATCGACGAAATCGAAGAATGTGCGACGTGGCAAAAGTATTGGAACTTGACGGCCGCCGCGAAAGAAGACGCCAAACTCAATGGGACGACGAATGGCGGCGTCGGGGGAAACGAGACAATGGCTGAAAATGGTGAAAATGAGGAGATGAAGGGGGTGGAAGAGGCCCTGAAAGAGACCGAACTCGTCAACACGAAGAAGCGGCTCAAAGTGCTCGGACTCAATCCGGAGCTCCTCGTCGCTTATAAGGTGAGCCCCCCGCTAGATGGTGCTTGAAACAGCCTCTTCTATACGGTCTGGAAATAGCTGAAAATGGCTGAAAATACATTGCAGGCCGTCGGTCTCGTCTACCGCGAGATTTGTGGCAATCACGGACGAACGTTGTGGTACCGAACGCGAGAGGACGCCAACCTGATCGGCGTCGACTCGTTCTCGCCGATTTGTGAGCCGTTCAAGGTTGTGTTTGCTCTCAAAGTGATCTACGGAGCATTTCGAATCGATTGGTTCAAGAATGAGTTGGAACGGAGCATTTTGAGCATTTTGAGCCGAGATATGCCATTTTTGGTGTAACTCGGCTCAAAATGCTCTTGTTGAGCTCATCTTTGGACACGAAGCAGTTAAGATGCTCGAGAAGACGTGGGAAAAGTTTCAGAGTGACAGCTGGAATTCTGAAGTCACCACGTCATCTGGAACTCAAAGGGGAACTCAAGGGGAGTTTCAGAAGACGTGGTGACTTCAGAATTTGAGATATGACTCTGAAACTCTCACTTTATGTTAATGGACCCTTCCAATTCAATTTTGAGCTCAAACGGAGCATTTTCCGCGGAAAAAAACGATTTCTTGCCGTAGAGTACTTTTTCTCTACTTCTACCCTGTCTTGGCTAGCTTTCAGATGACGTGGTGACTTCAAAATTTCAGATATCACTCTGAAACGTTTCCCACGTATTCTCGAGCATTTTGACTGCTCCGTGTCCAAAGATGAGCTCGAACGGAGCATTTTGAGCCGAGTTATAGCAAAAATGGCATATCTTGGCTCAAATTGGCTCAAAATGCTCCGTTCGAGCTCATTTTTGAACTATTCGATTGGAAAATGACAGATTTATCTATTTTCATGTTTTTAGACCTCCTTTCTCCTCTCAGTTGATCTCGAAACTTAAAAGAAGCACTTCCCATTGAACCGTGTCCAATATTTCCAGGAGGAGCTCAATCCCGACGAGAAGACGCTCTCCAAACTGGCTCTTCGGCTCAACGTGCTCATTCAGAACGTGACAGAAGGCGTTCAGCCGGCGCTTCGTCGAGGAGGCGTCAACGGGACGGTCGTCGAGAATCCAGAAGTGCAGAACTCGACGATTGCCGCCCCGCGGGAGGACTCGACGGGCATCGTGTTGCTGCCGAGCTCCACGGCTTCAGATGACGTCACGGGAGGACATTTGGAGCATCTGGAGCATCAACGTCTCCAGCAGCAGGTGCATCTGGAACATCAACGACACCACCATCAAACGCATCCAAATGAGATCTCGGAGCACTTTGAGCACTCGGAGCACCAAAGAGACTATGAAATCGACGAGACTGAAGCGGACTCGCAAGAGTTCTCATCTGGACTACCGCCCGATCAGCCGCCGTCCACCACGACGCATTCCTCGTCGGAAATCGAAGTGTATGATGATGATATTTGGGACTATCGCGATATGGAGTGAGTTTTGGAACCATATCTCGAGATTGATAAGAGATATCGAAACGGTGTCAACAGCGAACTTGTAGTTCTAGTTTTGATCTACAAGTTTGTTGTTGACAACTTATTGATATCTCTTATCAATATCGAGATATAATGATTCGAAGGCGACGTTTCCTTATATTCGAGGAATAGAGCCATCTGAGCCTTTCTAGGACCTCCTGACCTGTTCCAAACTTTCCCGAAACCCTCAATATTTTGTTTTGATCCTTTGAATCCCTACTGGTCCCTTAGAATCCCCTTCGACCCCCTGGAATTCCCCTTGGCTCCTCTGGAACCATTCCAGACAGTTTTCACTTTCCCTCGAGACTCCTCGGAGGCTTAGAATGGTGTTTTTGCGTTCAAGCAACTCCCAGACACTTTAAAATGATAACAGTACCCCCTGGAATCCCCCTCGACCCCTTGAAGTCCCCCTCGACCCCTTGAAGTCCCCCTCGACCCCTTGAAGTCCCCCTCGACCCCTTGAAGTCCCCCTCGACCCCTTGGAATCCCCCTCGACCCCTTGGAATCCCCCGTGACCCCATGGAATCCCCCTCGACCCCTTGGAATCCCCCTCGACCCCTTGGAATCCCCCTCGACCACTTGGAATCCCCCTCGACCCCTTGGAATCCCCCTCGACCCCTTGGGAGCCCCATAGCCTCAGAATCGGTCGTATACCCCCCAAAACGCTTCTCAACCACTTCTAGACCCCTTCCCTTGTCATTCCAGAAAACGTTTCAAAGTCCGTCACCGCGTCGTCTACGACGGCAACAACGAAATCGGCGAGGAGGAGGACTTTGGAATGCCACAAATCCACGTGGCATCATCGCATCACGGCGGACGAAAACGACGACGTCACGTCGTCCTGAAGACGAGAGTGCGGAGACGCAGACGGAAGAGGGACACTTCGGAAGAGTCGACGAGTTCCGAAGGATCGGATGTGGGAGAGGACGAGAGTGAGGACGATTGGCTCAATGTGGTTGGTTGGCTAACGGACCTGTGCTCATTTTACACTGTTTTTTGCATTTTCGAATCGAATAGTTCAGAAATGAGCTCGAACGGACCATTTTGAGCCGAGATATGCGATTTTTGCTATAACTCGGCTCAAAATGCTCTGTTCGAGCTCATCTTTGGACACCGGGCAGTCAAGATGCTGGAGAACGCGTGGTTGAAGTTACAGAGTGATGGCTGAAATTCTGAAGCCACCACGTCATCTGAAAGCTAGCCAAGACAGCGAAGATACCGTATTTCTTCAAACAGAGCAACAATGTTGCCGGAGAATCATTATATCTTGATATTGATAAGAGATATCAAAAAGTTGTCAACTGCAAACTTGTAGATCACAACTAGGACTACAAGTTTTCAGTTGACAACTTTTTGATATCTCTTATCAATCTCGATATATGATGATTCTAAGGCGGCGTCCGGCAAGAGACTGAAAATGGCTCAAAATGCTTCGTTTGAGCTCGTGTTTGAACTAATTTGGATTACTGTAGATTACGGTCTTTTCCAGCGTCAAATCATCAAAACCGAAGACGGCGAGACTACGGTAGCTATCATAGAAGAGGGCAATCACCTCCTCGACGGCAACTCCACTGACACTCGTGCCTGGATCGAAATCGACGCTTCGGACGTTATAAAGTGATCTACAAATTGATCCCCCCAATAAGCCCCGCCCCTTTTCCAGCCCGACACTGCTCATCTGGTCGCCGGAAGCCGTGGCGGCTCTCGGCCTCGAAGTGGACACGACGGCGTTTCAGAGATTCGAGAACGTTGGTCTGTACCTGCCTGGAATATGCTCCGAATATGTACCCAAGGCCATTGACGAATTCAATAGTAGCAGTTTTGAAGGTTGGCAACTTTTTTTTTTGGGATTTGGAGAAATTTTTGAAAATTAAAAAAAAATTTTTTTTTTTTTGAAAATTTTTTTTGAAATTTTTTTTGAAAGTAAAATAAAAAATTTTTTTTTTTGAAAAATTGAGAAAAATTTTTGCTTTTAAAGAATTTTTTGAATTTTCCATTTTTTTTCTAAAATCAAAAAAAAGGTCAATTTTTGAAAATTAAAAAAAAAAAAAAAATTTTGAAATTTTTTTCTTGAAAATTTTTTTTTTTAATTGAAAAATTGAGAAAAATTTTTGTTTTTAAGGAATGTTTCAAAATTCCAGATTTTTTGAACTTTCCATTTTTTTGTGAAATCAAAAAAAGTTCAGTTTTTGACTTTTTCTTTTGAATTATTTTTTTTTGAAATTTAAAAAAAATTTTCATTTTTTTAATTTTGAAAAATTTCTAAAAATTGAAAAAATGTTTTGTTTTTATTTTTTAATTAGAAAAAAATCCAAATTATTTTGAAATTTCTGAAATTCATAATTTTCTTATTTTGAAAAAAATAAATTTAAAAATTCAAATTTTTGAAAATAAAAAAAAATTTCAATTTTTTTTTTGACGTTTTCGGAATTTTTTCAAACATCAAATACAAGACTACCGTATTTTTTCCGAGATACAGTGATCCCTTTTTTTATGCAAAAAAAATTGAATAAAAAAAATTTTCAAAAAAAAAATTTTCAAAAAAAAAAAAAAATTTTTTTTTCCGAAAAAAAATTTCCCAATAACTCAAAAAATCTACAGTAATCCTTGAAGGTGTCGAAATCGAGGGACCAATCGGCGTGAACATAAGCGCCCTCGAATTGGCGGGTGTAAACTTGACAATGCTGGCCGATAAGCTGCGAAACGACACGGAAGTGGACGAGATACTGTCACGGACCAATGGTTCGACAAAGTGGGTCTCACCACGAAAACCTAAAGTACAGTAATCCTTGAGGAACCTGGGCGGAAGTTTCATACTGCCCGTCCTCAACAAGAACCAGTACGATCCGTTCTCGGCGCCCATCGTGTTCCAAGGATCCGCAGTCGTCGTCCGGTTTGGGATCTACATCGAATCGATGAGCAACTTCCAAACAAGCACTATGGTAGGGCTACAGTACACCCACCCACCCACCTACAGTAATCCCCACAGGACTATGACATGGACATTTATCTGATGATGTCTTGGCGAGACGCCCGACTCGTCAATCCCTATGACAAACCGATTCTGGTCAAGGAGGAGGACATTTTGGAGAAGATCTGGCGGCCGGATCCGTTTTTTGCCAACGCCAAAGAAGCCGAATTCCATGAAGTCACTTTTTTGAATTTCCTCATGAGAATCTTCCCCGACGGATTGGTGCTTTATGAGACCAGGTGGGTGATTTTCATTGCGATTTTTGAACTCTACGTGAAATTTCACACCGGAAAACCCTATAATAGAGTGGTTTTGAGAAAATGCACTTTTGGCTCAACTGGGTAGAGTCTCCACTTAGGAACCACACGACCCGGGTTCGAGGCCTCTCACGTGCAAACGCTTTTTGCAGAGTCAAAATCAAGCCCTCTTGCAATCTAATCCTCTGCAAGTACCCTCACGACAAGCAAACTTGTGATCTACTCATCAAGTCTTGTAAGCGAAGCCCATTTTTTCGCGTCAAAACCCAATTTTTAGTTGCGTACCCGGTAGAAACCGTCCGTTTCGAGTGGTTCACCCGCCGCAAAGACGCAATCGACAAAAATCCGGACGTCAAACTTCCGGAACTCTACATCGATCGCTACGAAACGACGACGTGTGCCAATGAACGCAAATCCGGCGCATTCTCCTGCCTGCGAGCGGTTTTCCGGTTGAAAAGAGACGTCGGCTTCCATATAGCTCAAACCTACATTCCGACGAGTTTGGCGTTGATGTTCTCCTGGGTGAGTATTCAGGTTTTTTGCGACTTTCTCGTTTTCAAATTGGGTTTCCGAAGTTCTCATTATCATTTTCGAACTCTCCATGAAATTCCCTATCGAAAAACATGTTTCTTGAGCAATTTGGGAAAAGTCACTTTTGGCTCAACTGGGTAGCGGGGTGAGTGGCACGCGAAGGGTCCTGGTTCGAGCCCCACTCGGGTCAAATCTTTTTTGCATGCGGAAAACAGTACGAATACCTTGTTTCCAGGTCGGTGTGTGGCTGCCGGAAGAGTTCATGGAAGGCCGCATTGGTGTGGCGATTACCGTACTCTTGACGCTTTCCACAGAGTCCGCAGGTGCTCGAGAACATCTTCCGAGTGTTTCCTACTTGAAAGTGAGGGGGATTTTCCTATTTTTTCAATTTCCAACAAAAATCCACTTTTCAGGCAATCGACCTGTGGTTCGGGTTTATCACCGGTTTCGTCTTCTTCACCCTTTTGCAGACCCTCTTTGTGATTGGTTTCGATAAAAGAGCGAATCAGCTCAAAAAATGGGCGGGGCGAAAGACGGCGGATATAACGGAAGAAATCCGCGAGGCGCTCCTCCAGAAAGCCACCAGATACCACAAAACCGGACGCTACCTCGACAACTTCTGCCGCGTCTTCTACCCGCTCAGCTTCATTCTCTTCCTCTTCATGTACTATTTCGTTTTCACCGAAGGTCGACAGGATGATTGTATGAATCGACGATGATCTCTCTCTCTCTCTTCCAAATAAACTCGTTCCCGTGGCTCCTCGAAGCGTGCAAAAAACATCAGCCCAATGCGGGGCTCGAACCCGCGACAACCAGATTAAGAGTCTGGTGCTCTACCGACTGAGCTAACCGGGCGGCAGGAGAGCGAGTGATGGAGGGCGTAGATAAGCGCGGCGGCGGCGGCGCCTGCCGGCTGGCGGACAACTTGATTGAGAATGAGGCGATTTTCCGGTTTTCACCAAATTTTCCTCAAAATTTCCAATTTATCGCCAAAATCACCGAACAAACGAAACAATTCTTTAGTCTCTCTGAGAATCCTCCCAAAAAATGGAAAGTTTCCCACTGTGAAGATGATTTTTTGATATTCAACTTCCCACACTTATTCGGTCAATTTTCTCATTTAAAATTGGAAAATTTTCCAATAAAATCGGCGCAGGAATCTCGATTTTCCACAGTTTTCAAGCGATTCTCCCGTCAAAAAATGCTCCGTCATCTCTCGCTTCTGGCCGTTTTGTGCATTTCCGGAGCGGCGTGCACCTGTCCGGCAGGCCTCCGGAATTACCTGAACCAGAATCTGAAGACGAACGTTGAGAACGGCTGCGAGGCGGATTGGAAGTTCTTCGACCGCCCATCCGGTGGCTGGTGTATGAAGGTGAGTGGGGATCTCTCACAATCAGCTACAGTAATCCTACCGTAATCCAGGTGTTCGCAAGTGACAAATTGTTTGTGGCAGCTGAGAAGGAGTGTAAGGCAAACGGAGCGACGCTTTCCGGAATTCAGAACGCCGCAGAAGTCGATTTTATTCAGGGTTAGTGGGCACACTAGAAGACTGCCCCGGAAAATCAATATATCTCGAGATTGATAAGAGATATCAAAAAGTTGTCAACAGCAAACTTGTAGTTCTAGTTTTGATCTATAGGTTTGTAGTTGACCACTTTTTGATATCTCTTATCAATCTCGAGATGTATCGATTCTCCGGCAGAGCTCATGGCATCCAAAACAAGAGGGTCTTTGTTTTTGGGAGAAGGAGGATCATTATATCTCGCGACTGATAAGAGATATAAAAAAGTTTTTAACTACAAACGTTTAGTTCTAGTTATGATCTACAAGTTTGCAGTTGAAACTTTTTCGATATCTCTTATCAATCTCGAGATATGGCGAATTCCAGATATGACCCTGGCGAGTATCTCGGTTGCCAGTGGTTCCGTCCTCATCGGAGCCCGTCGAACCGCCAAGTGCACCGGACAGGGACTCAGCGCCACGTGCTCCCCGACGACCGCCTTCCAGTGGACCGACGGCTCGGCCACCGGCACCGACGGATTCGTCTTCATGAAAGGACAACCGGACAACTCAAAGTGATCTACCCCGTTCATCCGGCGGAAAGAAAACTACTTTGTTTGCAGAGGAAACCAAAACTGCGCCCTCTTGCTCGCCTCCTCCACGCCCACTGTCACCACTAATACTGCGTACCCGGCGAAAACTTTGGACGACGTCCCGTGGGTTTTTTGAGAGGGGGCTGAAATTGGCTGAAAACGAAACGTTCCAGATGCGATTTGGTCGCCGGAACAGGACCACGAGCCGCTGTAGCCTTTGTTTGTGGAAAGAAAGCGTCGAAATAAGGGCCTTTTCGATTTTTTTTGTTAATTTCAAATGAATTCTTCAATTTCTCAATTTTTCAATCAAGATGCCCGCCGGCCGTTAGGCGCCGTCGCCACCGCGCTTATCTACGCCCTCCACCCCTCGCTCTCCCGCCGCCCGGTTAGCTCAGTCGGTAGAGCACCAGACTCTTAATCTGGTTGTCGCGGGTTCGAGCCCCGCATTGGGCTGATGTTTTTTGCAAGCATCGAAGAACATTATGAAGTTCCGGGATGGTCCTCCTTGCAATGTTTACCCCAGGAACTCACCACCTGACCCCCTTCCTCCCACTTTACACTATCTAACCACTTCCTGGTTGGTTTTTCGTGCCGCCCCCTTCTTCTCCTGATATCCAATCATTCTCACTTGAATCCTTATCAATGAGAACACTATTCCTCTTATCGATAACCCTAGCGGTTTGCGCCGCCGGGGGTAGCATTCCGTTGCCTGTGAAGCTGGGAGCATCGGTCGAATTGAAGCTTGCTAATGAGCCGGTGAAGTATCTGACGAGACATTTGATGAACGGAGAGGTGCAAAAGTTCCATTTGGACGGTCCCAACAAGAATTCTTGGGTTGATAAGGTCAGTTTTTCAATTTTTCTCGGAGAAATAGAAGTCCTAGGCGTTTTTCATCATTTTTTCCGAGTTCGCTATAGAAAATAACCCTTGGATCCGAATTTCTGAGTGATTTGGGAGAAGTTCACTTTTGGCTCAACTGGGTAGCGGGGTGACTTTCATTTGAAGGGTCCTGGTTCAAACCCCACTGACGTCAAATGTTTTTTGCTGGCTCAGAGGCAACTGATATAGTGTTTTTAGTGATCTACAAACACTTTGAAAATAAAAAGTTTCAAACATTCCTAAATTTTTGCAGAACGGAAAGAAGGTGGACTCGTCGAACTTCAAATTCAAGCCTCCCGCAACGCTGGTCATTGGGAAAATGGGAAAAGCGGACGAGGGAACCTACGACTATGAGCCACTGACGACGCCACCTCCAATTCAGCCAGATTTCGGAGAGCATTATGATCCGGTGATCAGAGGATATTATGTGCAAATTGAGTGATCAACTGATCTTTTTTTTAAAATGAAACAATTATGAAACAATTATGAAACATAATAAAACAAATTTACTTCATGTTTACGAAAATCTCAAAAAAAAACGCTTCCCACAATCAAGTTGCAATCAAGTTGCCCGCCAGCCGGCAGGCGCCGCCGCCACCGCGCTTATCTACGCCCTCCACCCCTCGCTCACTCGCCGCCCGGTTAGCTCAGTCGGTAGAGCACCAGACTCTTAATCTGGTTGTCGCGGGTTCGAGCCCCGCATTGGGCTGATGTTTTTTGCACTGCTTAAGAAGGCTTATCTTATCGAAAACTCACTTGGTTCTTCTTATCTGTTAGATGCAATCAACATTCATAAGATCACATCAGGTCAGGTCAACCGAAAGATGCCTCAATGAGACAAGAGGAGTGACCTTGTGGCCCCGAACGGGTTGTCCTTCGATTTCCTCCTCATTTCATTCGTGTTTCGAGGCGTTTTCCCTCATTTCTGACCTGGTTTTGCATGGTTTTCTGTATAATGTTACTGTGTTTTTCGCTTAATTTTGAATTCAGTCGAAATTGTATTTTTTTTGTAAATAATTTTTAAAATTTTTCAGCGGGCTCCCCAACCATGTCAACTAGCCAAAACTCGTCGAAACTCACCGATTCGCTAACCACAAACATTGATTTTTTCACTTTGGCCAAAGAAACTATCGAATTTGAAGTGGAGCTGCAAAAAGAGCTCCAATGGCAGCTTCAAAACACCAATAACGAGATTCAAGAGGTTTTGGACAGGACAATTGAGAAGAACGAAATGGAACTCGAGAAAATCGACGAGCAACTGTGGAATATGCAAGTGATGAGGGAGATTATGCGCCAAGTTGGCGTGGAAACGGCGAATTTCGATAGAAGATGAGACAAATTCCTTTTCTTTTTGAATTGTGATAAACCTAGTTGTTGTTCGAAGCTTGCAAAAAACATCAGCCCAATGCGGGGCTCGAACCCGCGACAACCAGATTAAGAGTCTGGTGCTCTACCGACTGAGCTAACCGGGCGGCGGGAGAGCGAGTGGTGGAGGGCGTAGATAAGCGCGGTGGCGGCGGCGCCTGCCAGCCGGCGGGCAACTTGATTGAGAATGAAGCGATTTTCCGATTTTCACCCAATTTTCATCGTTTTTTTTTTGAAAATTAATTGTAGAATTCAGAATTCAGAATTTCATTTAGGATTATGAAGATTTGACAAAATTACGAAAAAAGTGGCGCTTTATTAAATAGAAACGCGTGAAAAAATATTTTTCTAACAAAAAAAATTCGAAACATTTTTTTTAATAAGACATTTTTTGATTCTAAGCAATTTATGGGATAGTTTGCAATTGAATTCCGACAGGGACCGGATCCACGTGGACTCCTGGCGGTGGCGTCGGGAACGGTACCAGTGGCACAAAGTCGTAGAGTCCGAGGTCCGATTTGGCCATTTTGTTGATGATCAGTGTTCCAGGGGCCTCGTATTTGTAGTTCGAGGAGTCGATCTTCTTTCCGGTCTGGAAATTTAAGAATTTTGAAAAAACTTTTTTTTTAAAATTTTTCTAATTTTCAGAATTTTTGCTTAAAAGCGGTTTTAAAATACCTCAATTTCTCTCATTCATACTCTCTGAAGCTTGCAAAAAACATTTGACCCCAGTGGGGTTCGAACCAGGACCCTTCGAATGACAGTCATCCTTCTACCCAGTTGAGCCAAAAGTGCACATATCCCAAATGACTCGAGGATCCGGTTTCCGGAGTAATTTTCAATGAGGATTTCAAAAATCATATTGAAAATTGATAGAAATTGCTGGTTTTCGAGATCCAAGAGAATTTTGAACTTACCTTGTCATCAACCCACGAGTTCTTATTCGGACCATCAACATAGAACTTCTGCGTCTCTCCACTCTTCAATTCTCTCGTGAAATACTTGACTTTCACGTGGGAAATGGTCAAAGTGACCGGTTGGCCGATTATTCCAAGAT
This sequence comes from Caenorhabditis macrosperma, assembly GCA_963932285.1. Lineage (NCBI taxonomy): Eukaryota > Metazoa > Nematoda > Chromadorea > Rhabditida > Rhabditidae > Caenorhabditis > Caenorhabditis macrosperma. The sequence continues at coordinate 14,588,465 of OZ010621.1, read as the reverse complement.
AGGGAGCTCCGCCATAGGCAGCACACGCGGCTATGGTCAAGGCCAATAGGAGAAGGGTTCTCATTGATAAGGACTCGAGTGCGAATGATAAGATATCAGGGAAAAAGAGGCGGGACGGCTGACCGACCAGGAAGTGATTAGATAGTGTAAAGTTGGAGGGATAGGGGTCAGGTGGTGAGTTCTGAGGGTTCAAATTGATAAGAGCAACTGATAACATCATCCAGGAACTTTGCAAAAACGTTTGGCCACGGAAGGGATTGAACCAACCCCATGAAATCGACTCCAAGTCATCCCTCTACCCAGTTGAGCCAAAAGTGCACTTTTCCGAAAACCTTCAGGAAATAGGCTTCCGCGGCAGTTTTTTACGAGGAATTTGAAAATGACAACGAGAACTTTGAAAAATCAACGGTTCATTGCAAATTAACAAAATTAATTTCCAACTTGAATGATGAGAATTGGCGGCGCGTATCCCATGTCTCCGATACGAATCATTGGCTGAAAATCAATAATCCATAAGCATTATCCTAGTGGAAAACGTACATTCGGGTCCTTCTGATAGGTTCCGGCGTCTTGGCGGCTGGCCGATTTCAAGAGAAGCGATCCATTTTTGAAGAGTTGGAAGTTGGAGGAATCCACGATTTTTCCGGTCTAAAACGCGCGAATTTGCTGGAAAATCGATAAAAACCCACGTTATCCACCCATTTTCCTGCATTTTTCCCGCTGAAATCCATCTTTTGCCGCCCGGAAGAGACATCTCTGACCAGCGATTGGCGGTTTTCAGCTTCACGGATCAGGAACGAGTCGCCAGCCTGGAAAACCACTTGCAAAAAAGTTTTTCCACAGAGCGGCCTCGAACCCCCGTCTATCGATTCCCAGTCACCCCTCTACCCAGTTGAGCCAAAAGTGCACTTTCTTAAATTCACCCGGGAAAAGGGTTTCTGGAGTGATTTTCAATGGGGAGTTCGAAAATCGCAATCAAAAGATGGTCCAGCCAGTGGATCTAGGAGAAACCTTCAGTCGAGCAGTGGAAATCGACGCAGAAGTCGGCGCGGAGAGAAGAACGACGAGCAGGAGAGCGATGGCAGTCGCCGGGTGAACCATGTTGGAGAATGGCTTCCTCCCCGCACAGAATTCCTTATAAACGCTCCCGGAACACGTCGTTCCAATTTTATGGAATGTGCCTTTTTGCTGGTTTTATTGGATTTCACAAGAAATTATTTCTTTTGATGATCTGTGATGTTTGAGGGATGGAATTTGCATTCGATGCTTGGTCTGGAACGAAACAACCATATTTGAACGATTTTCGGAATTTTCGATTTTCTCAAGTACTCGATCTCGAAAACCAGAACTTTTTAGCAATTGACATGTGGAAATTCGAAATCCTTGTGAAAAATCACTCCGGACATCCGGGCCCCGACTGATTTAGAGGCAGTGCACTTTTGGCTCAACTGGGTAGAGGGATGACTTGGAGTCGATTGCAGGGTCCTGGTTCGAACCCACTCGGGGTCAAAACCTTTTTGCAAAACCGACAGACTATATTTTGATAATTTTTGATCTCTGAGAATCTCTAGTTGATAAGAGAGTTTATCAACTGCCTCTTCCCCCCAAAAAATTCAGTTCCTGGTTTGTTTTTGACCTATTTCCCGCTGGTCTCTTGTCATTCTCAATTGAATCTTTATCAATGAGAACCCTTATCATCTTATCACTAACCATCGTGGCGTCCGCTGCCCTTGGAGAGCTCCAATATGCGACCATCGGCAAATCGTCCACTCTGGAGCTTTCCCACGTGAAAGTGAAGTATTTCACGAGGGAACTGAAAAGTGGAGAGACGCAGAAGTTCTATGTTGATGAACCGAATAAGAACTCATGGGTTGATGATAAGGTATGTTCGAAATTCTCTTGGATCTCGAAAACCAGCAGTTTCTATCAATTTTCAATATGATTTTTGAAATCCCCATTGAAAATTACCCCGGAAACCTGATTCCCGAGTCATTTAGGAAATGTGCACTTTTAGCTCAACTGGGTAGAAGTGTGACTGTCATTCGAAGGGTCCTGGTTCGAACCCCACTGGGGTCAAATCTTTTTTGCAGCATGAAATTTTGAAAATTTTCCAGACTGGAAAGAAGATCGTCTCCTCGAACTACAAATACAAGGCGCCTGGAACACTGATCATCGAAAAAGTGTCCAAATCGGACCTCGGATCCTACGACTTCGAGCCCCTTGAGCCCCGACCAACGCCACCGCCAGGAGTCGATGTGGACCCGGGAACAGTCGGAATCGATTTGGAGACTATTGAGAAGGACTGATAATTTGATAAATAATTGATTTCTTGATAAATGTTGACCGAACTTCCATTATTCTCACTTTCCCTTCATTAGCGCACCAAGCGCCGCCGCCACCGCGTTTATCTACGCCCTCCACCCCTCGCTCACTCGCCGCCCGGTTAGCTCAGTCGGTAGAGCACCAGACTCTTAATCTGGTTGTCGCGGGTTCGAGCCCCGCATTGGGCTGATGTTTTTTGCAAGCTGTGATTGAGTTCCTGGTTCGAATGGCGCCTGTTCGAAACACAATGTTTACCACGAAAATCAACCAACTGACCTCTTTATCACCTATCCCTTCCCCCACCGATTACAACACAAAAAATCACTTCCTTGTCGTCGGCAGTCGTCTTCGAATCTCTTATCAAATCAGTCTTCGCCTATTTTAGTGAGCGATGAAGGCACTTGTTCTACTCATTCTTCCCCTCCTCTCCACCGCCATGATCCCGCAACTGTACGCGAACGACGGCGAGGAGTACACGTTCCAATTGACAGCCAAAGACGTCAAATCCTTGACGAGAAACGTCGACGCAGGCCGACAAACGTGGCAGTTCGACGGACCCAACAAGGACTCGTGGGTTGATGAGGTTTGAAAAAAAAAATTTTTTTAAGGAAAAAAAATTTTTTTTGAGAAAATTTTTTTTTTCAAAGCTCAAATTTTTGGCTCAATTTGCTCCAATTTTGCTCAGATTCGGACTGGAAATAGATAAGGGGGCTGAAAGCATGGCCCAGTGTCCTGTTAGGGGAAAATTTGAGAATTGAGGGAATTAAAAATTTTTGAACTTTTGAAATTTTGAACCCGAAATGGTAATTTTTACTGTTTTTTTTTTAAATTTTTCAGTTCTTGGCTAAGAACTGATTGGTTCAGATGGAAACTTTGGAGATTATTAAATGGGTTTATGCAATTTTAAATTTTGTGAAAAAAAAATTTTCGAAAAAAATTTCGAAATTTAATTTAAAAAAAAATTTTTTTTTTTTTGAGTTTCGAAATTTTTTTCTTGAATTTCTAGTAAATTGATAGTGATTATCATCACAAAATTAACACTCTTGTCTTTCTCCCATTTTGAAAATCCGCAACTATTCCGGATTTTCCGGATCGGAAAAATCTTCCGTGGCAAACAAAAAAGTTGAATTTTTTTTCCAGAACGGAAAACCCATCGATTCGTCGAACTACAAATTCGTGGCGCCGGGAACCATAATCTTCAGCAATGTGACCACTGAAGACAGCGGATACTACTCGTATGAGCCCAAGAACCCGCCATCCGACGATGGACCGCAAGTCATCGACAGAACTTTCGGCATCCGTTTGGAGGTTGTTAAGCTTGTCCAGCAGGAATGATTTTGTCGAAAATTTCCATGAAGAAGTGATTATTTTTAATTGTAAACTTTTTTCCATTTTTTTTAATTTGAGGTTTTTTCGAAGATTTTTTTATTAAAATGAACTGCATTTTTTATTTTTTATTCTTCAACGTGTTTTAAACAAGATTCCTTCAGATTATGCTGAAATTCCAGCTGAAAAAACGCTAAATTTCAGTTTGTGAAAATCAAAAAATTGTATTGTGCGTCAACTCTGCCGCCCTCAGACAGCAAACTCTACCGTAACCCGCGGCGGGAAAAATAATTATTTTTCTCTTGGTTTTTCGATTTTTTTCATTTCTCGTCGTTTCTTTTCGTTTTCCTCTGTTCTTCCACTCTTTTCTCTTGAAAACTTTCAATTTTCAAGATTTGCTATTAAATTAACGTCAATCCAGCGCAATTTTCTATGGAATTTTCCGAAAAATCGGTGATTTACGCGAAATTCAAGTTTTAACCAAAAAAATGCCAAATTTCCCGTCGGTTTTCGAGCAGTTTTGTAATGTTCTACCTGTTTTAACCTTTTCGAACAATTTCAGTGAACATTACAAAAAAATTTCTCAAAAATTTCGTTGAATTGCAAAATTTGAACATTTTTCGAAAAGATCCGCGAAAATTCGATTTGCCCCGCATGTTCTCGAAACGCTCAAAAACATCAGCTAATATCTGATGTATTGTCTATGAATTGGTATTTTCCCGTTATTTTCATTTTTGAAACTGAAAATTTTAGAAAACCGTCCCTCAACTTTTTTTTTCAAAAAAAAAAATTAATCAAATTCAAAGTGTGCTCAAGAAAGTATTAAAACCCCATTCGCCCACAACAAAATCAATTAAAAAACCCATAAAATACCCTTTTACGGCGAACATTTATTTGAAGGTCGTGGGAAAAATAAGAGAAGTTAAACAAAAGAGACGCAGAGTTCCGAGAGAAAATTTTAATTTAAAGCTATTTGAATTTAAAAAAGAGAAGATAATTAGGACAAAACAAAAAGTGAGAGTCCTTCTCCGCATTTTTCCAGAAATTGGCTCAATTTCCAGGGAATTTTGTCTTTTTTTTTTCTTTTTTCAGTGTTTCTTGTCTCTTTTCAGCAGTTTCTCAATTTTCAGAGCTTCCAGCAATGATGGGCTATCCCCAGCCACTCACCCGAAAAGAGTGGCTGAGAAAGCACGGGAAAATTGATTATTCGCACCTTTCGCAAGATCGAGTCGACCGGGAACGCCTCTACTGGGCGGGTAAAACGGTAAAATTTCAATATTTCATGAATTTTTTTTTGAATCGGACCTAATAAATGTGTGATTGATATTTCATATTTTAATTAAATTAAATCATTGTTTTCCAGAATTTTTTTTCCAAATTTTTGAATAAATTAATTTAATTTTTTTTCAGAAAAGGCGAACAGCAGATCTTTACATCGAGTTGGAAGAAACGGTGATTAATTTTATGGATTCGAGAAAAACTTCCTCCATGTTTGGAGAAAAAGAATTGAAATGCATCAATTTTCCCCCCCCCGTTGTCGCCGTCGTAAAAAACCGAGAATTATGTTCTCAAGAACTACTATTCGTCGCCCTCGCTCTCTTTATTTCTCTCGCGAATATTCGAGGAAAAGAAGAAAAGAAAAATGTGCGAAATTGGCTAAATTTGGGCGAAATATCGCCCCCTGCCCACACGTCACAGATTCGCGTGACACGACGTCGATTTTTGAGTTTTTAACCAACGTTTCCTATACATTTCCTTGTTTCTGAATCATTTTCTAGACATGGTTGACCCTAATCACACCGAATTTCGAAACAATGACAAAAATCGGCGAAAGAGTGACAAGAGAAATGATTTGGAGTTCAATGAAACATTTCTGGTACCAGAAAGTCTGGAAATCTTGGAATTCCAACGAAATATGCCTTTTTTTTGAAATCCGGTACGCTAAATTTGAAAAATTGTTTAAAACTTGATTTTTCGGTGAAATTGACAAAAAACCAAAAATTCCGCAAGAAATGACTTTTTTAAAAAAATATTACTCTGATTGCTCTGTGTGAGCGGTGAACTTTCGCCAGAAACAGTCGCAAATATTCCCTCCGATTTTCGAAAAATTTCGAAATTGGTTACTTGCTCATTCATTGTTTATTCATTAAATTTCAAATTAAGACACGAAAATTCGGGAAATTCTCTCATTTCCTCATTTTTTTTTCTCGTCAATTCTCTCATTTTGCCACCGCCTTTTACAGCTTTATAATGAGAAAATCCGCGCCGCCTCGTGCTCTCACAGAGCGCGAAATTTCATTAATTTCTTTAATTCCCATTCCCTTTTTCTTCCCTAAAATTGGCTTTTGTCCCCCTCTTTCGATTCGATCGTCATCAAAACCACGCCCACATTTCCCCTCGCAACTAGGCCACGCCCCCCCACTCCATCCTCGGGGCTCTTTTTTGTAGTTCGCATTGCATTCTGACTACTGAGAATCCGCTCTAGAATGGAGTCTCATCGTGAATTTGCTCTACAAATCGGAGTCATGTGCACTGAAACCAGCCAAGAAATGCTGAAAACCGAGAAGATGGTAGGGAGTTTTGAATTTTTTATTTTTTTTTTGCAAAAAATCACGGACGATTCGGTGATTATCATTTCGTTATCTTATCAGTTCCCTGAACAACTATGATAACTGATAATCAGTGAACCATTGGTTTTTAGGAGTTCTCTGCAGATCAGTAGAGTAGGTTTTTCGAATATCACGAGAGAATTTTATTTTTATTTCAATTTTGAAGAAATATTGACTCATTTCGTAAATTTGGTGAGTTTCCAATAGAAATAGAAACAAAACGTCTGCTTGGCACCTGTCATTTGACTCGAGTACGAAATTTTCACTTTTCTGAAGCCAGCTGACGAACACATGAAAAATGTACGAATTTCTCCATTTTCCACATCTCCAGTTCGAATCATTCCCATTTTTCCGGTTTTGTTGGTTTTCTTATGGTTTTCCATCATTTTTAATTTTCCAAATTGATTTGAAAATGTTTTGATTTGTTTTCGGGATCACGAGATTGACATTTTGCTCGGTATTGACAGTTTTCGAAGATTTTCCCGTCGGAAAATGCTAAAAAATTGGCATTTGTTTATAAAATATAATCGGTCGGATTTCCAGGAAGTCCACCCAAAAGGAACGGCGATGGACGAGTGCTCGTTGTGCTGCGAAAAAGTGCCGCTCGAATATCTGCGAACGCTCACCAACTGCGGACACGTCTACTGCAAGTTGTGCCTCAAACGGGTGGGTCTCGAGGGGTTTTCTTGCATTCCCCAAACTGCCCCTATTTTCAGCATGTTCGCTTCGCGATCATCGAGAGCCGCATCGAGGTGCCGTGCCCGGGATGCCCGGCTCATATCCATCCGGCCGATGTGAAGTGGGAAACATTTCAAATATTTTCGAAATCTATCAACAATTGCGTACTTACAGACTGTTCTGCGAGCAAGAAACGCATTTGTTCGCCAAATACGAGGAGTTCAGCCTCCGAACCGCCCTCATCAAACATCCCGATGCTCGCTGGTGCCCAGCCCCGGATTGCGGGTAATTCGGATCTATTTTCCCATAATCAATCCATCGCTGCAAAATGTCTAAATTGTTTCACCCTTCAGCTTCGCCGTCATCTGGCCGCAAGGGCTCAACTGTCCGCGCATCAAATGCCAACGGCCCGAGTGCGGAATCACTTTCTGTTTCGAGTGCAAGAAAGAGTGGCAGCCGGCACGTGGGTGTCACGTGAAACGGTTCAAGTCGGAGAATGAGCGTGAGTTCGAGAGGGGGGAACCATTTCTCGACAAGGAGCAATATTTAGTTCGCAGTAAAATTGAGCTCGAGATTGGGCAGCAGCTCGCAATAGAAAACTGGGAAACTTTTTCCCCTTCAAACTGCTCGTTTCCGATTTATTTTGTCGGAAAGTTACAAAAATCGCGTGATTTCTCGAAATTCAGGGTTTTTAGACAGAATTTCTCGAAAATTAAGATTAAATTCACATCTTTTGTCGGAAGTTCCAAATGTCCATTTTCCAGAAGTCGAACAAGCTCGCCCGTGTCCTCGCTGCGGATGCCTCATTCACAAAATCAACGACGGTTCGTGCAACCACATGCACTGCACAATGTGCCGTGCGGAGTTCTGCTGGTTGTGCCTTCGCGAGATCAACGATCTTCACTACATGTCGCCGACCGGATGCACCTTCTGGGGCAAAAAGCCGTGGAGTCGCAAGAAGAAGCTCATGTGGCAGATTGGTAATTTCCTCTCAAATAGAGTGCCCCCGAGCGCACGTTTGCAGGATCGCTCATCGGCTCGCCGGTCGTCATCGCGGCGACGGCGCTCGTCTCGGTGCCACTTATCGTCGGAATCGTGCCGATCACCATCGGCCGAAAAGTCTACAAGCGAACGAAGGGACAATCGGCGACGAGACGCCTCCTCACCACCGCCGCCGCCGTCACCGGATCCGCCGTCGTCTCGCCCGCCCTCGCCGGTTTTGTTGTGGGTGAGTGTGGAGAAACTCCGAAGAATCTTCGAAATTTGTTGTCTGAAAGATTTTATTATTTATTCCGATGCAAAAGTTTTGGAAGTGCCGGTTATTCCGGATACCGTCGATCTTGCTTGTTTTCACGAAATCCGAAAATTCGATCCATCGGCTTTCGAATCTTTTCGGAACAATTTCCTGATTCCCTGGACTTTCTCATTTTTAGGATATTTTCGAAACCCCCGAAAGAGGCCTCCAAACTACCATAATAATTATTATTCATTCCGAATCTTCTTACAGCCGTCGGCGTCCCACTGGCAATTGGCTACACTTATGTCATGGTCCCGAAAGCGCTCTTCCACGACGCCGTCGACTATATCAAAAACCGCGGTCCCAATCATCGCGTCACTCCCACCATGACCGCTGACCTCTTCATGCCGAACGGCTCAATCGGATATCTCTCGGTCAGTCCGCCGATGGCAAGACGTGCCATTGTGGAGCCCGTCCTCCCGCCGGCGCCAGCCCCGTCGCGAGCTGCCTCAATCGTCGATTACTCGGAAAACAGCTCTGTGGCCTCCCTTGGTGATGCTCCACAAGAAGGAGACGATGAGAAATCGTCATCTGAAGCTTGAAATATTGAAATTCCCGCTCTTTTATCCTCCTTCCTAATTCCTAATTGCTCTCGTTCTAATCCACCGAAAGTCGCGAATTTTTGGAAATTGTTGTTTTCCTTGGAAAAATTCAAGACGAATTTGCTAAATTTACTGATGATAATCTGTAATTTTCTTTCCCACACGCTTCTCCTAATTTTCACAATGTTTTTAATGTCTATCTTGTACCTTTTCCCATCTTGTCGTGCAATAGTCGAAACTTGTTCCTCTTTCGAAACGTAATTATTTAGATCAATAAATTTCCTCGCTTCGCCTTCGCAAAGAGAAAGTTGAAGAGGTGAGAAATATTCTTGATATATAAATTAAAATTTTCCGAAAAATTTGAAAAGAAAAAAAGATCAATATTTCGGTTTTTTATAATCGCCGCCACCGCCGGCTCCGTCGCCCTTTCTCTTGTCCATAATCTTGTTGATCTCGTTGAGTTCACGGTCCAACCGCTTCGCTTCTGACACCGCCGACTGTTTCTTGTTCTTTCGGCCACCCTCGCCGTTCTTCATTCCGTACTGATAGGCGGCCTTGGGCATCGCTTCACGGCTTTCCTGGAAAACAAATAGATTTTAAATTGAGAAGTTAAGTGATGTGATGAAAAAGTTTATGAATATCAGGCTTGAAGTCTGGAAATTTTTTTGGAAAAGTTTAAAAACGCAATTTTCAAAATTGCCCGCGAAAAAATTGGAGAGCTTGGATCGCTCTCTGCGCGCGTAAATTTGACTTTTGGCGCTTACTTTTGGCGGAAAGTTTAAAAAATTCAACACACCGCGAAAAAATTGGAGAATTTAGATTTTCCCGCCTTGACCCTTTTATTCGCTTTCTGCGCGCGAAAAAATTGGAGAATTTGGATCGCTCTCTGCGCGCGTAATTTTTACTTTTGGCGCGGAAAGTTTAAAAAGTTCAACACACCGCGAAAAAATTGGAGAATTTAGATTTTCCCGCCTTGACCCTTTTATTCGCTCTCTGTGCGCGAAAACATTTCGAAACTGTGTTTGCGTCTCCGAAATTGTGCGCTGTCTCGATTTTTTGTTGTGGGGGCCTTCGCCGACGCCACACAATAGCTGTTTAGAATTCGCAGAACCTATTTCAGCTATTTTTACAGCAAAATTACAATTTTCAGATAAAAACCGTCCCCCCTGCTCACCATGTAACTGGCGTACTCCTCTTCGGTGTCAAAGTCCCATCGATTGACGATTTGATTCTTCTTCGGCCCCGTGTCCATTTTGGTAAAGTCCGCCTCCTCGTCGGAATCCCACGCGCCGCCCATCTCGACAAGACCTCCGGGATAGCACTCGTCGTATCCCATCGACTGCTCGAGCTCCTTCTTCCGCTTCTCGCGCTCCTTCGCCTTCTCCTTCTCGCGCGCCGCCTCCTTCTCCTTCTCGCGGAGTCGGTCGCGTTCCCGTTGCTCTCGCTCCTTCCGAATCTCCTCTTCACGACGGTCCCGCTTCGAGGAGGATCTGTCAAAGTACTTGTCCGAGGAGCCCCTCGGCGAGCGAGATCTATCTCTCCTCGAGCCACGTGGCGGCGGCGACCGCTTACTGCGACTCCTCGAAGGCACATAATCGTCCAGATCGTCGTAGATACTGTCGCCTTTTGGCGCCGCAGAAGACGACGAATTGGACGACGCGGAAGGACGCTCCTCGCGGAAATCGTCGCGCTTCTTCTTCTTTGGCTCCGCACGCAAATGAGCCAGCACTTGCGACAACTTGGAAATGATCAGCCCGTTCGCCTGAATCGATTGCGCCGATTCGGCGCGTGGAAGGTCGTGCAGAGAGCTGAAAATTTGGGTTTTGTGAAATCCGCTGGCACGCCTTCTTACCGAAGCAACGTCGTCGGAATATCGGTCTCCTCGTCCTCCAACTCCACAATATACGCCATTCTTCCCTTGGCGAACAAATCATTCCGCACCGGAACCTCGTTTTTGAATAAAACTCGATGCATTGAGCGAACCATTCGGTTCTCCGATTGCGATTGTGCCATTTCATGAGCAAGAACGGCAGATTCCGAGGGTTTCTGGTCTTTTTCGTCCTAAAATGCATAATTTTTATTTAATTCCAATTAAGAATCGCTCACAAAGGCGGCTTCAATGTCATCGTCGTCCTCCTCATCATCCTTCGTCATCTCGCTTCGCACTTTATTCAAAAGCGAATAATCGAGTCCTTTCACCAAGTGAGTGTGTTCTAAATCTCCTCCCAAGTACTTGGACTCCAAAATCGCCTGCTTCCTCATATCCGCTTGATCCCTGGCCGTTCGCGCATCGCCGGGAACCGCTCGATAGGCGGCCGTGAGCTTGGTGACGTCTTCTTTCTCCTAAAAGTTAAAATTAGTGATTTTATTCATTTTTCCTCCTACATCTCCCTGCTTTCTTCTCTCCGCCGCTCGATCTCTGTAATTCTTGAGAATACTCTTCAAATGTGCCTCATCTTCGTCGGCTTCTGTCTTTTCCTGAAAAAACCCGATTTAATTCAATTTTCAGCTCGAAGTATCGAAAACTCACTCTCTTCGTCTTCGCATGCCCCGGCGCTTGAGGCTTTTTGAATTTCGCCGGCTTCAAATGTTTGTGCTTGAAACTCGCTGGTTTCTCAGCAGCACTTTTCGGTTCTGCTGGTCTTGCGAATGTCGACGCGGCCGGACGATCACTTCTGGCCGATGTTAACAGCTTTCGGAAATCCTCGTTGCGGAGATTTCTGGAAAATTGACTTCACTTTTATTTTTGTTGCTATTCTCAGACTCACGTTGGATTATCCGCCATTTTCAAGTAGGAAACGTTTTGGAAAAACGGCTTTTCCTGCAAGAATTCAATTTTTTAAAGCAAAATCTCTTTTTTTCAAAAATCGATGAATTTCAAACGCTTTGGAATAGAAATAACAGGTAATAGACTTCTCCGAGTCAGAAAACAACGCTGAATCGATTTTTGAAAAGAAAACCAGCGAAAAAATACGGGAACCAAGTGAAAATTGCAAAAATATAAATTTTCGAAAAATAAATAAATTGTTTAGTGGAGCGCGTTTGCTCGAGGACTAGGATTTCCTTTCACAGCCACCGCTAAACAAAGCGCTGCCGTTATTTCGGAGCGTCGTAGAGGCATTTATTTTTTTTCCGCTAACAGAAAATTTTCGAAAAATTCTTCGAAAACGCCAAAATTTCAGAGAATTTGGGGTTAAATTACAAATGTAGAAATAAAAATAAAGATTGAAAACCATTTCACTTGACATAAATGGGGATAAAGTGCCAGAAAACCCGAAAACAAAAGAAAAAAATTATAAAAATGGAAGGAATTTCGAAAGTTCTAGTTGATAAATCATGCAATCATTCATCATCCGAGTCGACTGGTTGTTCCGGTTGCTCTCCGGGCATCAGACCGACGCCGCCACCGGCGATCCACGCCTCTCTGCGACGTTCGTCGAGAATCGGAATCAGCGCCTGGATTCGAGACAGTTGGCTCTGAAAATCCATACATTTTATGCAATTTTGACAAAATTTGCTATTTGAGAGTATATTCTCGAGAAATCAATTTTCCTCACCTTATGCGTCTCCCTCTCCTGCTCGGTAACAGGTCGATACGATCGTTCGACTTCTCGCATAATTTGTCCGACTCTGAAAATCCAGAAAAAAACCTGAATTCCAGCCACTTTCTCGAATTTCACCTCGTGACCGTCTTCTCCAACGCCTCCAAATCTTCGGGCCGCGTGCTGCCGGCCGCCCACGAGTCCTCCTCGATGCCGAGAACTTTGCGAAGAAATTCGCGGAGAATCTCGTCCGACTTGCCTGGAACTTAAATGTAATTTATGAGAGTGTCGCTTGGGTTAGTGGTGGGCAGGTGGAACTGAGATGAGATGCATTCCGGGTGTTGTTGGCGGCTGTCGGGGTATTATTGAAGAGGAAGCGGGAGGTGAGGAAAACGAAGGATGGTACTGCCGAGAAGCGTTTTGTTCTGCCGAGGCGGTTGATAGAACTTCCGAAAGTCTTTGGGATCGCTTTTGGTGCTGCTGTGACAGTTCAATCCAGATTGCGACCAAGTTCATGTTTTCCAGATTTCACCAATCTCCCCCGGCAACACAAAAATCCAAATACCTTGCGCGTGAAGTCCGTAATTGATGGCGGCGAGTGCGATTTGCGACGGTGGGTACATGAGAAGAACGTCGGTTTGAAGGGCCGTCTGCAACATTTACAGTTTGCGAAGAAGCAGTATCCCGCTGAAAACCCTGAAAAAGCGCATCGAGTCGCGACGGATCGACTCGAGATCAAAGTTGAGGAGCAGCAGACGCGTTTTCATATCCATCAGGTGCCCTTCGAACGGTCTAAATCGTCGATGATGCATTTCTCAACAAATTCCACTCTCCAAACCTACCTGTAGGGACAATGAACTGTCAGATTGTAATTGAGCAGCTTCATCAGCTCCGGTTCCAACTTCAGAATGCGTTCCGCGTTCGTGCGTGGGTCTCCGACGCTGAAATCCGAATCTCTTCCGAAAAACGTCCAGAAGAATATTTTTCTCTACACTCACTTCATATTCGCGACAAATTCGTCGATTGTCACGTAAAACTCGTCGATTTTCATCGCCAAGTAGAAGCACGCCATCATGACCATCTGCAAATTGGCGATTTTCACAATTAGGTAATTTTTCGAAATTTTTCACTCTGATCGACGTATCCGAAGGCACCCATTCGAGAAAGGCGCGTTTGAAGTAGGAGAGCGCCGTCCATTTGACCGATGGCCAGATGTGCGGCCGGAAGTTCTCGGCGAATCTGAATTAAAAATTGAGGGTTTCGAGCGATTGCGAATAGTTTTTTCAAAAAATTCCGACAAAATCTCATAAATATCCATTTATTTTGCAATTAAATCGGATTTCGAACTTTTTTGTCGTATTTTTCGCATATTACTTGATGATTTTTATGAAAATCGAAATTTTCGGCTATTTTTCTCCGGATTTTCTGCAAATCTTTATCGATTTTGTAACTTACTTCAATGCGGCGTCCTCAATTGATCTCTGCATGCGAAGCTCTTCCTCCGGCGTCACGAACAGCTCCGATTCGTCGGGTCTCAGCACTGACTCGTATTTTTGACGGAATTTATCGTTAATCTGAAGAGAATTTCCGGTTTTAAAGTGATCTCTTCATTTTTAATAACTTCCTGTCGCATTAATGCCAATTTCTCCGCTGTATACGTCCATTCTCTCTTCTGTGTGCTGGTTGCGTACATTTCTGGCTGATAATGAGAATTTTTCTCTAGAAAATCGTGAAAGTCAAGAAAATAGAAGGATTTAGGCTTCAAAGACCGTTTTGAACAATGAGAATGAGGAATTTAAAAAAAAAACCATTTTCAACAATTTTAACAATTTCGGTTACAAAAAAACAACAGAAAAATGAATAACAAAGCTTTATAGTTGAAAAATTCGTCGAATAACGCCAAAATCACTTCCTCTTGTTCTTCATCTTCGCCTCTCGTTGCTGTTTGTGCGATTTGCGATTACCGAATTTTTGGAATGCTCCGCGACGCTTCTTCTGCTCTTTTTCACGAATTTCCGCGTATCTAAACGAGAAAATATCATTTTCCTGAGGAACTTGGCTCAGAATACTCACTTTTTCTTCGCCTTACTCAGCGACTCCTCATTGTGCAGCAATTCGTCGACCATCGTCTTCTTTCGCTCCTTTTTGAGCATTCTGCTCGAGTAGAAGTCTTCTGGAGCGTCAACGACACGTCCGACCTGGAAAATTCGAGATGTTAGCAAGGAATTCAACAATCTTTCTCTTATTCCAACCTGGAAGTACTTCGGAAGCACTGTTCTGTCATTTCGTCGGTAATGAGCCAGAGGATCGATAGTTCCGCGCATTTGGATCAGCTCCAAATCACGTTTCGCCTCATCTGTGAGCTCAGTGGCTGGGAGATTGAACCAATCTGATCCCTTTGTCTTTTCACGCTCTGCCTGCAAGATTCTAACAATTCCTCAACGAAAAATCGAAAAAAGCACTTTTTTCAGCCGGGTGGCCGCGTTTCTGCCCAGAAGACGCGCTTGTGGCTGGTAATTGTTCTCGAACTTTGGACCGACGACTGCTTTTTCGAGAAGCTGCAAAAATAACGAAATTCTGGTAAAATACAAGAAAGCATCGATAAAACCTCTTTCAAGTCTTTCTCCATCTCATACGGCTCCAAATAGTTGTTTCCGAGCAAATCCACAGCGTCGAAAGCTCCCTCTTTCGCGGTTTCCTCGTTTCCATCACGATCAATCACAAAACAATCATCGTCGTCTTCGATTTCTGTTGGTTTCTTCAAAAATGAGATTTTTAGTGGCAATCCGAAAAATTCGTCGACTTACCTGAATTTTCGGCTTTTTCACCACTGTTTCGCCGTCGGAATCAGAGTCCTCACTGCTGGAAGCGTCGGGATTCTGCTGTTTTCGCAGCTTCTTGTAGTAGAGGGCCGACATACCTGGAAATTACATTTTTTAAATTTTCATCGAGTTAGAGTGAAATTTGAGGAACAACCGAGGGTTTCTAGGGTTTAAAACATCGATAAAACGTTCAAAATCATTTATTTATAGAAAAAATGCCAGAAAAACACAGAAAAGGGCAATTTTTTGGTGAAAAATGAGAAATTAACTGAAAAAGCTTTCGCAACAGAGCGAGGATGCATAGCAGGGACTAGGTTTCCAAGTGACTCGGCCACGGCCGCGAAGACCCCGAATTAAATTTTTTGAGCAAACCTGGAAAGGCCACGATTTTCCAGCTGAAATTGAGAAAAATCAGAGAAAAATTGCAATGAAAATTGCAATAAAACACTAAAAACTAGCAATTTCACAATAAAAATGCAACGGTAAACTGAATTTAAGGAAAAATTCTTTTTTTTTTCAAGTTTCGCAAATTTTGTGATTTTCTCGCGAAATTCGAACCACTTCGGCAAATCAGCAAATTATCGATTTTCCACGGCAAATTCCCAAATCAGGGGCGATTCTGAAAACGCTGAAAAACCATGCTTCTTATCAAGTCCCTCCCCACTTATCATCATCTCTGACGTCTTCCGCCGCTTTTTCTACGTGCCAAACGTCTTCCGAATCCGATACACCACTCTGCGTCTCTCACCTCGCCACACTCTCTCACCGTCCGCGCAACTTTTTCACCGATTTACCGGTCGCCGCGCGCCGCTTAAAACGGCGCGCGCGCCCCTCGCAAAAATCGCACGCCCCCCATTCACGCCTAAAGATGGGATTGAAGACGTCGGACGATCCAAAGACAAAGGTAAGACACCCCCCCTCCCCCAGACACCCCAACACCCTCCGTGAATTGCAGGCCTATCGCCTGATCGGCTACGCAGCCGTCACCTTCTCGGCAGTCGCGATGCTCTGCTTCTGCGTCACGATGCCCGTCGTCTTCACGTACGTGCAGTCCGTGAAGCGTCAAATGTCGCACGAGATGGCCACGTGCAATCACGCGGCTCGTCAAATCTTCGACGACGTCGCCGCCCTCCGCGCCGCCTATCCGTTCGTGGTGCCGTCCGGAAACCGTACCGCCCGTCAGGCCGGTTACGAGACGGACGTCGTCAAAACGACAACGGCCGCCTATGCGGATGTGGGAGTGAATGCGGCGGCGGCTGGTGTTGTCGGTGGAGGATACGACGAGGATAAGCCGTTTTTGGCGGTCGGAGTTGAAGGTGAGGGTGTCTGGAGCTTCCGAATGGGTCTAGTACTGCCAGGAGCCTTCCTAGTGCTGCCAGGGAGTCACAAAGCTAGCAAGCGGTCATTGTGGTGCCAGGAGCTCTTCTAGTACTGCTAGGAACCCTTCTAGTGTTGCTGAGTGCTGCCGGACATACTGGAAGTCTTCAGTACTGCCAGGAGTCTTTTTAGTGCTGCTGAACGCTCTGGAGACTTCTAGTGCTGCCAGAGGCGTTTCTAGTGCTGCCGAGCGGTCCTAGTGCTGCCAACCACCCCCTGAACCCTTCCCAACTCCATCTTCGTCTCTTCCAGACCGTCCACACGCCACCACAATCGACCACGAGGGAACCTGTCACAACTGCTGCCTTCCCGGACCACCAGGACCCCCGGGACCCCCCGGACGGCCGGGACCCAACGGAAAAGCGGGCGCCAACGGACTCAACGGCAACCCGGGAAGACCTCCAGAGGCACCCTGCGAGCCAGTCACCCCACCACCGTGCAAACCATGCCCACCCGGACCCAAGGGAGCGCCAGGACCAGCCGGATACCCGGGAGCCGACGGACAGCCGGGAGTGCAGGGCGACAACGGAGAGAAGGGACCCGATGGAGCCGCCGGAGCCAAGGGACGTCCGGGACCACAGGGAAAGAGCGGCGAGCCGGGAGCCACCGGAGAGAAGGGAGAGGACGCCGAGTCGAACGAGCCGATTCCCGGACCAAAGGGACCGCCGGGCGCGCAGGGACCTCAAGGAGCCCGCGGCACGCCGGGTCACCCGGGAGAAGACGGAGAGCCCGGAGCCGCCGGAGCGCCCGGAGAGGACGGCGCCGACGCGGAGAACGGAGAGGACGGAGTGCCGGGCGTCCCGGGACACGACGGAAAGCCGGGCAGAGCCGGCGAGCGGGGCATCTGTCCCAAGTATTGCGCCAAGGACGGAGGCATCTTCTTCGAGGACGGCACCCGGCGATGATTTCCTTTCTTGCTCCCATTTTTCCATTATTTATTTGTATTTTGCACATGAAACCTTCAAATTGTATGTATATTGCCTCCAGCAGCCAAACGACCCTCCAGTCGGCAGCACCACGTGACCTGACCATTTAAGAGTCAATGCCATTCCCTTCTCTTTCGCCAACCAACCCTGTCCGTCCAGTGGATCAGCAACACAACCGCAGCAGCGTAGAAATGCCCCAGCAGTACTAGAAGTGACGCCGGCAGTGCTAATGGCGCCAGTAACACTATAAGCGATACTGGCAGTACTAAGAGTGCCAGCACTACTACAAGCGATCCTGGCAGCACTATGGGCGCCAGCAATACTATAAGCGATCCTGGCAGCACTAAGAGCGCCAGCACTACTACAAGCGATCCTGGAAGCACCAAGGGCGCCAGCAATACTATAAGCGATCCTGGCAGCACTATGGGCGCCAGCAATACTATAAGCGATCCTTGCAGCACCAAGGGCTCCAGCAGTACCATACGCGATCCTGGAAGCACTAAGGGCGCCAGCGATACTATAAGCGATCCTGGCAGCACTAAGAGCGCCAGCAATACTACTAGCGATCCTGGCAGAACTATGGGCGCCAGCAGTGCTGTGAACTTTGGAAGCCATCCTCTCGAAGCCATAAAACGTTCCCCTCCACGAGGCCTTACCGTATTCCCTCCTCTCTCTGATTCGATTAGCACCATTTTGCGTATAAAACCGGCCGTCCCCCACCGGAAACCATCATTGTCTTCCGGAGATGAAGCTCACCGTCCTCTTCCTCCTCTTCGCCGTCGTCGCCTCTTCCTCCGCCTTCTGGCATCGTCGCCCGATCCAATCATCGCCGCAATTCGCCCGTATGGTTCTCGAGAACCAGATGCACGCCTTCCAGAACGCCGTCAGATACGAGAACAAGGTGCTGCTGCCGAGACTGTTCCATCTGGCGCCTGGTGAGTTCGTCCATCAACACTCCCCCGCATCATTGACCATTTGCAGCGTCCGATGAGAAGATCGCTGAGGTGTTCGCTGTGTTCCGAGGATACAGGCTGAGAGTGACGTCGGCGAGAGTCATCGATACGAATGAGATCGTCGGCGACGTGTTCATGCGCGGAGTCAACAACCAGAAGGCCGTGTTCACACTGAGAAGAAGTGTGAACAGTCCCACCGGATGGATCATCGTCAACGTTCAGTAATTGTGATATGATTGATCGTTGAATGAATTGTGAAGTATTGATACTGGTTCGAGTGCTGCCTAGCAGGCTGATGGTGCTGCCGAAGAGCTATCAGGGAACATCTAGTACTGCTGAGAAGCAATCGGGGCTGCTGGGAGGCTGCTAGTGCTGCCACGGCGCATCTGATGCTGCTAGGATGATTTTGGTGCTGCCAGGGAATTTCTAGTACTGCTGAGAAGCAATTGGGACTGCTGGGAGGTTGATGGTGCTGCCGAAGAGCTATCGGGACTGCTGGGATGCTTTTGGTGCTGCCAGGGAACTTTTTGTACTGCGGTGAAGCAGTTCGTGCTGCCAAGCCGTCATCAGCTGAGAAAATCGGCAAATGGAAAGGATTCTTTAGGACTTGGCGATGTTTCCATGGGGTAGATCGCAAAGCGTCAGAATCATCCAGAAGTCCCCCTGAGCAGTTATGGAGTTCCAGAACGCATACAAAGATCACTAAGCACTCTTAGAACCACGTGAATCGGAACAAGACACCTCCAGAATACCGTTTTCCTATAGTGGAACCCCAGACGCTGCCGGAAAATCATTATATCAGGAGATTGATAAGAGATATCAAAAAGTTGCCAACAGCAAACTTGTAGCCCTAGTTATGATCTACAAATTTGCAGTTGACAACATTTCGATATCTCTTATCAATCTCCTGATATAATGATTTTCCGGCAGCGTTTGGGTAACGCCTTCAGAATCGCCTCGAAACCTCCATTCCCAACATGTTGAGTCTTAAATACCCCTCCACAACTGTTCTTTGATCTCTAGAAGCACTCCACTCCCCCGCAGCCAGCCATAAAACCGTCGAATACGAGCGGTTTCCCACTCCCACCCCATCTTCCCCCTCTCTGAGATTCGATTAGCTCCATGTTGCCTATAAAACCGGCCGCCTCCCCGTCCCACCGAAAACCATCATTCACTTCCGGAGATGAAGCTCACCGCCCTCTTCCTCCTCTTCGCCGTCGTCGCCTCCTCCTCAGCGGATTTCGTGGATCCCGAATGGGCGCTATCCCGTCAAATGATCTACTTGGAAAACGCCGTCAAGAACGAGAACAAGGACTTGCTGTTGAGAGTGTTCTTCTTGGAGCCTGGTCAGTTTGTGTCCCCCCATCAAACCTATACATCTTGGAGAGGTTTCAGGAACCGATAAGCAAGCCGCCGAGGTGTTCGCCGCCTATCGTGATCTCTCGTTCAACGTGGCCTACGCGACGATCGACGGCGGAGAGACGGAGATCTTCGGCACCGTGTACCTCATCGAGACGAGACCCGGCGGCAGACCACGACCCGCCACTTACACGATGAGAAAGAGTGCGAGCAGTCCGACCGGATGGATCATCGTCGAGAGTCACATTGGTGGCTATTAATGAATTATTCCTTGTTTTGTTCCTTGTTTTAACAACATTGGCCTTCTTTGGGCAAGGTCCTGGTACTGCTGAGGTGCAATTGGTGCTGCTGGGAGGCTCTTTGTGCTGCCTAGGTGCAAATTGGATTGCTGAGACGCTCTTAGTGCTGCTGAGATGCAATAAGACTGATGAGAGGTTCAGTGCTGCCGGGCGCGCGACTAGTACTGCCAGCGGTTCACTTGTGCTGATGATACACATCTGGTACGCAATGTTATCCGTTTTGCACCTTTGGTGCTGCTTGGAGCTGCTGGGAAGCTTTCCGTGTTGCCACTGGGTCACTAGTGTTGCCCAGATGCAATTTGGACTGCTGAGACGCTCTTAGTACTGCTGAGATGCAATGAGGCCTAATGAGAGGCTCTTAGTGCTGCTGAGGTGCGTTTTCCTCCCTTTGGCTTCCAAATCAAAGAGACCGTGCTTTCTATTGGTTAAATACTAGGTGATTAAGACATTGTGCTTAAATATAAGGTCGATTGCAATTGAACGCCTGAGCGCACACCATCCAGCTGACGATCCGTCTGTTTTGCGCGAGGGGCCGTGGCTAAACATGGCCTTCGCCAATAGGTGCACATTAGACGGCTGGGAGGCTCATTTGTGTTGCCACAGGGTCACTAGTGCTGCCGATGTGCCGTTCGTGCTGCCAGGACGCACCCCTCCAACGCGATCGATGACTCTGCGTCTCTCCGCCGGTGCACACTCTCTCTCCCCCGTTCTCCCTTGCGCAACGACCCTCCGCACCCCATGGTTTGCCACGATTCCGTTTATGCGTTCATTTTATCACGTGTCCATTCGTTTTTTTGTCGTTTTCGCTCCAACTCATCACAGATTCACCCGTTTTTTTCAGTTTTTTCAGCTCTCCAGCTCTCAAGTGCTCTTCCGCTGAAATGAGTGGTTCCCAGGTAAGGTGTCTTCTGAATCTTCTCCTCCTCACGTCTTCATCATTTTCCAGACCACCCCCGTCGAATTGGCCCTCCAGAACGCGTGTGTTGTGCACAAGATTCTGGAGCACACTTCCTCGGATCTAATGGGACAATTGAGGCTCAGAGTGAGTGGAAAACACGGGGAATTGGCAATTCTTTCTCGTTTTTCAGCTGGTCAACAAGACATTCAATTTGGAGCTCCTCCGACGCATCCGAAGATCCCATCGGAGCATTGAGCTCTCTTGTACGGAGATTCATAGGGGAAGTGAGGAAGAGATGAAGGCAGAATGCATATTCTACGTCAATGACCGTCGGATTAAAGTGCCCAACGCATCCAACTACTTCAAATTCCTCATTCAAATCGCCAAAGTTCAAGTGGAAGAGCTCAAAGTTGTCGACTCTGACATTATGGCCAAAGTGGCAAAACGGCAACTCCACAGGGCCATCGTCAACCAGTTGCTTCGGAATCGTGAGTTTCAGAGGTTTAGAACGCTTCCAGAGATTGAACACTTTCAGAAAATCCAAAAATCCTCCTTGGAATGTCGGTGATTTGCGGGCCTGAATGCGACAAGTGCGCGAGATTTGCATTCGGATGCGACGAGTTCGGACCGATTCAATTGACGTCTTTGATGAATCTCTGCGATGGGAGGAAGCATCATTTCCGGAAATTGGTCGTCTCGGAGAGGTAGGAAGACCCCAGCAGCACCAAGGAACGCTTTGGAGGTGTCCTGGCAGTACTAAAAGCGCTCAGATGCACTGAGAGTGCCCTAGCAATACTATGAGCGCCCTAGCAGCACCAAGAGCTTCCCAGCAGTACCATAAACGCTTAACGGCATTGGATGAGCCCTGGCAGTACTAGAAGCACCCTGGCAGCACCAAAAGCTTACCAGCAGTACCATGAACATGCAGATGCATTGATAGCGCCCCCAGCAGCACCATGAATGCTTGACGGCACTGGATGTGTCCTGGCAGTACTATGAGTGCCCTAGCAACGCCAAAAGCTTACCAGCGCTGTCTATGAACATGCAGAAACATTGAGAGCGGCGCCAGCAGTACCGCGAACGTTCTGGCAGCCCAATTAATGTAAGATCGTATTGAACTCGCGCTGGCAGCACTAGAAATAGTCAACCGGTTCTGTGAGCTGCTCAGCAGCCCAATGAGTGTTAGATAGCATCCAACTTGTCCTGGCAGCACTATAAACATTTGGCGGTATCCGATGCCACTCTGGCAGCACTATAAGCGTTCAGTTCTCCATGGATATGCCTCAGCAGCACTAAAAGCGCTATGCAATTCTCGGCAGCACCATGAGCGCCCCAGCAGTCCAATTAGCGATAGATCCCACTGAAGTCATCTTGGCAGCACTATTCTCGACATTTCTGCATTCTCAACTTTCAGCCTCCTCCACACAATCGCCGTACTATCAACTCAACTCGCCGACTCGAAAGAGGAGTGTCTGGCAATGATGAGGACGCTGATCAACCCGAACATCACTTGCGACCGCCTCTGTCTCATTTTCCGAGACAACAACGACGATTCCCCGCTGCCGCTGCCACGAGAGGTCCTCGACGGAATGTGCGGCATTTGGCAGGCGAAATGCATCACGATCCGCTTCGAATTTCCATTGAAAGAGGACCAAATCGACGAGGGCTGCTGGACTGGTGGCTATTTCACAGAGTTCCAGTTCAAGGATCCCTTCGAGAACACTCCCAGGGGTGTGGGACACTTTGAAGAGCTGAAGATCGTCGCGAAAACGGAGGGCGTCGTGAAGGCGATTCTCGGATGTGCGGAGGATCAAGTCTATGAGAATATGATCCCCAACGCGAGGAGAGTCTTCCCGACGGATCGGATTTTGATTCCGTTGATCTACCAGTGTGAATACACGCACAATCCGTTCGATCAGCAGTGCCTTCATGGCTTTCTCAAGTGCGTTTGGGAGGACAACGACAATCCGAAGCTGCACGTCACCATCCGCCACTTGCCCTCGACGGATGACCACTTGGACTTTGACATTCCCCAATCGTTCTCGGTGATGGGAACGTGGATGACGTCGACACTGCTCCCGGCGTTCGTCTACTGGAAAGACACCACCATGTCTTCGGACTCCTGCACCGGAAGAACCTTCCGCATCACCGACAGGACCACCGGTTGCACGGTCGACTTGGAGTTGCTCGTCGAGAACGACGCGATTCAGCAAGTGCTGGTCGAGAGTGAGGGTCCGATTGAAACCGGGTGGCTGAGACATTTGATCCGATACCCTCGCGGATGCACCGAGTACGGACCGCTGGGAATTGGGGTGCTGAGGGACGCGATCAGGGAGAATTGCCACTACAAGGAGTTGCACGTCTCGCAAGAGTGAGTGGGGAACGAATTGGTGCTGCTGAGACTGCTGGGACGTTTCTAGTGCCACACACGCGGCGTCTACATGCTTCTAGGCCTGCTGAGGCGGTACTGGTGCTGCTGGGACGATTCTAGGTGCTGCTGAGGCTCTTCGTGTTGTCAAGATGGTCCGAAACGCTTTAGTCTTTCTCTAGTACTGCTAAGGCGCTTTTGGTACTGCTGCAGGATTTTTAATCCTGCCAAAGCAGTATTCGTGGCGCTGCGACGCTTTTCGTGCTGCTGGCGCGTTTCAATGACGATGATACACTGCTAGTGTTGCTGAGGTGATTTTTGGTACTGCTGACGCTTTTCTAGTTCTTCTAGGGCATTTTGGGTACAGCTGAGGTATTGTTAGTGCTGCTGACGCACTTTAATGACGGTATTGCGCGGATAGTACTGCTAGGGCGAGATGATAAACTGCTAGTGCTGCTGAGGTGCTTTTGGTGCTGCCAAGGCACTTCTTGTGCTGCTGAGGTGATGTTTGGTACTTCTAGTTCTGCCAGGGCACTTTGGGTACAGCTGAGGTATTGTTAGTGCTGCTGACGCACTTTAATGACGGTAGTGCGCGGATAGTACTGCTAGGGCGAGATGATAAACTGCTAGTGCTGTTGAGGTGCTTTTGGTGCTGCCAAGGCACTTCTTGTGCTGCTGAGGTGATGTTCGGTACTTCTAGTTCTGCTACGGCACTTTGGGGACATCTGAGGTATTGTTAGTGCTGCCAACGCGGTATTCGTGATACGGAGGCGCTTTTTGTACTGCTGACACATTTCTAGTACTGCCAACGCGCTTCTCGACCTACCAAATCGTCCTCCATCGTTCAGACTCCTCAACGAAATCGCCATGTACTCGGCGAATGGTGCCCAATCGAAAGAGCACTGCATGCGCATCATGCGCTCTCTCATCAACCGCCACATCAATTGTGACCATCTCCGATTCATAATCCACGAGTTCTTCTACCGCGACATGCACTACCAACTGCCCTCCGAAACGCTGCCCTACGAGATCATCGTCGAAATGTGTCGCGTGTGGAAGGTGAAGTCGGCGACACTCGAATTCGACTACACTCCCAGCCAACCGACATTTCCCGAAACGTGGTCGTTCAGTCGCTTCTTCACCGAATTCCGCTTCAACGGACCACCGAGCACGACCCCCGAGACGATTGGGCTGTGGCTGGACGAAGTGCGAATCGACGTTCGCAACGCGTCGACCGCCTGCTTCGAGATACTCGGCCGGTCGTCGTGTGAGTCCACTCCACACTACAACAACTTGATTGCCAACGCGAGGAGGGTCTTGCCGACGGGCAGCATCCTCGTGGACGGCAGTCAGGACGCGAATCGCTTCGAAGTGGGCCGACTCACCGACGAACGCTTCCTGTGCATTCTGAACACGGCGCTGAAAGAGTACGACGATCGCGGACTCACCGTCATATTCCGACACTATCCCAACGTCTCCGGCGGCACGATTCGGCCGCTCTTCAAACCGCCCGCCTCGTTCTCGTTCCTCGGCAGAGACTTTGTCTTCGCTTCGCTCAAAAATCGTCCCTATGACGCACTCTCCAAGGAGTTCTACGGCAAAATGATCACTATCTTTGGAACCTTCTCGAACTTTGTGCTGAAACTCGAGATCTTGATCCCGCACGTCCAGGTCGAGATGCTGCGTGCCAATCGAAGTAACAATCATCATGTCGTCGATTGAATTCGCAAACATTTTCCATGAAGTTGTGGGATTTTTCTCCTCTACAGCTACTCGTATTGAGAGTGAGCATGGTGCTGCCGGCGGGCTCATCGTACTGCTGAATCGTTGATAGTGCTGCTGAAGCGCTGTGAAGCGCTTGAAACACTTCAGAAGACGTCCCGCTTCTTCTGAATCCATTTCGACGTCTTTCTCTAACCCAAACACCCCACTGGTACTTCTGAAACGCCTCCGGGCAGCATTATCAAAAACAGGGTGTTCTCCGCAGTCCCAGTCGCACCGCAGCAGCACTAGCAGCTGCTAGTACTGCTGAGACGTCTCTGGCAGCACATCTAGTGCTGCTGAACCTTCAAACACTTTCGAGCCATCTGTTGACGAGATGACACCTGCACTATAGTCCCCCGCTGGGTCACCACTACATAGTGGTTCTTGGAGGAGGGCAGGCACAATAGTTATCGATTTTTTGGTGCGCGCGACCTCATTTATATGTGTTTGCTGTCCATTCAGACCATTCTTATACCCCCCACCAACAATGGCCGACTCTACCGTGAAAGTAAGTGAATTCTGAATCCCTAACGTCATCTGAATCAACTTCCAGAAGAGATCCCCTGGCAATTTGGTCTTCCAGAATCCCTATTTGGTACAGGACATTTTAGAACGAGCATCCATTAACCTCATGGACAATTTGGAGCTTCGGGTGAGAAATTGGGGCTCGAATTGCGACTGTTTCCGTTTTTTCCAGCGAATCAACAAAGTGTTCAATGAGGAATTCCTCCGGAACTTCCGGAAAACCCACCGCAACATGGAGATCGTCGACGTCTATGAGAAGTTCGATGACAAAGACTCGCGGCGTATTCACAAAGTGCAACGGAGCAAGCACACCGTCAAAATCAACGATAACAAGATGATAGTGTCCGAGTGTCCGAAATACTTCAAATTCCTCTTGGAGACGATGGGCGTTCGGCTCGAGAAGCTGGAAGTGCTCGGTTTTATGATAACACGATTTCAAGGGAACGGGTTTCGTCTTGTGACCAGCAAAATGCACGATTTCATTGTGAATCAAGTGCTTCGCAATCGTAAGTTCGAGAAAAGTCTTGAAATTGGAAACCTGTTCCAGAGAGTCTAAAATCACTGGTCGGAATGTACGATGTGTGCGAGTCGGGGTGTGTAGAGTGTAGAAGACGTGGATTCGGATGCGAGGAGTACGGACCACTTCAACTGACGGATCTGACGGCTACTTTGGAAGGAAAGCTGCACTTTCGGAACTTGATAGTCACTGATAGGTGAGGAATCGAGTTGAATGCACTCAGCAGCACTAAGAGCGCTTTGGCAGCACTAGGACTGCTGAGACTTGGCAGGACTTGAACCATGAACCCAGCAGCACCAATCCGCTGCAAACAGAGCACTTTGGAGCATCAGGGAACAAAGAGAACTGTTCGATACGTCTTGGCAGCACTAGGACTGCTGAGAGCACAGCGCTACAAGTTTGTGGCTCAGCAATACTAATAAGGCGCCAGCAGCCACTAATCCTCTCTGAAACATCAGCAACTCTAACATCGCTTCCAAAGTGATCTAGCAGCACTAGAAGAGCCTTGGCATCACGAATAGGAACTCAGCAGCACTATGATCACCTCCGACGCGCTATCAACGCTCTAGAATACACTGAGCAGCACTAAGAGCGCTTTGGCAGCACTAGGACTGCTGAGAGCATCAGTAACCTATTGGAAGCACAAGCAGCTCAGCAGCACCAACACGCGCGTGCTAATAGCCTTGGCACTACTAATACGACCCCAGCAGCACCAATCCGCTGTGCTGGAAAAATCAGCAACTCTAGCATCGTATACTGACTCACCAGCAGCACTAGAAGAGCCTTGGCATCACGAATAGGGGCTCAGCAGCACTATAATCACCTCCGACGCACTATCAACGCTCTAGCAGCACTATCCCGATCCTTGGCAACACCATCGAATCTTGCAGACTCCTCACCACAATCGCCCTCCAATCCACAAACGCCTGTGAGTCGAAGGCCGAGTGTCTGGCTGTCATGAGGTCGATGATCAGCGCTAACATCACCTGCGATCGGCTCACCTTTCACATGATCGCCATGTTCGATGGACTCCCGAGAGAAATAATCGATGAGATGTGCAGAGTTTGGGAGCCAAAGACGATCCGGATCCACTTCAAAAGCTTCCAATTGGAAGATGGCAATACGCCGGACGTCTGGAATCCTAGAGCACACTTCACAGTTGTTCAGTTTGTAAACCCTATCCATGAGACGTCCAGGGGTTGGAGACGCTTCGATGAGCTCGAGATTGTGTACGACAATGAGGAGATCCCAGAGTTATCCATGATGAGTCCGGAGGAGGAGGAGGTGTGTTTGGTTGCCAGCGCGAGGAGAGTCTTCCCGACGAGTCGGCTCCTTGTCCAATTGGCAGTGGACAATGAGCGCGACCTCGACCAGGAAGCCATCGACTGCATCATCAACGCGGTTTTGATGGATAACTTCGAGGATCTTCATGTCACCTTCCGATGGACCCCCCGCAGTCGAGGATCCTACGACTTTGAAGTCCCGCAATCGTTTGATTTCATGGGAAAACACGTCACCGCGACGCTTCTCCCTTCGACCATCCACTCGACGAACCGCCTTTATGATTACTACCGACAGCGCATTTCGCATGACCGTCTCACCGGAAGAACTTTCCGGATGGCTGACCGGCAATCTAAGTGTGTTATCGATATGGAGGTGATGATCAGGAATTCGGATATTGAGAGGGTTTTGGAGAAGGAGGAGGGAAACGTTTCGAAGGGATACATACAGCATTATGTGCCAAAGTTCTGTGAGTTGTCAGAGTTGAAGACACTTTGGAATGGGCTCACGGAGCATCGACACTACGGACGAATCGATGTTGCGCAGAAGTGAGTTTGGGCTGCCTTAGTACTGCCAAGTACACTTTTGGTACTGCCAACACTTCCTAGACCTCACGACGCGCTGCTAGTACTGCTAAGCGACTGGCAGAACGAAAAGTGCCCTGGCAACACAAAACTGACCGATTTCCATTGCAGACTCCTCAACGACATCGCCTCGTTCTGTGTCTACGGTGCCGTGTCGAGAGAGCACTGCATGACCATGATGCGCTGCCTTATCACTCCCCGTATCACTTGTGATACGCTGTGCTTGAAAGTGAACGAGTTCCTCTACATCAACTGGGGTGTCAAGTATCCGATCGAACCGTTGCCCCGGGAAGTCGTCGAGGAAATGTGTCGAGTTTGGAGGGTGCAATCGGTCATCGTCCGCTTCGACTACTTTCCTCCGCAGCACACACTGCCGGAGACGTGGTCGGCGAGACGGTGGTTCACGGAATTCCGGTTGAACGCCCCTTCCGGAAGACAACCGGAGACGGTCGGACTGCGGTTTGGAAGAGTGCGGATTGACGTTCGAAAGACGGCCGTCGCGTGTTTCGAAGTGCTCAGCGACTATTCGGTGACGGCGAATGCTCAATGTGCTCACATTCCCGACACTCCACACTACAACAACTTGGTGGCGAACGCGAGGAAACTGTTCCCGACGGACCGGATACTGGTGGATGGAAGTGAGGAAGTGGGCAAGTACGCGTTTGGCCAATTCAACGAGCTCCTCCTCTGCAACATTCTGAGCACCGCCCTCAAAGAATACGATGGACAGGAGGGTCTCGAAGTTACTTTAAGACACTTTCCCAACGTCTCCCCCACCGCCGACACCTCCTATGAACCGCCCGACTCATTCGAATACGAAGGAAGACACTTCTTCACCAACACTACCGTCTGGAACTATTCGAAAAAGACGTTCCTCATCCGGGAGAAATCCGCCAATTTCAGGTTGATTCTCGAGTTGGTCACTGGGAAAAGTCGATGATTAATCGTACCGAACTGGAGATCAGTCTCAATTTCAACAGGAGAAACTGTTCTCCTCCTTGTTAATAAAATGTGTTTCAAATCAACGCGATTCCTTTTTTTGTGTTGCCGAGCAACTTCTAGTGCTGCTGGCAGCTTCCGCAATGACGCTGTAAGCACGGCTAGTACTGCCAGACTGTTGGCTTCAGTACTGCCCGAACCCCTTTTCCCTGTCATCATTGGTGCTGCTGAGCGTACCTAGTGACCCCGACACGCCATTACGCAAAGAGGGCGACCCACTCGGTGTGCACTATAGTTATCGATTTTTTGGTGCGCGCGACCTCACTTGTATGTGTTGCGCAGTCCATTCAGACCATTCTTACACCCCCACCAACAATGACCGACTCTCACGTGAAAGTAAGTGAATTCTGAATCCCTGACGTCATCTGAATCAACTTCCAGAAGAGATCCCCTGGCAATTTAGTCTTCCGGAACCCCAACTTGGTACAGGACATTTTAGAACGAGCATCCATTAAACTCATGGACAATTTGGAACTTCGGGTGAGGAATTGGGGCTCAAACTGCGACTATTCTTGTTTTCCAGCGAATTAACAAAGTGTTCAATGAGGAATTCCTCCGGAACTTCCGCAAAACCCACCGCAACATGGAAATCGTCGATGTCCATGAAACAGGCGTCGATTATGATGTATTGAGCAGGCACACGGTCATAGTCAACACCCGCAAGTTGAGCCTCTCAATGGCCTCCAAACACCTGCGATTCCTCTTCGAAACCATGGGTGTTCAATTGGAGAAATTCGAGTTTGTCGGTTTTCCCAGACTTCCGTTTGGCAATGTACAACGCGAAATCCACGGAATCATTGTGAATCAAGTGCTTCGCAACCGTAAGTTCAAGAAAAGTCTTGAAATTGGAAACCTGTTCCAGAGAGTCTAAAATCGCTGGTCGGAATGTACGATGTGTGCGAGTCGGGGTGTGTGGAGTGTAGAAGACGTGGATTCGGATGCGAGGAGTACGGACCACTTCAACTGACGGATCTGACGACTCCTTTGAGAGAAAACCTGCACTTTCGGAACTTGATAGTCACTGATAGGTGAGGAATCGAGTTGAATGCACTCCCGCAGCACTGAGAGCGCTTTGGCAGCACTAGGACTGCTGAGAGCATCAGGGAAAAAGTTGAACTGTTGGATACGTCTTGGCAGCACTAGGACTGCTGAGAGCATCAGTAACCTATTGGAAGTACAAGCAGCTCAGCAGCACCAACAAGCGCGTGCTAATAGCCTTGGCAATACTAATGCGATCCCAGCAGCACCAATCCGCTGTGTTGGAAACATCAGCAACTCTAGCATCGCTTCCAAAGGGATACTGACTCTCCAGCAGCACTAGAAGAGCCTCAGGGGCTCAGCAGCACTATAATCACCTCCGACGCGCTATCAAGCAGCACTAGGTGGCAATTGGAAAGTGGCTCAGCAGTCCTAAAACAATCTAATCTTCCAGACTCCTCGCTGAAATTGGCCAACGATCAACGGACACCGCGCAATCGAAAGCCGAGTGTCTGGCAACCATGAGCACCTTTATCAGCTGCAATATCACTTGTGATCAGCTCACTTTTCGAATAGCCACACTCACCAGATACCCGTTAGAAGTGATCAACGAAATGTGCACTGTGTGGAAGCCGAAATCGATTCGCATCCATCTCCAACACCTCCGCTATGTTTTTGACGATGACGTGGAGGACGAGTACACGTGGCCCATGTACTTTACGATATTCCGGTTTCAAAATGCTCCCGCTCGAACTCCGATTGGTCAGAAGGTCTTTGAGAACGTCGAGATTCTAGTCGACCGCGCATGGCTCTCCGATGAGATGCTCTGTGAGGACGGTGAAGGGATGGAGAACGTGGTTCCCAACGCGAGACGCGTCTTCCCGACGAGTCGGCTATCGGTCCGGATGTGCTATAAGGAGACGTTAGTCTTCAATCGCAACCAACTGAACGGCATAATCAACACGTGTTGGAAGGATAACAGCAATGAGGATCTTCAAATCACATTCCGCCTCTTTTCCGGTTGGCGAGACTCCACTGAGTTCGACGTTCCGGAATCGTTCACTTCCATCGGAAAACACGTCACTACTACGCTTCTCCCCTCGACCATCCACTGGAATTCGCTGGTTGAGCATCGTCTCTGCCACTGCACCGGAAGAACTTTTCGGATGACTGACCGGAAATCTAAGTGTGTGATCGACTTGGAGGTGATGATCAGGAATTCAGATATTGAGAAGGTTTTGGAGAAGAACTATGGAAAGATTTCGACGGGATACATACAGCATTATGTGCCAACGTTCTGCGAATTGACAGACTTGGAGACACTGAGGAATAGGCTCGCGGAGCAGCGACACTACGGACAGGTCGATGTTGCGCAGAGGTGAGTTTGGGCTGCTTAGTACTGCCAAGATGACTTTTGGTGTTGCCAACGCGCTCGCCAAGTACACTTTTGGTGTTGCCAACGCTCCCTAGACCTCACAACCCGCTCCTAGTACTGCTAAGCGACTGACAGAACGAAAAGTGCCCTGGCAACACAAAACTGACCGATTTCCATTGCAGACTCCTCAACGACATCGCCTCGTTCTGTGTCTACGGTGCCGTGTCGAGAGAGCACTGCATGACCATGATGCGCTGCCTTATCACTCCCCGTATCACTTGTGATACGCTGTGCTTGAAAGTGAACGAGTTCCTCTACATCAACTGGGGTGTCAAGTATCCGATCGAAGTGTTGCCCCGGGAAGTCGTCGAGGAAATGTGTCGAGTTTGGAGGGTGCACTCGGTCATCGTCCGCTTCGAGTACTTCCCTCCGCAGCACACACTCCCGGAGACGTGGTCGGCGAGACGGTGGTTCACGGAATTCCGGTTGAACGCCCCTTCCGGAAGACAACCGGAGACGGTGGGACTGCGGTTTGGAAGAGTGCGGATTGACGTTCGGAAGACGGCCGTCGCGTGTTTCGAAGTGCTCAGCGACTATTCGGTGACGGCGAATGCTCAATGTGCTCACATTCCCGACACTCCACACTACAACAACTTGGTGGCGAACGCGAGGAAACTGTTCCCGACGGACCGGATACTGGTGGATGGGAAAGAAGAATTGAACAAGTGCGAGTTTGGTCAATTCAATGAGATCCTCTTCCACGACATTCTGAGCACCGCCCTCAAAGAATACGATGGACAGGAGGGTCTGGAAGTGACATTCAGACACTTTCCCAACGTCTCCCCCACCGCCGACACCTCCTATGAACCGCCCGAATCGTTCGAATACGAAGGAAGACACTTCTCCACGACTGTCGCCCCAGAAACCCGCCGTCACACTGTCATGTTCATCATCACCGACACATCCGCCAATTTCACACTGAACATGGAACTTCGCGTGAAGCCTGACCTATTCATAGCGTCGGATTGGTTCCCCGAGAGAAGATTTCAGAGGGGATTTATGCGACACCTTCAGCGACGCTGAATCGCACGCCAATAAAGATTGTCATCCGTTCTTTTCGTGTTTCGTCATTCCAGTACTGCCGAGGTTGGTTTTGTTGTTATCAATGTGTTTGTAGTGCTGCCAGGGCACTTTTCGAGTTTCCCTGTTGTTCATAGTGCTGCCAGAGCGTTTCTGAGCTTATTCCAAGTTCATAGTGCTGCCAGAGCGTTTCTGAGCTTATTCCAAGTTCATAGTGCTGCCAGGACAGTCTTTTAGCTTCCCCAGTGCTGTCACGGCATTCCCGAGGCCATGCAGGGTTCATAGTATTGCTGTGACTTTTCTAGTGTTGCCAATGCGTTTCTGAGCCCATTCGAAGTTTATAACGCTGCCAGGACACTCTCCAATCTTCCCCAACGTTCATAGTACTGCTAGAGCCCCTTCTAGTGCTGCCAGGGCGTTTCCCGAGCTCATTCAAGTTCCATAGTGCTGCCAGGACACACTTTTAGCTTTCTCGGTGTCTATAGTACTGCCAGAGCCATTCTAGTGCTGCCAGGGCGTTCTCGAGCTCATTCGAAGTTCATAGTGCTGCCAGGACACTCTTTTAGCTTCCCTAACGTTTATAGTACTGCCAGAGCCATTCTAGTGCTGCTAGGGAGTTCCCAAGATCATTCGAAGTTCCATAGTGCTGCCAGGACACTCTTTGATCTTCCCTAACGTTTATAGTACTGCCAGAGCCATTCTAGTGCTGCCAGGGCATTCCCGAGTCCATGCAGGGTTGATAGTACTGCTGTAACTCTTCTAGTGCTGCCAAGGCGTTCCCGAGCTCATTCGAAGTTCATAGTGCTGCCAGGACACTTATCGTCTTGCCAGGTGGTTTCCGTTCTCACTTGAAGTCCATAGTACTGCCAGGACAGATTTCGAGCTTCCCCCCAGTGTCCATAGTGCTGCCAGAAAGTTCGCAGCACTATGTGTCCTTGTTCTGTTCGTCTCCTTATCAGATCCCCCTTATCAGCCCGTCCAATCTGATCCGCCTGCGCGTCCTTTTCCGCTTCTTCCCCTCGCCAAAAAACCAAGTTTCCGCTGTCTCATTGCGCAACAATTATTGTCTTTCTCTTCGCTTTTCGCCCCTCCGAACGATGACTATCTCCTCTCCTGACAAACTTGTAATTACACTACAAAATCATAACATTCCCCCCCCCCTCGTTCCACTTTCAGCTCCCTTTCTGAAATTCGCGAAGGCCTAAACCCCCCCCCCCCCCCTCATTATTCGTATCGCCTCCACCACCACCACCTTATCAATCATTTCCTCGTCACACCCTAAACAATCAGGTTCTCCTCCTCCTCCTCCTCCATCTTCTCCTTCTTCTTATCACTCTATTCAAAAGGTCTCGATATATAGTGATGATGATACTGATTTGCATATTTTTGGGGGTCATTACGTCACTGATCATCAAGAATCAGGTTTCTAAAGCGACCTCTCAACATGCAAAAAACCTCAGCCCAATGCGGGGCTCGAACCCGCGACAACCAGATTAAGAGTCTGGTGCTCTACCGACTGAGCTAACCGGGCGGCGAACGACCGGCGAGCGCAGGGCAATGATATGTACGATGGCGCCGCCGTCGGTCTGACTGGCGGCTTTCCGGACATTCAGATTCTTATCATTTCCCCCTCTCCGCCTATCATCATCCTTATCATTATCACTATCATTAGAAATCCGTTTTTTTGTGTTTCCTCGACGGTCGGATCAAAAGGAAAAGTGAAGCGAAAGTGGGGGGAGGGGAATGAGAAGATTCAATGATATGGGATATGGTTGTACTGCCGATTCTAGTGAATTTTGTGCTGCCAAGGAGGTGATGGTGCTGCCAGGGCGCTTCTGATGCATTGTGTGCTGCTGAAGAATCAATAGTGCTGCCAAGCAGTTGATAGTGCTGCCAGATAGATATTAGTACTGCCGAAGATGCTAAAAAATATGGAAAAAAGGGTAAAAGTAATAGAAATCACTTGAAAAATGAGCAAAAAAGACGAAAAATAAAAGATCTTGAAATTGAGTCAAAATTGATTTTTCCTGAATTTCACGGGTTCCAGACGGATTGGAACTATCAAAAATCATAGATTCAATATTCTAGACACCCCTAGACACCCTCCGGAAGCGGTTCTTCTACATTTGTGCTGCCAAGCCATTTTCCAGCACTAGTGCTGCCAGGAGACTTTTAGAACAGCCCGAAATGGTAAAGATCATAAAAGACACCCCTAGACACCCCTAGACACCCCTGGACACCCCTGGACAAGCCTTGACACCTCTAGACACTCCCTGAAGCGGTTCTCCTATTTTTGTGCTGCCAAGCCATTTTCAGTACTGGTGCTGCCAAGCCTTTCATTACTGGTGCTGCCAAGCCATTTTCCAGTACTAGTGCTGCCAGGACACTGTTAGAACAGTCCGAAAAGGTAAAAACAATATAAGACACTCCTAGACACTCCCTGAAGCGGTTCTCCTACTTTTGTGCTGCCAAGCCGTTTTTCAGTACTGGTGCTGCCAGGACACTATTAGGACAGTCCGAAACGGTAGAAATCATTCAAGACACCCCCCGGGGATCCCCCTTCGCCCCCCTCATCGAGGAAAAGGGCTTCTCGGGGGGTGTCGTGGTCGGTCGGACGGATACAAGGAGAAGAGGTCGCTTTTTCATCCCGAATCGCCGTCGTCGGCCATTTCTCCCGTTGTCGTCACATCATGCATATCATCCTCCTCCGCCAATTTCTCATGGATCAGCTACCTGTCCGTCGCTCTCGCTGCCTGCGTCTCTCTCTCTCTCACTCTCTATCTCTATCTCTATCTCTCTCTGTCGCCTCTTGTCGTCAAGCCCTTTTCTCGAGACACGAAGCTTGAATTGGCAAGCAAGAGGCATGAAGCGGGCGGGGAAGAACAAGATCTCCCCCCTCCCACGGCCACGCCCCCCTTGGGGGGTGGGAGGGGGAGAAGCACTTCTTTCGTGGCCTACTATGACTACATTTGTTCCCTTATTACTCCACCCACTTTTTTCTCCCTTGTGGCATGGCACTGCCATGCCAGTCACCATTTGGCATTCCTTTTCCTCTTTTCTCTCTCTCTTTCTATATATTCATCATTTTCTCCTCTCCCCCATCCCGCTATAATCACGACAAGGACGACACTCTAATTTGATTGGAATGTTACAGTTATGTATTAGTATATGTACGTGGCAACACCTCCCTCTAATTGTTTCCGTGTAGGTCTCTGCCAGCTGAGAAAGAAAGTTTTCAGCCTATTGTCTGTTAGATTGGCTTATTAGATCGGTTCGGTGTTCATTGTGCTGCCAGTGGGGTGGTTAGTGCTGCCGAGGGCGCTCTAGTAGGTGATTGTGCTGCCGAAGGCGCTCTAGTAGATGATAGTGCTGCCGAGGGCGCTCTGGTGGGTGATAGTGCTGCCGAGGGCGCTCTGGTGGGTGATAGTGCTGCCGAGGACGTTCTGGTGGGTGATAGTGCTGCCGACGGCGCTCTGGTGGGTGATAGTGCTGCCGAGGGCGCTCTGGTGGGTGATAGTGCTGCCGAGGACGTTCTGGTGGGTGATAGTGCTGCCAGAGGTGTTTATTACCAGTGTCGAGGTTCATAGTGCTGCTGAGACGCTCCTAGTACTGCCAGGAGAAGACTCAATGATTTTCGCTATGATTGTGCTGCCAGGACGCTTGTAGTACTGCCAGGGCTGCTAGGAGCGATTCACTGAGCAATAGTACTGCTGGCGGTCTTTCCTGTGTTGCCAGGGTCTTTATAGTACTGCCAGAGGCGTTTCTAGCGCTTCTAGTGTTGCCAGGTTGGTGTGAACGCTTATTGTGCTGCTAGGAGCGATTTACTGAGCAATAGTACTGCTGCCGGTCTTCCATGTGCTGCCGGGGCTTTTTTAGTACTGCCAGAAGCGTTTCTAGCGCTTCTAGTGTTGCCAGATTGGTTCGACTGCTTATTGGACTGCTAGGAGCGTATTACAGGGCGATAGTACTGCTGGCGGTCTTTCCTGTGCTGCCAGGACCTTTATAGTACTGCCAGAAGCGTTTCTGACGATTCTAGCGCTTTTAGTGCTGCTAGGGGTAGTTATTAGGGTTATGGTGCTGCCAGCGCGTTCCTAGTGCTGCTGACCATTTATGGTGCATCACACTACTTTTGTGTTGCCAAGGTGTTCCTAGTGCTGCCCAGGGAAATTTGTGATTGCTCAGCAGCCACAAGAGCGCGTCCAGCAGCACCAAATGCAAATGCGCTCCATCGAACTTCCTCTTCTCCACGTAGACTTTACACACCGTCACACCTATCATGTCCTTATCAGGGTGATATAGTGTGACTGGGAGGTGTAATATGATCAGTTTGATAAGATATCAGTTGACTTATCAGTAGAGGTGTCTAAACTACAAGATGATCAGGGGATACGGTAGGATTACTGTAGATTCGGTGTGCTGATTATTTTTCGTAATTTTTTCTGGATAATGATTTTTGTTGATTTGTATCTTTTTGCAGAACCTGATAGGACACAGAACCACAATTGTAGATCACTTTTTTTTCTCTCAAAAATTCGAAGAAAAATGAGGAAAAACTCCCATTTGTTGGTGCTGCTTCTACTGGTAGCTGCCAGTTTTCACGGTGAGTTTTGGGGTTTTATTCATTTTTTTTGAAAATTGTCAGATTGAAAAAAATATAATTTTTGAAAAAAATTAAAAAATTGAGGAAAATTTTTTTTTGAAAAACATTTTTTTAATTAAAAAATTATTACAAATGTTTTTCAATCACTGTTCATCAAAATGAAAATATCAGAAAATCTGAAAAAATTTGAAAAAAATTCTGAAATTCAAAAAAAAAATTTTTTTTTTGAAATTAAAAAAAAAAAAAATTTTGAAATCACCCTCCAAAATTTTTTTTGTTCTTATTTTACTTATTTCTGCTTTTTCCTGATTTTTTGAACTTGGATAAGTTATTTCTGACACTCCAAATTTTTGCAATTTTTCAAAAAAAAAATCCAAAAAATAAGGAAATTTTTTTTTCGAAATTTCTATTTTTCCTTAACTTAAAAAACATTTTTCTCGACTTCTGGAATTCTCTTGGTATCTAAAAAAAAATGCTTAAAACATGTAATTTTCAATGACTTTCACGATAACCTGAATTTTCTCGTGATTTTTGGAAAATTCAAAAAAATTCAAAAAATTCCAAAAATTCTCGAAAATTTTTTTTTCAATTTTTTCATTTTTCCTAAACTGAAAAAAAGTTTCCTAGATTTTTTGAAATCTTCCTGGTGTTTTAAAAAATGTTAGAAGAATGAAATTTTCACTGAAATTTTCCTACAACGGCTTTTAGACATTTTTTCGGAAAATTCAAAAAAAAATCCAAAAAATTCCAAAAAAAATTTTTTTTTTTTGGAATTTTCCCATAGTTCCATACACCATGTCATCTCCTAATTCGCATTCGCATGTTCCTTTTCCACCGATTCGCTTTTTTCCCCCATTTATCCCCGGGGGGGGGGGGGAATAAATTGAAACACACTTGACCGTCGAATGTCCTCTCGGTTTTCTCGTTTCCTCTCGTTTCTCTGTCTCTCTCTCTCTCTCTCTTCTCATGGAATTCGTGGATATCAACGGGAGAAAGGATCCGAGAGAGAGAGAGACGCAGAGACGCAGACAGTTAGCGAGTGAAAGTGGACGAAAAAAGGGCGCGCATTGGGCACGGAAAACACACACACACACCGCTTGAATGGTTTAGGGACCGATTTTTTGAAACTCAAACGAATTTCTTGAGTTTCCCGCCGGTTTTCGCATTTTTTCGGAATTTCGGAATTTCGGAGCATCGTACTGATTTTTTTGAGCATGGAAAATTGTTGAAAATGGGGCTCTCGCGGGATTTTGGAGCGTCGTACTGACGTTTGGGTATGATTTTTATGGCTGGGATTGACTAAACGCTTTGGAAATCCTCGATTTCCCGTCAGTCTTCAATTCCCCGCTAAAATCGGGTCTAGCGGGATTTTGGAGCATCGTACTGACTTTCTTCATATGTTTTTTTAGGGATTTTACTTAAAGCAATGATAATTTGATCTGAAACACCTAAAATCTCGATTACCCTTTGAAAATTTGGCCAACCGTATTCTCTCGAATAGAGCGGCAGCTTTGTATCATTATATCTGGAGATTGAGAAGAGATATCAAAAAGTTGTAAACGGCAAACTTGTAGATCAAAACGAGGACTACAAGTGTGCTGTTGACAACTTTTTGATATCTCTTATCATCTTCGAGATATATGGATTCTCCGGCAGTGCTCTCCATCCAATCCAAACAAGAGAGTCTTTGTTTTGGAGGGAAGGAGAATCAAAATATCTCGAGATTGATAAGAGGTATCAAAAAGTTGTCAACAACAAAATTGTAGATCACAACTAGGACTATGAGTTTGCAGTTGACAACTTTTTGATATCTCTTATCATCCTCGAGATAAATGGATTCTCTGGGGCAGTGTCCAGGGGGAGTCTTTCGGACGGAATAAAATCGTCTAGAACGATCAAAAACCTTTCGAAATCGTCTCGGAAATTGCGCAAACGACACGATTTTATCTCTTTTCGTATAGCTATTCGGAGTTTTCGACGACGACTATCTAGATTGTCCTCTTGTTTGCAAAATGGTTTTCACCACTTTCACATTGTTCCTGAAGCCCAAATTTTCTGGATTTTCAAGAAAACCCCTCCCCTTCCACTATTTCAGTGTCTAGGAAGGCTGGAATTCACACTTTTCCATATATAATTCATAAAAAGACGCCCGTATTGCGTAAGCCAGCCGAGGAAAGGAATTTCGGCAAAAAACCAGAATACCGCCTAAATTCCTTCTTTCTGCACTTTCCGCCGTTCCGATAGACACTATTTTTCAATGATAGCATGGTGATAGTAGAGACGACAGCCTTGGAAAATGCGGAACCTATTTTTTTGCAGAAAAAATTTTTACAAAAAAAATTTTTTTTTTGTTTTTTGCCGCGAAATTTTTTCTGCACTTCCGGGTTACTGTAAATTGTTGATTTTGGCAAGCAAAAGAAATTTCGACTAGGGTGGGTTCGAACCCGGATCCTTCGACTCTCAGTGGCCCCTCTACCCAGTTGAGCCAAAAGTGCATTTTTGAAATTTGAGTTTTTCGATACACTTTTCGATGTAGAATTTCATGGAGAGTTTGAAAATCGTATTTGGAGAATGTAGAAATCACTTTCAAAAGAGGAAAAGATCAAAAAATTCTGATTTTCCAGTGACAATCGCAGAGGAGGAAAACGAATTGGATGCTTCTGGAGACTCACCGCCAGGAATTGTTGGCGAAATTGTCGAGGAATTGAAAACCGACAAAGATGAGCCTGTTGAGTGAGTTTTTCGAGAAAATTTTCTTCGAATTAACTTTTCTTTTGTTTTTATTCATTGATTTCCAACGGTTTTCCTCATCATTTTCATCTTCCCCGTGAAATTTCGACTTTGAAAACCCAATTTCCAAGGTTCTAGGGCACCATGCACTTTTGGCTCAACTGGGTAGAGAGATGACTTTGAATCTCACCACCACGGTTCGAACCCCACTAGTGGCAAATGGTTTTTGCAAGCTTTCGAGAGTCTTTTGCACGATAAGACACTGTTCCGTGGCTTTCTGAAAACGCTGAAAACGCTGAAAACGTCGAAATTTCCAGCAACACGTGCAAAGATCGTCACGACTTGTGCAAATTCTGGTCGTCGATTGGCGAGTGCAACTCGAACAAGAACTGGATGGAGGACCACTGTCCAGTGTCGTGTGACGTCTGCAACGGAACGACGACTTGCATCGACCGGCACCGACTGTGCGGCTTCTGGGCGACGATCCGCGAGTGCGAGACGAACGCCGTTTGGATGCTCTCCAACTGCCCGAAGGCGTGCAAAGCGTGCAAAGGACGGATCCACACGCAGGGCGGAAGTGGGCCGGGCGGAAGCTTCCGCGAGGACGACTGCACTTTCATCACTACCAACGAGGACACTTCCATCAGAAAGGTGGGCTCTTTTATCAGTTCTTTCATCAGTTCTTATCAGTTCTCTTATCAATCAATAATCAGACGCTATCAATCCGCGACGTGCGTGACTCGAACGCCAACTTCAACTGCGCTCCAACTCAAGAAACCCCCAACTGCAACCGTAACCTTTGCTACCACTTGAGGTACCAGATACAGTAACCCGTTGCACCTACAGTAACCCGTCCGTTTCCTAGATACCGTACCTTTGACGGGACATGCAACAACTTGGAGAAACCAATGATCGGATCGGCGTTCTCGGCACTGATGCGACTCAAAAAGCCACTTTATGACAATGGACTCAACGCCCCGACCTGTTAGTTTTTTTGCAAAAGTTATTTGGCCCAGAGTGGAATTGAACCAGGGTGATGAGATTTCCAAGTGGCCCCTCTACCCAGTTGAGCCAAAAGTGCATCTTCTTGAATCTCTCTGGAAATTGGCACACCGGGGTAGTTTTTGATGGGGAATTTGAATTTGATAATTAGAAAATCTGAAAATCACTGGAAGCATTGGAAACTTCAAGAATATATTTTCCCAGTGACCTTTCCAAGTTCCAATGTCATTTCCATATCAAGTGTATCTTGCAAAAACAATTTGCACTAGGTTGGGTTTGAACCTGGGTCTTCAGATTCCCAGACATCTGTTTACCCAGTTGAGCCAAAAGTGCACTTCACGCTGGACACTCCACAGACACACCATTCGACGCAGAATTTCACGGGGAATCTGAAAATGGCACTTTCAGCGTCATTCCTCCGCAGTCGACCATCGGCTCGTGACGCGTCACGTCTCCTCCTCTCCTCTTCCACGCAGATCCAGCACCATTCGAATGCTCTTTTGATGCAATGGGGACAGTTCATCGCGCATGACTTGTCCAAAACCACCATGTTGAATAATCAGGTATTGAAAAATCGATTATCGATTTTTTAGAGGATCAGGGGATTTTTTCCAGGAATGCGCCGCATGCACGTCTAACAAAGGAAGATGCACTTCTGTGTTCTTGTCCAGATCTGATCCAACGTGAGTTTTTTGGATTACTGTATTTTCTCAAATTTTATCTCTTATCAATCTCGAGATATAATGATTATCCGGCAGAGCTCTCCTCGGCCATCTCGATGGCATCCAAACAAGAGGGTCTTTGTTTTGGAGAGAAGGAGAACCATTATATCTCGAGACTGATAAGAGATATCAAAAAGTTGTC
Organism: Caenorhabditis macrosperma; assembly: GCA_963932285.1. Lineage (NCBI taxonomy): Eukaryota > Metazoa > Nematoda > Chromadorea > Rhabditida > Rhabditidae > Caenorhabditis > Caenorhabditis macrosperma. Next base: position 14,546,848 of record OZ010621.1, on the reverse strand, counting down.
AACAGCATACTTGTAGATCAAAACTAGGACTAGAAGTTTGCTGTTGACAACTTTTTGATATCTCTTATCAATATCGAGATATAATGATTTTTGAAAATCCATGATTTTTCGCTCAGATTCGGACGCTTCATGTGCCTGCCAGTCGCCAGATCCACACCGGTCTGTGGCACTGGAGTCACCAATTTCAGAGAACAATTCAATGAGAACACTGCGTTTATTGATGGATCTATGGTTGGTTTTAAAAAAACACTTTTTTTTTTGAAAATTTTTTTTTGACATTTTTCAGAAATTTTTTTTGAAAAATCCAAAAAATAGCAAATCGGGACAAAAATAAAATTTTCTGATTCAATTCAAAATTCTGAAAAATTAGCAAAAACTCAATTATTTTAATGATTTTTGAAGAATATAAAAATTCAGAAAAAAAAATTTTTTTAATTAAAATTTTTTTTTAATTTCTGGAAAAAAATGAAAAAAATTTTATTTTTTTCCAAATTTTTTGCTGTTTCCAGATCTACGGAAGCAGCGACCGTGACCAATTTCTGTTCCGTCAAGGCGCGTTCCTCAAAACGAAACTCATCAATAACCGTGTCTTCCCGCCAGTTGGTCAGTGATATCTTATCATATCACTGATAAACAATCCCCTATCACACTCAGATAAGAACAACAACGTGGTCGCCGGAGACGACAGAGCCAACATTTTCGTCGGACTCGCTTCTCTTCACGTCTTGTACTTGAGACAGCATAACAGGTGAGCCACTGATTTTCAAAGCTTCTCAGTCCGATTTTCGAACTCCCCATTGAATTTGGAGTCGGAAAACATGTTTTCCGAGCTCCTGGAGAAATGTGCACTTTTGGCTCAACTGGGTAGAGGGACGGACTTGGATCCTCATGGCTCTGGTTCGAACCCCACCCAGTGTTATTTGTTTTTGCAACGCCTACATTGAAGTTTTTCAGAATCGCCGCCACTTTGCAACGCGTCAATCCACACTGGGACCAGGAGAGAGTCTTCCACGAGGCCCGAAAAATTGTTGGAGCCATGATTCAGCGAATCACTTTCACGGTGGGTGTTCGCAAAAAAGATGCAAAAGAGATTTGGACTAGGCAAGTCTCGAACCCGGGCTTCTCGATTCCCAGTCGTCCCCTTACCCAATTGAGCCAAAAGTGCATGTCACTCTGGCCGCCTGGGAAGCAGACCATTCGATGCGGATTTTTATGGGGAATTTGGATATTTGTATAATAATTGAATCTGACAACATTGGACAGGAAATAAGTGCGAAAACCCGTGGAAAAAACAGGAATTTTCCAGGAATACCTTCCAAAAGTGCTCGGCGTGGCGTTCGAGGAGCGCATCGGCGCCTATCCAGGCTACGACAAAGACATCGATCCGTCGGTCGCCAACGAGTTCACCTCGTGCGCGTTCCGCTTCGGACACGGCATGATCCAGGAGTTCTATCCGTTCCTCAACGAGAAGTTCCAACACGTGGGCGGGATTCCGTTCAACGACGGCATGTTCAAATCGACGCACATCCTCAACAACGGCATCGATCCGCTGCTGCGCGGACTCATGACGCTGCCCGCCAAAATGCCGCAACGGTTGACGCCGGCCGTCACCGAGCGCATATTCGGCAACTCCGACTTGGGATCAATCAATATTCAGAGAGGAAGGTACGCAAAAGAGTTTGGCCACCGGTGGGACTCGAACCCGCGCCTTCAGATTGACAGACATCCCTCTAACCGACTGAGCCAAAAGTGCACTTTACGCTAGAACCCTCTAGAATACGTCTTCCGACTTGGAATTTTGCGGGGAATCTGAAAATCGAGACGAATTTCAGAGATCACGGAGTACCGCCTTACACCGTCTGGCGAAAGTTCTGCGGTCTTCCGGAAGTGAAGGATTTCGAAGATCTGCGATCAGCGATCACTAATCAGATTGTGGTGGACAACCTCAAAGTGGTCTACAAACACGTTGGTGAGTGGGGATGAACGGAGGAGACAAACCAGTTGATCTTTTGATCTCCAGACGCGATCGACATGTACGTCGGCTCGCTGCTCGAGGATCCGGTCAAGGACGCGCTCGTCGGGCCCACACTCGCCTGCATCATTGGAGAGCAGTTCAAGAGAACCCGCAACGGCGATAGGTACGGTAGAAATAGGCCACGCCCACTTTCACCGTTTTCCAGACTGTGGTACGAGAAGGAGAAGGTGTTCACGCCGGAGCAACTCACCCAGATCAAAAAGATCACAATGTCCCGCGTGCTCTGCGACGCTGGAGAGCACTTCCCGATGGTGCCGAGAAAAGCGTTCGCGGTGTTCAAACCGACCGCTTCCAACCTTGTCAAGTGAGTTTTTTGTGGTAGGGAGGGCTTGCAAAAGAGATTCGCACTGGGTGGGTGTCGAACCAGAGTCCTTCGACTCCCACCCGTCTCTCTTACCAGTTGAGCCAAAAGTGCACTTGACGCTAGCCGCTAGCGCGCTACACCAATCGACGCGCAATTTCACGCAGATTACGAAAATCAATGTTTCAGATGCGAAGAAATCCCGGACGTCGACTACAACGCGTGGAAAGAAGAGCTGACCGTCTAGACATACCCACCCAAACGCCCCCCTCCTACCTTAGTACCTCTTTTCCAGTGTTCCAGGTTAAAAATCGTCCAAAAAATGTCGATTCTAGTCAGTGTGCCATCCGTCGCTTATTTCCAATGCTCTCCTTCCTCTCGAGAAGAAGAGGAAGAAAATCGATAATTTTCCACGTACAGGTCCCTAATATTCGGTGAATTCTTTGAATTTTCGCCATTTTCTGTATATTTTGACACCCATGCTTTTTTTCTCGATTCGTAGCATTTCTAGTAGTGGTTTCCGATTCTCCCCTTTGAATAAAAACCATCTCTCTTTTTCCCAGGTTCGCATTTTTGTCGCATTGGCAGCACAAAAATACTATTGGCAGCACTATTTTACCGCTCAGCAGCACTATTTTACCGCTCAGCAGCACTATTTTACCGCCCAGCAGCACTATTTTACCGCTCAGCAGCACTATTTTTCCGCTTAGCAGCACTATTTTACCGCTCAGCAGCACTATCTTGCACTCTCGCACTCTCGCACCCTCCGCGGTCACCACACTCTCTCGCGCCGGCGATCTCGCGTAACAGTGTTGCGCCGCGCAACTTGCGCGTGGTTTTCCCGAAAAAAGGTACATTTCTTCGATACCGACATGTGAACCATTTGATTATCAGAAAGAAGAAGTGATTATTTGAATTTTCAGATGTTGGCGAACATTTTTGGTTACGAACTCATCGAAAAATCATCGTTTGAAGTGGAGAGAATTTAAATTGAAACTTCTATGTCAGTTTTCGAGGAAGATTATCGTTAAACTTTGAAAGAAAGCTCTTGAAGTACTCTACAGTTCCTCCAAAACAAAAACTTCAATAAACATGTGTAAACCGGCGAAAAAGTGAGAAATTTCGTTGAATGCCTATGGCTCAGTGAAAAATCGACCAATATTTGTCTGCGTTGTTACAAATGAAAGAGGATTTTTCGCTCTTTAATCTTATAGTCTTTTTATCTTTTTTCCCCAGGAACCGCCCTGAAAAAACGCCTAAACATCGCCGCGGACTAGTTTTGATTACTGCTTTTCCTCTGTGTACTTCTCTCGGACAACCTAAGAAATTTTTGATCCGGCGTCTTTTCTCCGTAATTTTCGCGTTTTCCTTTGTTTTCAACGCAATTTTCGTTGATTTCTCTTCATAATTGAATTTCAGAATGACAATCAATCAGTCGAAACAGCGAATATCTCCAAAAAGACGTCGAAAATCAAAGAAAACGAGGAAATAGGATTTTCGACAAGAAACAAGGAAATCACACCGAATGTGTGCGGATGGATAAACAGCGAGCAGTAAACAAATAATTAAACCAAGTAAGCCTCTTAAAATTTTATGGACCTAAGTAAACAAGCTGGTAAAAACTTTTTTTTTGCTCGTTGTTTTGGCGGCAAAAAATAGAAAACGACTATTTTCGCCCTTTCGCGCTTGGGTCTATTGATTTTATCAACAAAATTTGTTTGAAAAATTTCGAAATTAATTTTCAATTTTTAGAAAACGACGGATATCGTAAAAAAGTTATTTCCCGATGGCGATTGGTTGCCTGGTTAGTGCTTTGCAGTCAGTTCAATCAATAATCGATTTCTTTATTCTTTCAGCCTTGGCAATTTGATGAACGATCAGTGGTTCGAGGCGACGATTACCGGTCTGAAGACGATCGTCGACACGTTCTACCGTGACACAAAGTACACGGAAACGTTGCACAAGCTCAAGACAGATTGCCAACGCCTATTTCCGCCGCTGCTCTACGGATCACACATCACTATTTTTTATTGGAAAGATCCGAAGAATGTCGAGAGTAAGTGGTGGTGATGCCGCGGAGGCGGCGCTATTAATGCACTGCAAATTGCTGGAAATTGCAGAAAATATCTCGTTCGATGCTATTATTTCTCTATTTGGCGGCCGAGTGCTCAACGAATCATTGCCTGATCAGTATTACATGTGCCCACTATGCGGCAATATGTTCCGCCCATCTTTTCTGTCGTTGATATCTTTCTGATATCTTCTCTAGTTTTCCAGACAGGAGATTTTGAAAAAGACCAAATTTTGCAGATCCACGAGGATTATGTTAACAGCGTCAGTTGTGCCGTTGCACTTTTTGGCCTATTCCGTTGCCGATTATTACATTTCGCTAACGTGCACGGCAGAGGAGATGAAGGCGCCGACAAGAAGATTGAGGAACATGAAGAGGACAATTGTGATATATCTGCAAAGAAAGAAGAGACGGAGATGTCGAAAGCGTTTGCTCCGTTCCGAAAGAGAACGGCCAAGAAATCACCCATTTTACCAATAAAGATATTTTCCCGATTTATGGGGGGGGGGGGTCACGGAACTGAATGATTGCCGATTGAATGGAAGGCAGCAGCAAAACATTAAAACGAGCGATACTTTTTAATCTTAGATTTTCAAAACAACATCTGTTCGAAATTAGTTTCCATCTGCCGGAAAGCGACAGAAATCCGGAAAAATGTTCTTAATTTAAAAATATTCCGGATTTCTTCTACTCGAAAATGGGCCGCGGCCACAAAAAATACTGGTCTCCTCATAAAAAAAGATGTTTCAGCCATGCTAGAAAGGCGCTCGTTTTTTTTCGCAAATCGGAATGCTCTGGGATTTTCGATATTTGACGAGTAAACCGAATCTGATCCGATCCCCGCGAAAACACTATTTATAACGGAATTCTGATAAAATCCCGAAAAACGCTGAAAGTGGCCGAGTAATGTTTGAAAAAAATGTGCAATTATTCCAGCTTCTTTTTCGAGAAAATTTTGGTATGCGATAAAAACAAAATTTTTCGCAATTGCTGAGTACAATTTGCCTTGTGTTCGAACATTCCCCGGCAACACAGTCTCTCCCTCAGCAGCACCACGCTCTCTGTGTAGCACTAGCAGTGCTTCAGCAGTCAATAGTGCTCCAAACAAGAACTTTTCGTCTCGCTCATTTCCAAAAATGCAAAATCAGAAAATACACGTGATCCCCGTCAATTGACACGTTGCTTAACAAAATAGTGACCGCCCTGGCCACGTGGCACCCTAGTGCCCTCATTAAATGAATATATAACCCTCCCGAAAACGAAAAGCCAATCAGTTCAGTTATCGTTTGCCGCATTGGAAGTTGGATTAGCGAATCGATTACTGGTTGGTAACGGTGAGTGTGGATCAGTTTGAATTCATTAACGACTGCTCTTTGTTGCAGTTTCTCATGTCAAAGATGATTTCGAAACGGATGTCAATCGGTGTCGCTTTCATAATTCTCCTTCAAATTCCCGGTGAGTGACACAATGACAAATCAATATCTAATTGGACGTTTTTTTTTCAGGAATTTTATGCACGCAGCGAAATGCACGCAACACGCCTGTCGGCGGATCGTCGTCGAAGATCGGTGCCCTGGTAGCAAATCACATGAAACTGGCGAGATTGGCGAATGTAGTACACTTGCAAACTGCTCTTCTGAAGGGATCCATCTCCACCGACGACGTCGTCAAGGGGATTTGGAACTTCCCGGACGAGATAATGACGCAATTGGCCGCGATGAAGAGCGACGATGTCGGATCTCAGATGAGTGCTCTAGCGGCTGCTCTGCAGGCAGTTCCCGGCGATTTGAACACCAATGATGTGGAGAAGGTGACGGAGAAGTTCAAGCCGTTGGCGGAGCTGCGGAAAGGATTGGGCAGTGTAAAAGCCGCTCTCAACTACTCAAATGTTCCCGATATAGCTACTGCTTCGTCTACCATCCCGTATCTCAAGAACATCAAAGGACCGAAAGAGTGTGTCGACTTACTAACAAAGATTCAAAATGCCAATGGTAACACCAAAATATCCGGATATTCTGGTTGGTGTGCTGAGGCATCGATATGCACTTCGCAAATGAGCGCAATGAAGAACAAAGCAGATTCATCGATGAAAGCATTCGACGCGTTCCTGGCTCAAGATGCAAGTGATCGTGCCTTGGGACCGCTGACGGCAGGTATTCGAGTGGTTCAGGGATTCGCTTCGAGCTCGGCCGACTTCAAGGACCTCGCACAAAACGAGAAGAAGGTGGAGGATCTGTTCGGCAACTACAAGCAGCTGCTCGCTCTTCCGAAGACGAATCCGAAACTTCAGGTTGTTTTAGAGTTTCTGAAACAGCTCACAGACTCCATCCGCTTCCCGAAGCCCTCTCCTGACACTGTTGGAGCAGCATTCACCCAAGACCAGAATCCCAAGAGAGCATTTGACGACATCAGGGACTCTTGGGTTCTCGATGTCCTCAACAGTGGAAAGTCATTGGAGAAGTTGGAGAGCGGGCTGAAGCCGCTTCGATTGCTGTCCGACCACCTGGGAAGTCTGTCTCGGAACTTCAAGATCCTTTCGGAAGACCATGCTCTCGACGCCCTCTCCTCGACCAACCAGCTCGTTTCGTTGTTGAAAACGGTGGATCCATTGAAATTTCCAACGATATTTTTAGTGCCGACGTGTCTCGGATCGCTCAACGCGACTCAAGTCCCGAAAGAAGCAGATGAAATTGTCAGATTGTCGGAACAACTGATGACTTTGGAGGAACCAGTCAAGGAGTTGAAAGCGGAGCTGGAAAAGATCAAAGTGGACAACGATCGAATGACCAAGTTAGGAACGGCGTTTCTTCAGCATTCAAACGATCCATCGAAACCAATCGATGCGGACCTCTTGAAATTCGGAATCGATCATTCAACAGAACTTGCCATACAAGTGGACGCCGTCAATGCTGTCTTCAAAAAGTATCCCCAGTTGGCCGCTCTGCAGCCACTCAATGGGACGGACGAAATTGATGAGGTGAAGAAATGGATTGTGGAGTCGAAGTTGAGCGATAGCTCGACATGCGATCTCCAGGTGAGTAGGTCTACTTCTTAAAGTTCTCATAATGCCATTTTTCAGAATCTCGACGAGTCGACAATTCAAGGAATTGGAGCATTCGCAGGCGCCGTGGAGAAGGTGAAATCTGGTCACGTGTTGGCTCAGATGAAGTCGATCGAGATGGTTTTGGCTAATTCGATCGCAGTCATGCAGAGGATCCGAAACGAGGACTACGATGGAAACGAGGAGGTCAAGAAAGTGTCGTTGCACTTTTCTCCCCAAAACGCTCCCAATCTTCTCGACGTGGCGATCGGCGTGGAGACTCTGAGGGAGCTGGATCACGTGTACATGGAAAAGACGGACATGCAGGCGGTGGTGGAGGCGGAGAAGACGGTGTCGGCGGCTATTCAGAAGAACACCAACCACCAGGACAAGCTGAAGGCAGTCTGGAACGGATTCGGAAGCGTTTCGCAGATGTTGACTGATTTCGGCGGACAAATGGGTGACTTGGAGAAGAAGATGGCGGGAGGTGATCAGAAGAGTTTGGACGACGTCTCGGGTACCTACTCTACCGCTGGGTCCGTGAAGTTCGCTCAGAAAATCAACCTCAAGCCCTTTATCGACTCGTTCCCACTCTTCGCTCCAACTGGAAACGACCTAAAATCACTTCAGAAGTCGTTCGATCAAATGGATCAAGTCGCACTTCGGAATCTCGACCTAGCGTTCGCTCGGTTCCAGAAGGTCCCACCGTCTCTAGACAAGTTCTATCACCAACTGAATGTTTTCAATGCAGATGGAGCGTAAGTCTTCCGAAATCCGAACCAAAATTATCCTCTATTTTTCAGCGACAGCACAGTTTTGTACATTTTTATCGGCATCGGCGTCCTACTTCTGCTCGTTGCGATAGCAGTTCTCATTTTTGTCATCTACAAGAAACGCTCCAATTCGGCGTTCAAACCGAATACGAAAGTCGAAATGTTGGTCGGCGATGGCACAGGACCAGTCGAAAGTGAGTCTTTAGTTTCCACCTCATCTTTCAACGTTCGTTGTTTCAGATTTCGTTCCTCTTCACTTCGCTCAAAACCCTATGTTCAAGAAGTACCAATATGTGTTGAGGCAAGACGCATTCCTGTCCATGAACGCAATGCCGAACAATCGTACGGAATTATTCGAATGTGTCGTCACCAATAACTGGGACAGAGTGGATGTACTCATCAAGGCTGGTGCCCTCGTTGACGTTCCCAACGACATGATGCAACGGACGGCGCTGTTTCAAGTGCTATTGGTGCCAGCCGACACTGAAACTAAAAAAAGACGCCTCAGAGCTCTTCGTGGCGCAGGTGCCTCGGTGTTCACTCAAGACATGAAAATGTATCATCCAAGGGCACTAGCTTCCAATCACCCCGAGGTCGAAGAACTCATCAAACAGTGGGCAACAGAGGAGGAGGCGGAACCCATCGGACGTGAGTGTTCTCTTTCCTTCCCGAAATCGACGTGAATTTTTAGGTAGAGTGATGTCACCAGACCCACGAGAGTACTGCATTCTAGTCGTTGATCCAAATGCGATGTCTATGGAGGATCGGAACAAGTTGTCGCCGATCATCAAGAACAGGGTGAGCGAGATGTGGATTGACTAGGGCTCCATTCTAAAAGAGTTAAAAGGCAGACATTCTGAAAACCTCTGGAACTTTTGGAGACTTGAAATAGGAGAAACACTGGAAAATTGGAGTATTCCAGATCACGTGGGGCTACAACTTTGATAGAACCATCAATTTGGACAAGTATACGCACATTGTTCTTCCCGACTATTACAATCCCAGAAACGTCCACAACAGACGAAAAAACAAGAAGGCGTTGGCTCTGGACGATAACGACTTGATTCGCTACCACTTTGTCGCGAGGTGAGTGTTTTGTAGCTATTTCAATCAATAATCGATCATTCTCTGCTTTCAGCCTTGGCAATCTAATGAACGATGAGTGGCTCAAGGCGACGATTGATAAGCCGAAGACTCTTATGTACGAACAAGATTACATGATTATTCACATGGCCTACGGAAAGGATCTATACACAGAATCGCTGCTCAGGCTCAAGACGGATCGTCAACGCCTGTTCCCGCAACTGTTCTACGGAGCTCACATCACGATTTTGTGTTCGGAAGGGAATGAAAACAGTGAGTGGTCGTGTTGCCCGGCGGAGCTATTAGTGACCTGACAATTGCAGAGAAGATGGAATGGGATGCTATAATTCCTCTATTTGGCGGTGTAGTGGCCAACGAAGCAGTGCCTGATCAAATTGAAACGTGCCCGCCATATCACACAATGTCGAAGCACTACAGGGACGTGCATGGAGCCCAGAACAGAGCCTGGGTTCTCACAATTGGCAGTTGTATGGTAAGTATCACTTGAAAAATGTGCGGGATTGGGAAAAGTTATCAATTGTCAAGTTGTAGACGATGCTCCTCACACACCTTTTGTAGTTAACAACTTTTTGATATCATTTCTAGTTTTCCAGTTATCAGATATTGAGAAGGATGTTTTTTTTTTTGCAGATTCGCGAGGATTATCAGGAGGACGTCATCGAGTTCACATATGCGCCAGTGGAATTTTTAGCCCGATGCATTGCCAATTATCATATTTTGCCGACGTGCAACACTATCGTTAGGATGCTATCAAGAAACGCTCCCTCGGCAGAGAGGCCGTTGGGTTTGAATGAGAATATCCACGACACTTCTCGAATGTCGGCGAAGATGAGACAGAGACATGAACGACGGATGTACGTGATAGACTACAATGCACCGCAGCCACGGGCCGCTCCAGTACAACCACAGGGCGCTCCAGCACAAGCGGAGGTCGCTCCAGCACAACCACCGGCCGCTCAAGCACAAGCAGAGGGCGCTCAAGCACAAGCAGAGGGCGCTCAAGCACAACCACCGGCCGCTCAAGCACAACCACAACCACCGGCCGCTCAAGCACAACCACAACCACCGGCCGCTCAAGCACAACCACAACCACCGGCCGCTCCAGCTCAGCAGCCATACGACCCTGCCGGAATTGCGTGTGCTCCAGCTTCTCTTCCGTTTCAGCAGCAAGTAGTGATCGATGATGCGGCCAGGAGGGAGGAACAAGATAATAGAGTTACGCAGTTGACAGTGCTGAGAAACAATAAGAGGACCGTACTACCATCCATTTTTCCCCATTATCGGGCCGAATAGAGGGGGCTCAAGAAGCTCGCTTCTCATAACTCGCTTCTTCTTGAACTAAATGAATTAATATTTCAATAAAATTCTCTCTGTTAATAAAGTTTAGAAATTATTAAGAAATTCAATTGGAAAAAATAAGCGAACCACAGAGAAATTATGATTCGAAGGACATCGAGAATTTTGGGTTGGTCTTCTATCTTGTTTTGCTTGTTATTAATCCGCATAGATGACAGAGACGATGAAGTTTTTTTTTTGGATTCCATGTGTTCGGTTTATTTCAAACCGTCGGTGATTTCATTGCTTTTAAAGACAAACATTTTTCTTGTTTTTTTTATTTTTTAGAATGATTTAGTTCGTGTGAACATCGCTAAAACGGTTAATGTTAATATTTACAATCGGATATTTGATATTTTTCAAATGTTTGCAGAAAAATTGTCGATGTGAATTAAATATCCACTAGAATCAGCGCATTGCAATGTTGAATTTTGAAGATTTTGTTAAGTTCCATTGATTCTATGAAAATTCCAGCAATTTCTTTTGAATTTGAACGAATTTTCTAGGTTCGGCGGCCGCGCTGCCGGCACAGAATTTCTTGTTTTCTTTCTCGCTTATTTTCGGTTTTTACGCATCTTTTAACTAGCCTTTGCTATTTTTCTATGATACCGTAAAAACTCTATTTTAACGGCACCCCTAAATGAACGGCACCCCTTATTTAACGGCACCCGCCAAATTGTCGTTTCTCATTAAAAGAACAAAATTTCGTCACATTTTGCATGTTACCTCGGGGTGTTAAGACACGTTCTCTGAAATTTACTAATTTCCCAGGACAAATGTCCAGTGACACCGAAAAAAACAGTCGAACAAATAGTGAACGACACTCTAAAAAATGAGGTTGAACAATTTAACGGCATGCCGTTAAAATAGAGTTTTTACGGTAATTCAGGTTTCAGAATGGTGAGCGACCAGCAAAAAAGTGGGCGACACGATTGAAGAATCAAGTAAGTGTTTGGAAATCATAGTTTTATTAATATCCGAAGTTCAAAATAATGTTACCTATTCAGAAAACGACGACGAGCGTCAACGAAATGACGCAAGTTTCCCCGGTCGCCGCGAGAAAAATGGCTGAAAACTGAATCAGCGAACGAAAAATAAGAAGATCTGGGAAAAACATCCAAGTGGTGAGAGATTTTTATGAAGGAATTTTTCTAAATAATCATTTTTTTTTTACTGCAGAGTTACTGCAGACATTTCGGAGATTCCGGGCTCAGCCGCTTCTGAGCAAGTTTTACGGAAAGAGAAGAAAAAATAATTTGAGATTTGCACCTGGAAAATCGCACAATATAGTTTTCTTTCCGTAAAACTTGCTCCGAAGCGACTGAGCCCGGAATCTCTGAAATGTCTGCAGTAATTCTGCAAATGATTATTTTCATAAATCCCTTCATAAAAATCTCTTGTTTCTGCTAGCTTTTCTTATTTTTCGTTCGCGGCGACCGGGGAAATTTGCGTCATTTCGTTGACGCTCGTCGTCGTTTTCTGAATAGGTAACATTATTTTGAACTTCCGTCATGGGATATTAATAAAACTATGATTTCCAAACACTTACTTGATTCTTCAAACGTGTCGCCCGCTGTCATCCATTTTGCACTTTTTTTTATTTATTTTTGCTTTGTTTCAGATAAACTTCGCCTTTTTCAAAGTGTTCCCGCTGGTCGCTTACCATTCTGAAATTTGAATTATTACAGAAAAATGGCGAAAATTAGTGAAAAATTGCGTAATAAGCAAGAATAAGCCGGTAGCGGGGCCGCCGAACCTAGTCTGCTGCGATTTTTCGAGGTTTTCGGAGAGAAATTTCGTTCAAAAATTCCTTGAATTTTCATGAAATCATTTGAAAATTTTTTAATTTATAGGAAGAGTCGCTGTTGATGGAGATGCTACGTAGGCGTGAGTGATTTTGGTTGTTTCAGGAATTCCGATCTGGTAGGTTTTGACAATTTGTACTGCTGGAGAATGACTTTCGATTAAATAGAATCGTATTGTTCTAGCAACTCTCTGGTTGCTCATTCGAAAACTATTATAAACAACAACACGGCGTTTTTTGAAACACTGTTGTAATAAACTATTCAATTAAATATCAAATAAATAAATTATACATGATCGAAATTAGTAAAACAAAGTTGAGATAAAAGGAAGAAGACGTTTAAAAAAAAATCTATAAAAATATAAAACAGAAACGAGTTTGACACGAAGATCATTTTAGCCGTTTCGTGGCTTCTGCTCCGCTGGCAGTGGTTTAGTGCTTGACACCGTATTCACTTTCGATGGTTCTTTACTCCCGATCGGCTCCTTGCTCCCTTTTGCGATTTTGTTTCCCAAAGGCTTCTGAGCCTTTGTGGGTTGGAAAGTACTCTGAGTTGTCGTGGCGGCTGTGCTTTTCGACGGCTCCTTGCTAGTCGACTTTTTCTTCGCAGCTGTGTTTTGGACAGTACTTTGAGTTGTCGTGGCGGCTGTGCTTTTCGACGGCTCCTTGCTAGTCGACTTTTTCTTCGCAGCTGTGTTTTGGACGGTACTTTGAGTTGTCGTGGCGTCTGTGCTCTTCGATGGCTCCTTGCTAGTCGACGGTTTGTTGGCAGCTGTGTCTTGGGCAGTACTATTCACCGTCGCTGCGTCCGTGTTGTTCTTCGCCGCCTCATTTTCAGCGGGTTGAACATTCGAATCTTGTGCCGGCGCATTCGGATCTTGATAATTCTCAATCGGCTCATTCTCGAGCTCTTGTCGCTCGCGCTCTCTCGTCGACGCGCTGGTAGAACTTTCCTCTTGTTTCTTCTTCTTCTTCAGCGACACTTCGCCTTGTTCCGACAGTCCCGCGTACGTGTTGTCTTCGTTGTTCGACGGCTCCGGGGCATCCTCACGATCAACGGCCTCCACTAGAATCTTATTGTTGCACGTCGGCAAAATGCGATAGCCGGCGATACACGTCGGAATGAAGACTAACGGCACCAGCGTGAACTCTCTGATTTGTTGCCACTCGGGTCTGATCTGCAAAATGTAATCTTTTTTCAAAATTTGATATCTGGTAAACTAGGCATGATATCGAAAAGTTGTCAACTGCCTTGCATTGTTCAAAACTTTGCAATCGACAATTTTTGCCAATCTCGCACAGTTTTCGAGTAACGGTCACCTCACTATCCGGATACTTGATAATCCAGGAGCTGTTCTGGGCGCCATAGCGGGTTCCGTAGCAATCCGACATTGCGTGATATGGCTTAGCTTTGGGATCCGACACTGGAACCTTAGTCAATTCGCCACCAAACAGCTTGACTACCTTCATCCATTGTACTTGCTCTGTAAAATAGGAGGGCGTTTATGGTGATTTTTCCAGTGAACATATATTTGCAGTCGTTAGATGCGTGCTGGTAGTACTAAAATAGCCCCAGCAGCACTAGCAATACTTCAACCCCCGGCAGCCCCGACTCACTTTTCATCTCTTTCACATCTTTTGTCGACAAAAACGTGACCTTCACTCCACGCAGCAACTTAGGCAACAACCGATGAGTAGCGCTTTTCAGCTGAAGCAGAGAATCCTTGTAGGTGTCAGCTCTGTAGACCATGTCGAGAATCATGAAGTCTTGCTCAAACATAATCTTTTTCGGATCTTTAATCGTCGCCTCGAGCCACTCGTCGTTCATCAAATTTGCAAGGCTGAACAAGAAAAGTAATCGATTATTGACTGATCTCCCTCCAAACACTCACCAGGCAACTAATCTCCATCGGAAGAAGTCATCGTCGTCGAGCCCCAAAGCAAACTTCGCGAATTCGATTGGTCTGTACACTTTTGGAAGAACAATGTGCGTGTATTGGTCCAGATCGTCATTCTCGTCAAAATTGTAACCCCACGTGATCTGGAAAACTCAATTTGCCAGAGTTTCAAATGTCTAAAAGTCTTCAGAAGTCTCCAAAAGTCTCCAGAAATAGAAAATACTTCATTTGAAGCTATTCTAGATAATCCCTCATTTTGCTCACCCTGTTCTTGATGATCGGCGACAACAATCTCCGTCTCCACCTTGTCATCGCATTTGGATCGATCACAAGAATATTGTATTTCCGGGGTGTCTTTGGAGGAAGCTTGCCTGGAACCCTCACCGAATTCACCGAAAACTGGGAGAACTTACGTGAGTACTTGACTTGTTTTCTCTGAGCGACCCATTTGTCAAAGAGGTCCTTGTAACCGTACTTGTCGCCAAAAAGGTTCGCATCTTTCTTCTGCATATCGTGCGTGTAGATCGAGGCGCCACTCTGGTAGAAGAGCTTCAGGTGCTCTCTCTTCTTCGGATACTCGGGCGACATTAGCAGTTCGAAAAACGCCGTCCGTTCGAGAGGGCCGTTGGTGGCATCGATCACAGCACCCTTCTTGATCAAGGATACCATCACGGCATAGTTCTTCTCCAAGACCGCGTTGTAGAGCTTCGTATTCAACCCGGTCTTTTTGTTCATACCAAAGAAGGCGTCTTGCATTTGAACATGGTTAAATTTCCAGAGAGGGGAGTCATTATAATTGTAGTATGCTGAAACAAGAAAGTTAGATGAAGTGGCAACGAAAGACTCACGCTCTGGTTTAGGTCCCTTGCCACTGGCAACGTCCATATCAGTCGGTCCTATATGTACGTACTCCTTTTTATGACAGCAGTGGAAATATACGCCAGAGGCGATTAACGCTGCAATTAAAGCGATGACGAGGATGATGATCACGACGATTATGATGATAATGACGTAGTCGCTGCAAAACAATGGTTTTTTTCCAACATTGACCAAACTGACCTTCCACCACTTTTCAGACCGGCGAGTTGCTCATGGAATGCCTGTAGAGATGGAGAAACTTTTTGAAATCGAGCGAAGGCTAGGTTGAAGTCTTGAAGAGCCGGTTGATCGACATTGCCGAATGCCTTCTGAAGCGCCTTCATGTCGTTTCCGGTAGATTCGAAGAGCGGGAATGAGTCGACGAATGACGTGAGACTGATTTTTCCATCGATTTTCATGCGGGCCACCAAAGAATACACGGCACAGACTTCTTCTAGCGTCTTCTCCTCTCCTTTTTCCACTGTCTTCTCCAACTCATCCATTAAACTCCCAAAAGCCGCCAACATCTTCGAAACACTTCCGAATCCATTCCACACTGTTTTCAGCTTATCCTGGTGGTTGGTGTTCTTCTGAATAGCCACCGACACCGTCTTCTCCGCTCCCATCACCGCCTGCATGTCCGTCTTCGCCATGTACACGTGCTCCAGCTCCCTCAGGGTCTCCATGCCGATCGCCACGTCTAGAAGGCCGGGAACCTTCTCAGAAGAGAAGAGCGTTGAGATCTGCTTCGCTTTTTCGTCCTCATCGTATTTCGAACTGCGGAAAATCTCAAGGAGTTGAAGGGAATCCGCCACTGCCGTCTCGATGGACTTCACCTGAGCCAGCACTTGACCAGATTTCACATTCTCCACGGCGCCTGCGAATGCTCCAATCCCATGGATTATCGACTCGTCGAGGCTCTGGAAAATGGCATAATGAGAACTTTAAGAAGTAGGCCTACTCACCTGGAGATCACACGTCGATCCGTCACTCAGTTTTGACTCCACAATCCATTTCTTCACCTCATCCATTTCGTTCGTCCCGTTGAGTGGCTGCAGAGCGGCCAACTGGGGATACTTGCTGAAGACGGCATTGACGGCGTCCACTTGCTTGGCGAGTTCTGTTGAATGATCGATTCCAAACTGGAACAGAGCCGGATCGATTGGTTTGGTTAGATCACCTAAGTGAGTTTCGATGGAATCACGCAGTTGTTTAAGCTTAATGCTGTCCACTTTTATCTTCTCCACCTCCGCTTTCAACTCCTTAATCGGTTCCTCCAAAGTCCTCAGTTGTTCCGACAATTTGACAATGTAGTCTGCTTCTTTCGGAGCTTGAGTTGTATTGAGCTCTCCGAGACACGTCGGCACAGCGAATATCGTCGAAAATTTCGATGGATCCACCGTTTCCAGCAACGAATGGAGCTGGTTGACGGAGGCGAGTGCGTCGAGAGCCTGTTCTTTCGAAAAAGCCATAAAGTTCCGAGACAATCTTCCCAGATGATCCGACAACTTTCTCAGAGGATTCAATCCATCTTCCAACTTTCCGAGCGATTTTCCGTTGTTGAGAACTGTGAGAACCCAGGGATCCTTCAAATCCTCGAACACTCTTTCCAGACTTTGATCTCGAGTGAATGCTGCTCCGACAGTGTCAGGAGAGGACTTCGGGGAGCGGATGGAGTCTGTGAGCTGTTTGAGAAACTCTAAAACAACCTGAAGTTTCGGATTCGTCTTCGGAAGAGCGAGCAGCTGATTGTAGTTGCCGAACAGATCCTCCATCTTCTTCCCGTTTTGCGCGAGGTCCTTGAAGGCGGCCGAGCTCGAAGCGAATCCCTGAACCACTCGAACACCTGCCGTCAGATGTCCCAAGGCACGATCATCCGCATCCTGAGCCAGGAACGCGTCAAGCTGCTTTATTGACGTTTCCACTTCTATTTTGATACCAAGAATATTCGAAGTGCATGTCGCTGCTTTATTGCACAATGTTGAGTATCCAGATGTTTTGGTGTTACCATTGGCATTTTGAATCTTTGTCAGGAAGTCGAAACACACTTTCGGTGCTTTGATGTCCTTGAGGTACGGGATATTAGACGAAGCAGTAGCTATGTCGGGAACATTCGAGTAGTCGAGAGCGGCTTTCACACTGCCCAATCCTTTCCGCAGATCCGCCAACGGCTTGAACTTCTCGGTCGCCTTCTTCACTTCGTCCGCTACACTCCCATCGGGAACTGCTTTCAGAGCAGCCGTCAGAGCAGCCAATTGAGCTTGAAGATCCTCGATTTTCATCGAAACCAACTGGGTCATCGTCTCATTCCGAAAGTTCCAAATGCCTTTGACGATGTCGTCGACTGTGATTGATTTCTTCGTGAGCTCTATTTGCAGGTAGACTCCGTTTGTCAATCTCGCCAGTTTCATATGATTCTGCACCTTGTCATTGACCACTGAAGATGTCACACTGGCAGACGGATTGCGGATACCTCGAGGACGAAAGTGCCTTGATTCTGAAGAAAAATATATTTATCTGTACTGGAACGTTGAGACACTCACCAGAAAATCGGAAGAGGAGTACCAAAGAGATACATATCAGACAATGTTTGAGGATCATATGTGGAACTGCAAAATCTTCAATTTTTCATGGTCCAAAACAAGCCTCTATTTTAGAAATACACATGGCGATTGTTGTTAATTACTGATTTTAATTATTCGTTTCCGGGTTATTTTTTTGTTAAAAAAGATTAGTAAATGAGACAGAATTTTCGAATGAAAACGAAATTATTTACACCATATTATTCGGATAGTTTTAATTCTCATGCAAAAACCTTCAGGATCTTTTTTTAAAAATTCTACAGTTAAGTAAAAAACGCCGAACAAGTTATTTCGCGCAACGTGTATTCCAAAATCCAAAAATTATTCTCACTAACCTTTTATCGCTTTGAAACTGAAGAAATCAAATAGTATCAGAACACGAAAATCGCCGAATATATAGATTTTGGGCCCACGGATTATATATTTTTTAAGGAATGAGGTGCCACGTGGCGAGGGCGGTCAATTCCGGGTCAGGCTGTGTCAATTCATTAGAGGTCACGCGATATTCGATATTTATTTTACGTAATGGATTTTTATGATCGTATTAAACGCTTGCAAATCTTCACTGGAATTCGAGAAAATTGCCCGTTCCTCCGCTGCAAATCAGTCGAATCGATCTTTGTGATAATTAATAAAAAGGCGACAAAATGATAAGTACTTACCGTAAAGTTTCCAATAGATGGGTGTACCCTTCGTATTTTCAACGGCCTCTTCCGCTTCGTTTTATTGGAAGCGCCAAAAAACTTCTCGATATTTTAGGCCTTTACGGAACACGTTTTCGAAGTGTTCCCGCAGGAAAGCTTTTGCCCCCCCCCCCCCATACAAATTTATTAAAATACGAAAAATTCTATAAAAAGTTCCGTGAGCCCCCCTCGGTGGCGAATTGGGAAAATATCTTTATTGATCAAATGGGTAATTTCTTGGCCGTTCTCTTTCGGAACGAAGCAAACGCTATCAATCTCTCCGTTCCTTCCTTCTTTGCAGATATATCACAATTGTCCTCTTCATGTTCCTCAATCTTCTTGTCGGCGCCTTCATCTCTTCTGCCATGCACGTTAGCGAAATGTAATAATCGGCAATGCGAAAGGCCAACAAGTGCAACGGCACAACTGACGCTGTTAACATAATCCTCGTGGATCTGCAAAATCTCATTTTTTCCAATATCTCATATCTGGAAAACTAGATATCATAAAGATATTAACGGCAGAAAAGATGGACAAAACATATTGCGACATAGTGGGCACATGTAATACTGATCAGGCAATGATTCGTTGAGCACTCGGCCGCCAAGTATTGAAATAATAGCATTACACACGATATTCTCTGCAATTTTCAGCAATTTCCAGTGCACTAATAGCGCCGCCTCCGTGGCAGCACCACCACTTACTCTCGACATTCTTCGGATCTTTCGAATAAAAAATAGTGATGTGTGCTCTGTAGAGCAACAGCCGAAATAAGCGTTGGCAATCTGTCTTGAGCTTGTGCAGCGTTTCCGTGTACGTTGTGTCGCGGTAGAACGTGTCGACGATCGTGTTCAGACTGGTAATCGTCGCCTCGACTGGTCGTATCAAATTGCCAAGACTGAAAGAAAAAAGAAATCGATTATTGATTGAACTGGCTGCAAAACACTCACCAGGCAGTCAATCGCCATCAGGAGAGAACTTTTTACAGATAACCGTTGTTTTCTAAAAAATTGAAAATTAATTTCGCAATGTTTCAAGCAGATTTTGTTGATAAAATCAATAGACCCAAGCGCGAAAGGGCGAAAACAGTCGTTTTCTTTTTTTGCCGCCAAAACAACGAGAAAAAAAAGAAAACACATTTTTGTCCACTAGCTTTTTTAGGTCCATAAAATTTAAAGAAACTTACTTGGTTTAATCATTTGTTTTCTGCTCGCTGTTCATCCATCCGCACACATTCGGTGTGATTTCGTTGTTTCTTGTCGAAAATCCTATTTCCTCGTTTTCTTTGATTTTCGACGCCATTTTGGAGATATCCGCTGTTTCGACTGATTGCTTGTCATTCTGAAATTTAGTTATAGAGAGAAATCAACAAAAATTATGTTGAAAACGAGAGAAAACGCGAAAATTACGGAGAAAAGACGCCGGACCAAAAATTTCTTAGGTTGTCCGAGAGAAGTACACAGAGGAGAAGCGGTAATCGAAACTAGTCCGCGGCGATGTTTAGGCGTTTTTTTTTTTCGAGGTTTCTGCCTAAAATTCATAGGAATTTGCTTAAATTTAGTCAGTAATGCATGAATATATCAAATAAATAGAAAGAAATAGTTTGCAGCAAGAGAGTTTAAAAGCGCAAGACCTCCCACGACGAAAATATTAAACTATTTACGGTATGACTTGCATTTGCTGGTTTTTTTCCCGTTTTTGACAGTTTTTTGTTGTAGAAAACGCCAGAAAACTGCACAATATTCCAGTCGAGACCCGTCCGTCACCTGAGTGACCGTTTCTTAAAAGTTTTACTCAAACTCTCTCTTTTTTCGTAGTTCTGCAATGAAAGGACAGCTCAGATCTATGAAAAAACAGAAAAATAAGAGAAATTAGTTAGAATTCGCAAAGAAATTGGGTGCGCATTGATGAAAACGACGGATAGGTCTCGGCGCGAACGAGTTTTTTGAAACTGCGGAACTCCGAATTTTCGATAAAAGTCGGTCAACGGAAACGAAGGCGAACAAACGGTTCAAGCGCCGACTAGGAGCGAAATGTTCCGGACGGAAATGCTTATGTCGACAAAAGAAAGGGAAAGAGGTGAAAAGATAAGAAGGCGTCGAAAAATCCAGAAGGGAATTAACCAAAAGTAGCTGTCCTGTCAAGAGTAGGACATCGAATTACTAGACATTAAAATAATAAAAAATTTATTAGACAAAACATTTACAAGACATCAGTTGGTCTTATCACTTATTCTCTTTTTGTGATGTCGGCGCAGATAAACGACAGCGCTTAGCACGACAATCAAAGCGATGACGAGGATGATGATCACGACGATTATGATGATGATGACGTAGTCGCTGCAAAACAATGGTTTATTTTTTTCCAACATTGACCAAACTGACCTTTCACCACTTTTCAGACCGGCGAGTTGCTCATGGAATGCCTGTAGAGACGGAGCAACTTTTTTAAATCGAGTGAAGGCTAGGTCGAAGTCTTGAATTGCCGGTTGATCGACATTGCCGAATGCCTTCTGGAGCGCCTTCATGTCGTTTCCGGGAGATTCGAACAGGGGGAATGAGTCGACGAAAGACGTGAGACTGATTTTTCCATCGATTTTCATGCGGGCCACCAAAGCATACACGGCACAGACTTCTTCTATCGTCTTCTCCTCTCTTTTTTCCACTGTCTTCTCCAACTCATCCATTAAATCTCCAAAAACCGCCAACAACCTCGAGACACTTTCGAATCCATTCCACACCGTCTTCAGCTTATCCTGGTGGTTTGTGTTCTTCCGAATAGCCGCCGACACCGTCTTCTCCGCTCCCATCACCGCCCGCATGTCCGTCTTCGCCATGTACACGTGCTCCAGCTCCCTCAGAGTCTCCATGCCGATCGCCACGTCTAGAAGGCCGGGAACCTTCTCAGAAGAGAAGAGCGTTGAGATCTGCTTCGCTTTCTCGTCCTCATCGTACTTCGAACCACGGAAAGTCTCAAGGAGATGAAGGGAATCCGCCACTGCCGTCTCGATGGACTTCACCTGAGCCAGCACTTGACCAGATTTCACCTTTTCGACGGCGCCTGCGAATGCTCCAATTCCATGAATTATCGACTCGTCGAGATTCTAAAAATTGGCATAATGAGAATTTTTAGAAGTAGACCTACTCACCTGAATATCGCATGTCGAGCCATCGCTCAACTTCGATTCTGTCAACCACTTCCTCACCTCATCCATTTCGTCAGTCCCATTGAGTGGCTGCAGAGCGGTCAACTGGGGATACATGATGAACACTGCATTGACGGCGTCCACTTTCTTGGCGAGTTCTGCTGAATGGTCGATTCCAAACTGCAACAGAGCCGGATCGATTGGTTTGGTTAGATCGCTTGAATGCTGAACAGACGCCATTGCTAACTTGGTCATTCTATCGTTGTCCACTTTGATCTTCTCAACCTCCGCTTTCAGCTTCTTTAATGGTTCGTCCAGGTTGTTCAGTTGGTCCGACAATTTGACAATGTAGTCTGCTTCTTTCGGAGCTTGAGTTGTATTGAGCTCTCCGAGACACGTCGGCACAGCGAATATCGTTGGAAACTTCGATGGATCCACCGTTTTCAGCAGCGAATGGAGCTGGTTGACGGAGGCGAGTGCGTCGAGAGCCTGTTCTTTCGAAAGAGCCATAAAGTTCCGAGACAATCTTCCCAGATGGTCCGACAATTTTCTCAGAGGATTCAGTCCATCTTCCAACATTCCGAGCGATTTTCCGTTGTTGAGAACTGTGAGAACCCAGAGATCCTTCAAATCCTCGAACACTCTTTCCAGACTTTGATCTCGAGTGAATGCTGCACCGACAGTGTCAGGAGAGGGCTTCGGTGAGCGGATGGAGTCTTTGAGTTGTTTCAGAAACTCTAAAACAACGTGAAGTTTCGGATTCGTCTTCGGAAGAGCGAGCAGCTGATTGTAGTTGCCGAACAGATCCTCCACCTTCTTCCCGTTTTGCGCGAGGTCCTTGAAGGCGGCCGAGCTCGAAGCGAATCCCTGAACCACTCGAATACCTGCCGTCAGAGGTCCCAAGGCACGATCATCCGCATCCTGAGCCAGGAACGCGTCCAGCTGCTTTATTGATTTATCCACTCCTATGTTGATACCATTGATCTGCCCAGTGCATTGGACAACTTCTTGAACTGAATCACGATAACCAGGATCTTTGGTGTCTCCTTTGGCATTTTGAATCTTTGTCAGAAAGTCGACACACTTTTTCGGTCCTTTGATGTCCTTGAGGTACGGGATATTAGACGAAGCAGCAGCTATGTCGGGAACATTCGAGTAGTCGAGAGCGGCTTTCACACTGCCCAATCCTTTCCGCAGATCCGCCAACGGCTTAAACTTCTCGGTCGCCTTCTTCACTTCGTCCGCTACACTCCCATCGGGAACTACTTTCAGAGCAGCCGTCAGAGCAGCCAATTGAGCTTGAAGATCCTCGATTTTCATCGAAACCAACTGGGTCATCGTCTCGTTCCGAAAGTTCCAAATGCCTTTGACGATGTCGTCGACTGTGATTGATTTCTTCGTGAGCTCTATTTGCAGGTAGACTCCGTTTATCAATCTCGCCAGTTTCATATGATTATGCACCTTGTCATTGACCACTGAAGATATCGCACTGGCAGACGGACTGCGGATACCTCGAGGACCAAAGTGCCTTGATTCTGAAGAAAAATATATTTATCTGTACTGGAAAGTTGAGATACACTCACCGGAAAATCGAAAGAGGAGTATCAAAGAGATACATATCAGACAATGTTTTAGGATCATATGTGGAACTGCAAAATCTTTTTTCCTGGTAAAAAACAAGCCTCGATTCAGAAATACACATTGCTATTGTTGCTAATTACTGATTTTAAATAGTTTTCGAGTTATTTTCTTTTTAAAGAATTAAATGAAACAGAGTTTTCGAATGAAAACAAAATTACCATATTATTCGGATAGTTTTAATTCTCATGCAAAAAATTTCAAGATCTTTTTTTTAAATTCAAAAGTTAAGAAAAAAAACGCCGAAAAAGTTATCTCGAGCAACGTGTATTTCAATCATCTAAAAATTATTCTCACTCACCTTTTATCTCTTTGAAACTGAAGAAATCAAATATCAGAACAAGTAAATCGCTGAATATGTCGATTTTGGGCCTTTGGACTATATACTTTTTGAGGAATGAGGTGCCACGTGGCGAGGGCGGTCAATTCCGGGTCAGGCTGTGTCAATTCATTAGAGGTCACGCGAAATTCGATTTTTATTTTGCGTGATGGAGTTTTACAATAATCTCTGACGCTAGCAAAACTTCACTGGAATTCGAGAAAATTGCCCGTTCTTCCACTCACTGCAAAAAAACGACAAAATGATAAGTACTTACCATGATGTCTCCCTTCGTATTTTCAACGGCATCTTCGAAAGTCCTTCTATTGAGAGCGCCAAATAGACTTTTCGGTATTTTGGGCCTTTCCAGAACACATTCTCGCAGAATTCCTGCAGAAAAGCTCCATCCCCGCCCATACAAATTTATTAAAATACAACAAATTCTATAAGAAGTTCCGTGAGCCCCCCTCCCCCTCGGTGGCGAATTGGGAAAATATCTTTATTGGTCAAATGGGTAATTTTTTGGCCGTCCTCTTTCGGAACGAAGCAAACGCCTTCAATCTTTCCGTTTCTTCCTTCTTTGCAGATATATCACGATTGTCCTCTTCATGTTCCTCAATCTTCTTGTCGGCGCCTTCATCTCTTCTGCCGTGCACGTTAGCGAAATGTAATAATCGGCAATGCAATAGGCCAAAAAGTGCAACGGCACAACTGAGTTGTTAACATAATCCTCGTGGATCTGCAAAATCTCATCTTTTTCAATCTCCTGTCTGGAAAACTAGAGAAGATATCATAAAGATATTAACGACAGAAAAGATGGACAAAACATCTTGCGGCATAGTGGGCACATGTAATACTGATCAGGCAATGATTCGTTGAGCACTCGGCCGCCAAATAGAGAAATAGTAGCATTCCACGCGATATTTTCTGCAATTTGCAGTGCCCTAATAGCGCCGCCTCCGCGGCAGCACCACCACTTACTCTCGACATTCTCCGGATCTTTCCAATGCAAAATAGTGATGTGTGCTCTATAGAGCAGCAGCGGAAATAGGCGTTGGCAATCTGTCTTGAGCTTGTGCAACGTTTCCGTGTACTTTGTGTCGCGGTAGAACGTGTCGACGATCGTCTTCAGACCGGTAATCGTCTTCTCGAAAAATTCATCGTTCGTCAAATTGCCAAGGCTGAAGGAATAAAGAAATCGATTATTGATCGAACTTGCTGCAAAACACTCACCAGGCAGCCAATCGCCTTCGGGAGAGAACTTTTTGACAGATATCCGTCGCTTTCTAAACAAGTGAAAATTAATTTCGAAATTTTTCGAGCAGATTTTGTTGATAAAATCAATAGACCCAAGCGCGAATAGGCGGAAATAGTCGTTTTCTATTTTTTGCCGCCAAAACAACGAGAAAAAAAGAAAACAAGTTTTTGTCCATTAGCTTTGTTAGGTCCATAAAATTTAAAGAAACTTACTTGGTTTAATCATTTGTTTTCTGCTCGCTGTTCATCCATCCGCACACATCCGGTGTGATTTCGTTGTTTCTTGTCGAAAATCCTATTTCCTCGTTTTATTCGATTTTCGTCGTCTTTTTGGAGATATTCGCCGTCTCGACTGATTGTTTGTCATTCTGAAATTTAATTATAGAGAGAAATCAACGAAAATTGTGTTGAAAACAAAAGAAAACGCGAAAATTACGAAGAAAAGACGCCGGACCAAAAAATTCTCGAGTTTTTCGAGAGAAGTACACAGAGGAAAAGCAGTAATCTAAACTAGTCCGCGGCGATGTTTAGGCGTTTTTTTCCGAGGTTTTTGACTAAAATTCATAGGATTTTGCTTAAATTTAGTCTGTAATGCATGAATGTATGAAATAAATGGAAAGAAATAGTTTGCAACAAGAGCGTTTAAAAGCGCAAGACCTCCCACGACGAAAATATCAAACTACGGTAAGACTTGCATTTAAATGCATTTCACCTTTTTGTCCTATCAATTACCTTTAGTGATGTTACAATGATGTTTTACCACAGAAGTATACAAAAAAAAATCTACTATGAAATTGGCAATTTTCTATTGTTTTTAAATTTTTTTTTGGCAAGAAAGGCGAAAATTAAAAATAAATCATAGTATTGCTCTTCTAGTGCTTCTGCGTCGCTGATAGCTCTCCGATGTATTATTCGGAGATTCAATGACGATTCTCTTGCAGATTCAGAAAATTTGGGACATGACGACCATTGTATTTCTACCTTCGCTCGTCAGCGTTCACCTTCGCCGTCGGCTTCATTAACGCCCTTGGCGAAGCTTCGCTCATCTGCCTCATTGGCTCAGTGGCAGAGCGTCTGTCTAGTAAACAGAAGGTCGCTGGTTCGATTCCAGCATGAGGCACCGACCTTTTGCAAGTCCTCACCATAACTTCGCTGCCACCCCTTCATTGGAATTCGAGAACATCGGCTGTTGTTCGTCTGCAAACCAGTCAAACCGGCCGTTGTGATAAGAAGGTGACAATTTGATTAGTACTAACTGAAGGTCTCCACTATCTTCGGAACGTTTGCGCCTAATTTGTCGCTGATTTGATAAGAGAGAGGGGAAACGTGAAATTTATTCGGGTGATATTCAGTAGATATTCATATTTGTGTTTATTTTCAGACAATTAGTTATCAGTGAGGGGGTATTCGCTGGAGAACAGGGGTTTTATGTTGGGAAGAATCGGGATTTGGACGAAGAATCGATGAATATGTATATGTACAGTGGTTTTTTTCACGGGAATCACCCGTAATAAAGCTCATTAAAACTGGGGAATAGGGGAGGAAGAGGAGACTGAAGAGGGTAATGTGTGAATCTTGTCTGAGCTCTGCATTTTTGAAAATTTGAGATTTTTTTTCGAGCTTCGAAATTTCAGTGAACTTTGAGAAAACGTCACGGTTCGAAAATTCTAGATACGGTTCTATAAACTTGAGGGCTTTATTGTACACCCTTGGACTGTTCCCAGTTCAAAGATGGGCTCAAACGGAGCATTTTCAGAAAAGTTACGCTTATTTGAAAAAAACGTGTT
This sequence comes from Caenorhabditis macrosperma, assembly GCA_963932285.1. Lineage (NCBI taxonomy): Eukaryota > Metazoa > Nematoda > Chromadorea > Rhabditida > Rhabditidae > Caenorhabditis > Caenorhabditis macrosperma. Next base: position 14,520,218 of record OZ010621.1, on the reverse strand, counting down.
TTTTTCAAATTTCAAGTTTTCAGCGATCTTTGAGAAAATGTCAAAGGTTGAAAATTCCAGATATGGTCTTATTGATTTGAGAACTTCATTTTACACCCTTAGACTGTTCCCAGTCCAAAGATGGGCCCAAGCGGAGTATTTTCAGAAAAGTTACGCTCATTTGAAAATAAGGTGTTTTTTCGAGTTTTTCAGCAAACTTTAAGAAAAAATTGGAGCTTCCAAATTCCGCGCACTGGTCTAGAAAGTCAAGGGCTCATTTGTAGACCCCTTGACTGCTCCCAGTCCAAAACAGGGCTCAAATGGAGTATTAGAAGGCAAGATATACACATTTAAAGAGGGAGGAGCGGGGGGGGGGGGTGTTTACCAAACAATACACTTGTGTTCCGGGTTGACAGGCGTGTTGCGCGGGCAATTGTAGACGTCAGCGAATGATTGCATGTTCGAGAGCACGCCAATCACTCGGAACACCTCGGGCGAGTGCTCGTCGGTGAGCACCTGCTGCATCGCCGCCGCCTCCTTCTTCTTGCCACACCAGAACTGAAAGAGGGGGGATTCGGGGGCTCAATGGGAAGGTGTCTTGTCAACTCACGTGCGCATAGCTGACGAAGAATATCTGCTCGTTGGTGTAGTCCTGGAGGCCGGGAAGGCGGGGCTCCTCGCCGTTCTCCTTCACGTACTTTTGATAGGCCTCGAAGGCCTCTTTCACGCCGCCATTGTCGGCGATGTTCTCGCCTTGTGTCAGTTTTCCGTTCACCTGAACGAGGGGGCGTTTGAGGCAGGGAAATGATCTACCCCCACTCACTGGGAAGTTGGTCTTCGGGACGGTGTAGTTGCCGTACTGCTCGACGATGCACCGGCGGCGAGTGTCGAAGGCGTTGAGCGACGTCTCGCTCCACCAGTTGTGCAGGTTGCCGTCCTTGTCGTATTGCGAGCCCTGGTCGTCGAAGCCGTGCGTGATCTCGTGCCCGATGACGGCGCCGATCGCGCCGTAGTTGACCGCTTTCGGGAAGGTGCCCGAGAAGAAGGGCGGTTGGAGGATGCCGGCTGGGAAGGCTGCAACATTGAGAACGGTGTAGACTGGAAGTGCGCCCGGGAATGCGTCAAGGAGACTGGAGAGGTGTTAAGGACACCAGGAATGCGCCAAGGACACAAGGAATGCGCCAGAGAGACTAGGAAACCGCAAAGGGCACGAGGAAAGCGCCACGGAGCCGATAATGGGAAAAGGACACTAGGAATGCGCCTAGGACACCAGAAATGCGCCAAGAACACCAAAACTGCGCTAAAGTCACAAGCTTGGCGCCAGGGACACTAGGCACACCAGGAATGCGCCAAGGGCACCAGAAATACGGCGAGGACACTAGGAATGCGCCAAGAACACCTGGAATGCGCCAGGGGTACAAGCTTGGCGCCAGGGACACCAGGCACACCTGGAATGTACCAAAAACACCAGGAATGCACCAAAGTCACGAGGATGGCGCCAGGCACACCAGGCGCATCAAGAATGCGCCCAGAATGCCAGGAATGCGCCAAGGACACCGGAAATGCGCCAGAGGGACTAGAAAGGCGCCAAAAACACCGTGAAGGTGCCAGGACACCGAAAGTGTGTCATAGTCACTATTCGACTGGGTCAGAGTAGTCAGAGGGGAAGCACGATGTCTGAGAAGCACTAATACGCCAGGGAACCGATAATGCGCCAAGGACTCCAGAAGTGCGCCAAGGACACTAGGAATGCGCCAGAGACACCAGGAATGCGCCAAGAACACTAAAATGCGCCAGGGACATCAGGAATGCGTCAAACAAAACTCACTAATCGCATTCTTCTCGGGCGAATAGAAGGCGTTGACGACGGCCGGCGAAATGTCGAATTCGTGTTTGTCGAATGGCTTCGTCAACTTTTGGAATTCGCGGTTCTGCATCCACACGACGCTCTTCTTCATCGTCTCGTAGTAAGTGTCCGCTTCGTGAATGTCGAGCTGGAAAACGGGAGGTGATGGTTCTCTAGGTGCTCCAGTTGAGGGCTCTCAAGCGGAACGGTTTCTTGAGAGCCATCAGAATGGAGAACAAACCCCCAAGTACTGCTCATCGAGCTGCTTCAAATCGTTCGTCACGTCCGGATAGCCAATGTTGTTGATCATCGAGTTGGCCTTTTGGATGGCGATCCTCTTCGTCTCCTCGTCCATCCAGTCGTTGCGTTTGACCAGATCGGCGAACGAGTCCCTCAAGTGGACAATCATCCGCAGCGCCTCGTCCTTGTCGCTCTCCTGGAAGTGCGCCTGCACGTAGATTGCGCCGGCGGCCAGCGGGAGTACTGTAGATGGCACTTGGGCGCAATCTTTCCATCGCGGCGCACTTTGTTGCTGGCCTGTCATCACTTTTAGGAAGTCCTGCAAGTGTAGGGGTTGGGACGATGGACCGAAAAGGTTCAATGAGCTCACAGGAGCTTTCAGGAGCCTTCACACTCTAGGAAAAGCCTCCCTGGTGTCCCTGAAGTTCTGGAAGCTTCTGTGAAGTCGTCAGAACCCTCCAGATGGTCTTGGAGCAATTTTCAGCTCTCTGGACCCCCGCAGTTCTCACCTGTTTAATATCATCGAATCGCTCGTCCAAATAGCGAACATTCGACTGAACCACCCGCCACATCACATAATTCGTCAGCAGCGCCGTATCAGTGGACGCGATCAACTCGGACACCTTCTGAAGGTACTCGATTTCGCAGATGATGATCTCGGTGTGATTGTCGAAGAGGTGGGTGAGGTCGGCGGGTGCGATGCTTCGGAAGAAGTGCACCCATTCGACGTGCGGAAGGAGCGAGTACAAGTCGCCGATTTCGCGTTTATTGTAGAGACGTGTGTTGTTGCGACGCTCGTCCTCCGCCACTACTATCTGCAATATGGAAGGTTGGGCTGAGAGGTAGGACGGTTGGGATCACCTTTGCGAGCTCAATCTCAAAATCGATGATCTTCTCAATGTCCTCGTTCATGTCCTTCTCGCTTCGAGTCAGGTTCCCGTCGGTTTTCAGCATATGGGCAATCTGAAATGGAGATGGGTGTTGCTGGGAAGCCAATTGCACTGACAGGCTGGTTGTGTGTTGCTAAGGAGCTTCTAGTGCTGCTGGCGGCTCGACTAGTGCTGCTGGGATTCCCATGACGTTCACAAGCATGCTGTGTGTTGCTGGGAAGCTCATAGTATTTCTGAAGCGCTTCTAGTGCTGCTGGGATGCTGGGAAGCTCATAGTGTTGCTAAGGAGCTTCTAGTGCTGCCAAGCAGCCTATCGTGTCGACACGCTGGTTGTGTGTTGCTAAGGAGCTTCTAGTACTGCTGGGAAGCTCATAGTGATGCTGAAGCGCTTCTAGTGCTACTGGCGGCTCGACTAGTGCTGCTAGGATGCCCATTTTCGGTTTTTGTGTTGCTAAGGAGCTTCTAGTGCTTGTAGGACATTTGTAGTGCTGCTAGGATACCCTAGAAGTGCTGATAGTGCTGCAGAGGATCTGATCTATTCAAGACGGCAAGTTTGTGTTGCTAAGGTACTCATAGTACTGCTGAGGAGCTTCTAGTGCTGCCAGCGCGTCTACCACTTCGACAGGCTGGTTGTGTGTTGCTAAGACGCTCCTAGTGCTGCGATCAATTCTAACGATTCGCCGACTCACATTTCTCAAATACTTCCTATACGCTGTCATATGGCTCGAAAAAAGCGTGGCGTTCAGATAATAGTCGCGAGTTCCTCGCCCCAAAGCCAAATTCGATTGATCAATCTGAAAAATGAGTGTTTTGGCTGAGAAAAACGGCGATTTGGCTCACGAATAGAGTGTTCCTTGAGGTGTTCTTCGAATCGGCATAAATGTACAACTGGAAGAAGACGTCGACGCCGTAGTCGCGACGAGAATTGACCAGAAGGTCTGCAATGTTCAAATGAGCACAACTTGGCTCAAATGGCTCCGTTTGAGCTTATCCTCGGATATTTTATAGTCAAAAGGTTCTAGAACAAGTTTAGAATAAGTTTAGAAGAGTTACAGATGGATATCTGGAATTCTGAATTTGAAATCGGAAAATCAGCAATTCCAGTGTTCATGGCGACTTTTAGATTTCTTCCTCTAAAAACGTGTGAGTTTATATCTGAACATCTTAACCGGTCCCAAAACAAAATTCAGTTTGAATAGAGCATTTTGAGTCAAGAAAAAAAAATCTACCGTATTTCCTCGAATTGAGCGGCAATGCTGCCGGAGAGCCATTATATCTTGAGATTGATAAGAGATAACAAAAAGTTGTCAATAGCAAACTTGTAGATCACAACTAGGACTACAAGTTTGCTGTTGACAACTTTCTGATATCTCTTATCAATCTTGAGATATATTGAGTATCTGGCAGAGCTCTCCTCGCGACCATTTCGATGGCATCCAAACAAGAGGGTCTTTGTTTTGGAGAGAAGGAGAATCATTATATCTCGAGATTGATAAAATAAATCAAAAAGTTGTCAACAACAAATTTGTAGATCATAACTAGGACTAAAAGTTTGCAGTTGACAACTTTTTGATATCTCTTATCAATCTCGAGATAGAACGATGATGACTTACTAGTGAAATTGTAGTTGGTCTTGTCCCAGTTCTCCATCAACAATGGCCATTCTCCGAGCTCCGTGAGCGTTTCGAAGAGGGGTCTGTAATCAGTGGTGATAAGAAAAGATAAGCCTGTCCCCCCTCACCCAGTCTTCAACTCATCCAACTGCGTCTTGTTCATACAACTCCTATAGGTCATCCGCGCCATGTTGATCGAGTCCGAGTCGGAGGTGTGCTCCTGCTCGAGGAGCACTCGCAGCTGCTGACGGACTTGCTCACGGGCGTACGCAAAAGTACCGTAGCCGAACATGTCGTCGGGTATCGGGTGCTGATCGTTCCACAGGCCGCACGCGAATTCGAAAAAGTCCTCGCACGGGTCCACCGACGTGTTCATCGCGTTCAGCTGCAACGCAACGTGGTGATTGCACACAATTGGGGCTACAGTAATCACTTACGAAATGAGTAGCAGCTCTCACGCATCCGGGGGTCGTGCACACTTCTGGAGGCGGCGGCGCTTCTGATGACGTCACCGGGGGAGGAGGAGGGGGAGATGATGACGTGGCAGTGGGGGTTGGCGACTCGTCGGATTTCATCGCCTCTATCCGCTTATCAGTGTTTATCACCACCGCCAAAAGGACGACGGTGAGGAGGAAGAAGAAGAGCAGCGCCGGCATCAACAACTTCTCCATCGTCGTTCGCGTCTTCCACCAACGGAATGTTCCTTGAAACTTCTGGAAATTTCCAAAAATCAAAATTTTCCTCATTTTTTTTTCATTTTTTTTTTGATTTCAAAAAAATTATTTTTTAATAAGAAATTTTTAAAAAAGATCTGCAAGATGCAAAAATAGAACTATTTATTTATAAAATTTGGAAATTTCAGCGAAATTTGAAATTTTTTCGAATTGATCTTTTTTTTTCATTTCAATATCAAAAATTTTTGACAGACTAGTTTTGAATTTTTGAATTTTTTGATTTTAGAGTAAAACTGAATCCAATAAAAATCTGAAAAGAGAAATTTCAAATTTTCAGAGAAATAAAAAAAAATCGAAAAAGTCAAATAATTGAAAAATTGAAAAAAAAAATCCCAAAATGCTCTTTTTCACAATTAAGATTTTGCAATATATCATTGAGGTGAAAAAACGGCCAAGTTCGAAAAATTCCGAAAGTTTTTCAAATTTTCGAAAATTTTCAAAAAAATTTCAAAAATTATTTTTTCGATTTTTCTGGAAATTATTTTTTTACTGTTGTCTCAGAATCATTATATCTCGAGATTGATAAGAGATATCTCGAGATTGATAAGAGACAACTTTTTGATATCTCTTATCAATCTCGAGATATCATGCTTCTCCGGCAGCATTGTTGCTCTATTCGAGCAAATGCAAACTTTGCCTTCGAATCATTATATCTCGAGACTGATAAGAGATATTAAAAAGTTATCAACAGCACACTTGTAGATCAAAACTAAAACTACAAGTTTGCAGTTGACAACTTTTTGCTATCTCTTATCAATATCGATCAAACTCACTTTTCCCGGCATGAAGATGACAGCGGGAGCCTCGTCCCTGGCGGGTGCGTTGAAGCACGGCGATCCGCTGCAATATTGACATATTTTCTATCAAAAAGGACAGTTTTCAACTTGAAATGAACGACGTTTCGAAAATTGTCCACTGTTTTGTATACCCCCTCACAATCGGCTTAACGGCCCCAAATACCGGACAGGTGACCGGAATTTTTGATGAACTTTTTTTTGTTTCGCCGATTTAGTCGAGTTTTGTGGAAAAACGGGGGAAAAATTGCAAACTGATAACGGATTATCAGAAAAAAAAATGATACCAAAGTTCGCAATTTTTCTCAATTTTTTGCATGGATTTTCGGATTTTTTGAAAAAAAAAAATTTTTTTTTGAAAAATCCGAAAAAATCAAAATAATATTTTTCTTATTTTTGACAATTTTTCCGAGTAAAATAATGTTTGAAAAAATTGAAAAAAATCGAAAAAATTCCAAAAAAAATTGGGAAAAATGTCAATTGATATGGAAATTGTGGGAAACTTGAAACATGATAAATGTATTTTTTTCCAATATTGAAAAGTATTTTTTTTTAATTCAGAATTTCAGTTTTCATGTGTCAAATTGAAATAATAAATTGAAATTGAAAAATCGATATTTTTTAAAATTATAAATTTTTTTTCAAAAATTGCCGTTTTTCTCAATTCCGATTTTTTTCCTCTAAATTTTTTAATTTTTTCTCAATTTTTTTTCTTCTAAATATTTTTTTTAAAAAACAAAAATTATAAAAAAAAATTAACAAATTTTGAAAATTTTTTTTTGATTTTTAAAAATTTCCAAAACAAAATTAAATTTTTTTTTACAATTTCATGCTTGTTCTCATAAAACTACTACAATTCCAAAAAAAAGTACAGTACCTCGGAGTAGGAGTATCACCATTTTCACTGATAGTGATAAGCTGCATTTGGCTCTCGTTGCTTCTCAAATGCACATAATCTGGAGGATCGTTTCCAAATGGCATTCTGAAAAATAGTATTTAATGAAGTGAAGAAAAATTCAGAATTCGAAAAATTGAAAAAAAAAATTTTCAAAAAAAAATTTCAAAAAAAAAATTTCAAAAAAAAAAAATTTTTTTTTAAATTTTTTTTTTGAAAATTCACGTTTTCCAGTTGTCAGTTGTCTATTTCCACCTGGAAAACTAGAAAAAATGGTCAAATGACATTGATAATGTGTGTATTCTAGGTGTCAAATGGCTAGGAAAACTGGGGGGAGTGATAAGTAAATATTTGTGGGAAAAATAGAAAAAAGGGGGAAAACGCTGGTTTTTTGGAGTTATAAGCTGGAGAAAGACGGTTTGGCGGGTTTTTTGAATTATTTGGAAATTTTTAAAAATTTGAAAAAAATTCAAATTTTCAAATTTTCAAATTTTCCAGATTTTTTTTCAAAAATTGGAAAACTAATTTTTAAAAATTTTTCTTCTTATCACAAATTTTTTAGAAAACTGCTGATAAGGTTTGAAGTAGAGATTATTACTTTTCAAATATTTAATAAATTTTCGCAAAAAATTTTTTTTTGGAAAAATTTAAAAAAAATTTAAATTTTAAAATTTTCAATTATTTCATTTTAAAAATAAATTTCCAATTTTTTTTCGAAGTCCTAAAAACGAATAAATTTTCAGATATTCGAATTTCTAAAAAAATTGAAGAAAATTAAAAAAAAAAGTTTCTGAAATTCCAGAATTTCAGAGCAATTTTTTCAAAATTCACCAAAACTCACCCAAAAAATTCCAAATACGGTCTAACATGATCGAGGACACTATTTCTAATAGAATTCGAGGAATTCATATTTCAGCGAATTTTCAGCAAAATTTCAGCAAAATTTCAGTCGACTACTAAATGATAGGGAAATGAGGGGGGAATAAGAGGGGGGACACTAGAAAAAATATCAAATTTCCTGCCGATGGAAATTTTAAACAAAACACAATTTCCGTCGAAAAATAAACAATTTCGTGCTCCGCAAAAAGCCGCAAAGTAGTGGCAAAGTTACAGAAAAATGGAGAAAAATGGCGAATAATTCATGAGATTCGACGAGTTGAAGGTGTGTGGGGGTGGCGGTGCCAGTCATGTTTCGCATGAATTATTCATGATTTTTCAAGATTTTCTTGGAATTTTCCAATGCGAGATCAGGAATTATGCTGGAGATCAGGTGGCAGCACTAGAAATGCCTTGGCAGCACTAGAAATGCCTCGGCAGCACTAGAAACGCCTTGGCAGCACTAGGAACGCCTTGGCAGCACTATGAACGCCTTGGCAGCGCAATGAACGCCTTGGCAGCACTAGAAATGCCTTGGCAGCACAACTGGCATCGGAACGTCGCAGCAGCACTAAATGCGTTCTAGCAATACCATTTGAATCGTGGCAGCACCATGAACGTTCTGGCAACACGTAGCAATACTATTGGCGTCCCAGCAGCACTTGGAGAGCCTGGCAGCACTAAAAGCGCTTCAGCAGTACTATTGGGGAGGTGGCTGCATTATCAACGTCTAGGCAGCACTAGACATGCCTTGGCAGCATAACTGGCATAGGAACGTCCAAGGAACACCATTTGCGTCCCAGCAGCACTAAAAACGTTCTAGCAATACCATTTGAATCGTGGCAGCACTAGGAACGTTCTGGCAACTTGAAGAGTCACAGCTGGCTGCCTAGCAGTACGATGAACGTTTTGGCAACACGTTGACCACCTCAGCAATACCATTGGCGTCCCAGCAGCACTAGAAACCCCTGGAAGCACTAGAAGCGCTTTAGCAGTACTATTGGGGCGGTGGCAGCACTATAAACGCTCTACCAATACAACTGGTTCTCTAGCAGCACGAAAATCAGTGTGGCAGCACAAAACACGGTTCAGCAATACGAATAGCGTGTTGGCAACACAATAGTTGCCTTGGCGTGTCAGCAGCACTAACTGAGCCCTGGCAACACTATCAGCGCCTTGGCAGCACTACAGACCAAAAAAAGTGCTAAGAATGACTATCCGAACGACTATTGAGAGAAAAAAACCAATTTTCGTCGGAAATTGGTTTCTTCCTCATTTTCCATTTCTCTCGATTTCCTATCAAAAGGACGGTCACTGATAACATTGATAACATCACGTTTTGATCAAAACCGTATCATTTTGTAGTTTGGTCGATGTAAAATGATCTTATCACTGATTAATAAAACCGAAGGAGGGGGAATCGACGAAATTCACAAACTGCTGTGTAGGGAGGCTGTGTGATGGGTTCAAAAACTAGACACCCCCCGTTTGAATCCAATGGATTATCTCTGTCCATGTCCCCTCCAAGAGACTAATATCAAAAGGGGAAAGTAGTTGTAGTACAGTTTAAATGAGAATTTTCGGAATTTTCGGTCAAAAACTGCCACCTCGTCGAATTTCCTCGAATAGAGCTGCACCTCGCGGGAGAATCATTATATTAGGAGATTGATAAGAGATATCGAAAAGTTTTCAACTGCAAACTTGTAGATCAAAACTAGGACTACATGTTTGCTGTTGACAACTTTTTGATATCTCTTATCAGTCTTGAGATATAATGATTCTCCAGCGGGGTGCCACTCTATTCAAGTGTTTATAGACAAAAGTTCCAGATTTCAGATTTGGCTATAAATTTTCAGAAGTACACTTGCTGATACTGGAAATCATTTCCGCATAGTGGCAACCTTGGGAAACTTCCAGATTTTCAGAAATTTCGTCTTAAAGTGACCGAAAACCCCAAATTTTGCGAAAAAACTATATTTTGGTGACTTTCAGATGAAAAATCTGAAAATCTGGAAATTTCCCAAGGTTGCCACAATGCGGGATTGATTTCCAGTATCAAAAAGACCATCTTCGCGTATTTACAGTCAAATCGTGACGCCTAGAAAGTCGGAATCGAGCCATCTCTCTCTCCTGCCCATTTTTATTCGTAACGTTGATAATTAACTTCAATTTCAGAGAAAATTGCTCTGAAATTGGCTGGAATTACAGCTCATGTGACTCGCCCCCTCATCTTACGCCTTCTCATGAGAAATAGCGGGGGAAAGGGGAAAAGTGGCTGAAATTATAGAAGAGATGCACGAATGCTCATAGAACGCTGCCGGAGAATCAATATATCTCGAGATTGATAAGAGATATCAAAAAGTTGCCAAGAGGAAACTTGTAGTCCTAGTTATGATCTACAAGTTTGCCGTTGACATCTTTTTGATATCTCTTATCAATATCAAGATATAATGAATATCCGGCAGCATTAGGGTGCCGCTTTACTCAAAAGTGCTCAAACTAGCACAAGACAAGTCAAACATGGTCAGAATCGCTCGAAATGCCCATAATTGACTCAAAAAGGGTGTCGAGTAGTTCTGGAAAAAGGCAGTGCCTAGAAATGCTCCAAATGAATCAAAAACTGGGCAGAAGTGCTCAGAATGGCTCAAAATACTCCTGTGAGCTTGTAAAAGTGCTCCAAGTGGTTCAAAGTACATAAATTCGCAAAAAAACGAGTCAGAAATGCTCAGAATTGTTCAAAGTGCTCCTGTGTGCTCTTAAAGTGCTCAGAACGCTCAAAATCCTAGAAATCAGCCGAAAATGCTTCTGTGAGCTCCTGTGAGCTCCTAGAAGTGCTCCAAGTAGATCAAAGTGTTCGGGAATGCTCAAAATGATAGGTATCGGTATAAAATGCATCTGTGAGCTCCTGTGAGCTCCCAGGAGTGGCATCCTTGAGAACAATAGGAAAAACTGTGCCATTTTCGTCTAGAAAGCTAAAAAAATGGATGACAGTGCCCAAAACCCCTTCAAATTTCAGCCGGACGCACAAATTCAGTAAAATAAGCTCTTATCAGCTGGAAAATGCTCCAATTGGTTCATAACTGCTCAAAATCCGTTAAAATCGAGTGAAAATGAGAAAAACCACTCAAAATCAACTGAATTCGCAGAAAAATAGTCAAACGTGCTTAGAAACACTGGAAAATGTGGAAAATAACGCGCAAAGTTCCCGAATTCATTCAAAACGCCGGAATTTGATCTACCAGCGCACAACAATGTTCAAATGCTCAAAAATGCTCAAAAATGCTAGAAAACCCCCCACAGGATAGCTATGCAACTATAGATTGTCGAAATGGTCCCAAATATGAAAAAAGTTATGCAAAACGGCTGAAAATGAATGGTGCTCCTCCAAAAAATGTGCAAGAGGCGGGGGAGGCGAGAGAAAACAAGAAAACGGGTGGGGGGCTCCGCGTGAGCCCCGCTTCCTCCGCTCGTCTCTCTGCCGTCTCTCGCCCGGACACACTCTCTCGTCGGCACGTCTTCTATTCCCTATTGATTTTTTTGGCGGCCATTGCAGCGGAGAATGGGAGGGAAATGGGCTGGAGGGAGGGGGAGCAGCTGCTTTTTGAGGAAGGGACTCTCTTCTTCTTCTTCCACTGTAAATGGGCAAATGGGATGAATAATTGATGGTTGTAATGATGATGGAAAATGGGAATGTGAAAGAGCAGATGGATGGATGGATGGAGAGAGCACTTTGGAGAGGCTCCAGGGGGCTCCGGGAGAAGTTGGGGCTCTAGGGGACTCCGGGGGACTCCAGGCTCCAGGGGTCTCTAGGGGGAAATAGCTTTTTTTTAAAATAAAATGAATTTTGGAATACTGGAAAAATTTGGGAAAAAATGGAAGAAAATTGGAAAAGTGCTATGCTAATTCAGGTTTTTTTGAGATGAGAAGAATCGACGTATTCTTTAAATCCTTAAAATTATTTTCTTTTCCAAATTTCCAAAAATTGAAGAAATTTAGAAAAAATCCATTTTTTTTCTATTTTCAAAAATCACTAAAAATGATTTTAAGATTTTCATAAATTAAAAAAAAAATTGGAAATCCTTTGAAATTTTTTTCAAAAAAACTGGGAAATTGAAAATCATTTCGCTTTTTCGAATTTTCGAATTTTTCAATTTTTTCGAGAATTTTTCAAAATTTAGGAATCCTATCTTTCACATTTTTTTCTGATCGTGAGGGATTTCTATCTTTTCCATTATTTTTCTATTTTATTTTTTCTAAGTTAATTTTTTTGGGATTTAAAGAAGATTTCTTATTTTTACAAAAATCTGGGAAAAAAAATGGAATTACAAAAAAATTATTTGTTTCATAGTTTCATATTTCTAATTTTTCACCTGATAAAAAAAAATAAAATTTGTTATATAATTTTTTTTGAAAATTTTGAAAAATTGCTAACATTGAAAAAAAGAAAAATTAAAAAAAAATAATTTTTTTTAGATTCTCAATATAAATAAAAAAAATTCTATTTTTCAACAATTATAAGCCAAAATACTAAGCCGTCCGGAAAAATCCGAACATTAATCACTAATCACTTTTTTTTCAAAAAAAAAATTGAAAAGAAAGAAGCCGAATCCCTTATTCTAGAGGGATTATGCAAATCGTATAGCAGATTTTTTCCCGTCAAAAAAGGATGGAAATCCATAGAAATCCATGGAAATCCAGTGACAAATTTGAAAAAAAATAGAGAATCGGGGAAAGGGAAAAGCTGAAAAATTCTCAATTTACATGATAAAGAACGGTGGGAGGAAAGCTCTGCCGGAGAATGATTATATCTCGAGATTGATAAGAGATATCAAAAAGTTGTCAACGGGAAACTTGTAGTCCTAGTTATGATCTACACGTTTGCTGTTAATAACATTCTGATATCTCTTATCATTCTCAAGATATAATGAGTCTCCTTCTCTTCAAAACAAAGCCCCTCTTGTTTGGATGCCATCGAAATAGCCGTGGAGAGCTCTGCCAGAGATCCATTATATCTCGATATTGATAAGAGATATCAAAAAGTTGTCAACAGCAAAATTGTAGATTACAACTAGGACTACAAGTGTCCTGTTGACAACTTTTTGTTATCTCTTATCAATCTCGAGATATCATGCTTCCAGGAGATCCAATTGATCATTTCTCACAATAATCCCTTTTCCGGCCCTCAAATTCCGTGTTTCACGTGGCAATCTGGAAACTATGGAGAAAACCAACCCGGCAATGAACTTTTCTGTTCATTTTCTTCCTATTCCTCCTAGGAAAGGTACGTTCTTTTGCTCGGGGCTCCACTGCTCTCAACTCCTTCTCTAGGCCTTCCGGAGGGTGTCGCTTTCTCATTTCCGAAATGCAGCATGTAAGAGAGAACGCGGAGCGTTACAACACGGCGACCATCGTGTTGGGCTCGTTTATCGTCGGGCTCATCACCCTCGCGTCCGCAATGATGGTGTTCCGGCTCATCGCGCCGCCGCTTCAAAAACCGTTTCCGGAGAGACAGACGGCTCCGGAGGCGGCGAGGAACGTGTGCTCCACACCCGGCTGTATCACTTTGGCTCATCAACTGGCGAGTTATCAGTGATAAGAGGTGATAAGGAGAGCTGATTATAGTCGAGTTGGGCGGACCCGAACGTCGATCCATGTGTGGATTTCTACAAGGCGACGTGTGGAAAGTATATCGAGCACTCGGCAGCCGAAGGGACCAGAAATCGCGAGAGGAGCGTTATCATTTCGAATTTGATGAAAGGTACGGTAGGGGTTACTGTAGAAAAGATACTGTACGTATGGATGGGAGAATCGCTTGGATTCGATGCTTCGTGGGGTCGTGGGTTACTGTAGGATTATCTCGAGATTGATAAGAGCTATCAAAAAGTTGTCAAGAGAAAACTTGTAGTCCTAGTTTTGATCTACAAGTTTACTGTTGACAATTTTATGATATCTCTTATCAATCGCAAGATATAATAGTTCTCCCGCAGTGTTTGGGGTCTATCCGAGGAAGGAGATACGGTATGTCTCTACCAGAAAACTATAGGGATACTGTAGGATTACTGTATTTCAAATAGTTGCTGACAGCTAGGCCAAAACCAGTTCTCAAGGCTTCTGCGTATGTAGGAGTTGTGGGATTACTGTAGGATTACTGTAGGATTACTGTACAGGTAGTTCAGCGGATCCATGTAACAGAAGGTTTCTAGGCTACTGTAGGATTACTGTAGGATTACTGTACAGGTACTTCAGAGAGTCTATGTAACAGAAGTGTTCTAGGACACTGTAGGATTACTGTAGGATTACTGTACAGGTACTTCAGAGAGTCTATGTAACAGAAGTGTTCTACGCTACTGTAGGATTACTGTAGGATTACTGTACAGGTACTTCAGAGAGTCTATGTAACAGAAGTGTTCTACGCTACTGTAGGATTACTGTAGGATTACTGTACAGGTACTTCAGAGAGTCGATGTAACAGAAGGGTTCTAGGATACTGTAGGATTACTGTAGGCATCCAAACCCTTCCCAATCTTCCAGAAATCATCCGCCAAAACGTCACTTCTCCAACTCCGCCATCCGAGAGAAATCTGCGACTTTTGCACGCGAAATGTCAATCTCTCAAGGATCCAAAGGTACTGTATCCCCCTCATCCCCCCACTTTCCCCTTTCAAGATATTCCCAGTGGAAGCCAACAAAACGCTGCTCGAGGCGATGGCGATTCTTCGCGGAATCGGCTCGTGGCCGGTTTTGGACGCCGATTGGCACGCGGCCAGTTTCAATTTGAACGGTATTTCGTGCCGAAACTCCCCTCATCCGCCCATTTTCAGAGGTGCTCATCAGAATGGCAAAGTTGCCGATGGACGACTTCGGCCTGTTCTCGTTCTACCCGTCGCGAAATCTCGTGATAACAGCGCCGAGTGCGAAGAGTTTCTTGGATGCAAACGTTTTGGAGGAGGTGATCTTTTGATCTTTCTCTAATCTTTTGATCTTTTGATCTTTCTCCAGACAACGTTGGAAATGCTCAAAGCCAACGATATCACGAACATCAACAAAACGGCCATTTCCGAAGACATTAAAGACGCAAAGGCCTTGTTCAAACGGATCCAAAAGGTATCCCCCCTTATCAGTCCCTTATCATTTTTCCTATCAGCTCCATATCAAAACGAGTGAGGGGCGAGTGCCATATGCGCGCCTAAAGGAGCGTGTGCCAAGTGTCGATTTCGATGGAATCATGAAAATGGTGGTGGCGCCCGAAATGGTCGAATGGACGGTATTGGAGGAGAAGATTGTGAGCACCGAAAACCGGCTGTTCTATGGGAATACGACGAATGTTGGTCTTTTGATCTTTTGATCTTTTGATCTTTTGATCTTTCGATCTTTTGATCTTTCGATCTTTCCAGCTCGAAACCATCATCACAACGAGTGCGCCGCGAACGCTTGCCAACTTGCTCTTCTTCAAATTCCTCTCCTACATCTCCCAATCGATCGTCCCGAGCCAAAACGACGACAGGGACTGCGTGGAGGTAATCAGTCGCCGTATCACCTTATCACCTTATCACTACAGTTCGTAATCAGAGAGCTGCCACAAGCGGCCCTCAAACTCTACGTTCGCCACCATTTCAATCGGGACAACATTCGCAAAGTTGGCGAGTTGGTCGATGAGCTGAGAAGGTCCTATGCTGATATGATACTGAACTCCAAATGGCTTAGTAGGGGGACAAAATGGAATGCCCTGCAGAAGCTGCAACATATGAAACAAATGGTTGGATACCCGGACGGATGGGAGCGCGAAGTGGAGGAGCAGCACGAGAGGGTATGCTTTAGAGGTTTCGGGCTATAACTCGAGAACCGGGATAGATACGTGAAAGTGATCTACTACAAAGTTGTAGACCAATTGATTTTGTACAAGTTTGCAGTTGAACGTAAATTGTTATCAGTTTTAGTTGCAGAGATATGAAAGGTTTCGTTTAGCATACTAGAATTGTTTTTGGGTACTTTACATTGCACTGTAACTTGGGAGTCGTGGTAGATAGGAAAAATTGGTCAATTACAAAAATGATCCTTATTAGTTACTCTACATTTTATCAGTTTGGCACTTTTCTGTAAATCTTCTAGTTTCAGAGCTAGAAAACATTGAAAAGTTTTTCTCAAAACCCCATCTTTTTTGCGTTATAACTCGAGAACCTTTCTAGATATCAAAAAGTGATCAACTACAAAAAAGACCCTTATCAATTAATCTTCAGTTTATCAGTTGGACACTTTTTCCCATATCCCTTAGTTTCAGAGTTATGTAGTGATCTACCGACGCACTTTCTGGCCTTTTTTCCCTATTTCTCCCTCTAACTCAAAACTTTTCAGAAGGAAATATCAAAACACTGTAAACTACGAAAGAAACCCTTATCAAATTCGCTATCACTTATCAGTTCTCCCGAGAGATATCACTCTTTACTTCCAGCTCACCATCCTCCCCGCAGACACCCTGCTCACATTCTTCTGGAAAAACTGGCAGTTCAGTATGGAAAACGCCGTCCAACACATTGTCGCCGACTCGCTATTCGACCCGACTGATCGACATTTAGTCATGAATGCCAACTACAATAGACCCAAGAACCAATTGTGTGAGTTTGGAGAGGTGTAACAAGATAACGGAGCTAGATATCAAAAAGTGATCTACTGCAAAAATGATCCTTATCAGTTACTCTACAAGTTATCAGTTGAACGCTTCTTTGTATCTTCTCTAGTTTTCGAGATATTCTCAATCTCCCAAAAGATACCTTTCAGCCATCACGGTGGCCTTCATCGACTCTCCAAACTTTGATCCGTCTTTCCCAATGTACGCGAATTTGGCGAATATCGGAAAAGTGTTGGCGCACGAGATTGGGCACGGATACGACGCGAAAGGGATGACGTTCGACTACAATGGACAGTTCAAGGATTGGTGGACGCCCAAAGATAAGAGGACGTACCTCAAGAAGCATCAATGTATCGTAGATCAGTATTCCAATTATGATGATCCGGATTACGGTAGAAATGTGAGTGTCTTGACAATGTGTGTTACGTGTCTGTATTTGAGCGCAATTGGAGCATTTGGCGCAAAGTTGGACGCATTCGACGTCGATTGACGGTTTTGAGCTGTTCATCCAACTTCTAGGGATCCTGGAGCCCCTGAATTTTGCAGTATGGCTCTAGAAAGTTGGGAACACGTTTTTAGACCCTCTGACTAGTTCCAAAACAAAAGTTGGCTCAATCGGAGCATTTTCAGCCAAGTTGTGCTCATTTAGGCCAGTTGGTCATTTTTCCAACTTCTAGACAACCTGGAGCCCCTGAATTTTTCAATAGGGCTCTAGAAAACTGAGAACACGTTCCAAGACCCCTTCCAGTTGGAAAAATGTTCAGAAACGGGGTCATTTTGGTAAATTGGTCAAGTTTTAGGACTTTCTAATGTCCTAAGCGACCTGGTTTTGAAGGTCATTCCAGTCAAAATGTGCTAAACTTTCAGTTGAACGGCTCCAAAACGATCCGTGAGACGGTGGCGGATCAGTTGGGCAACCGGGTGAGTTGGACGACGTACCGGCGAACGGCGACCGCCGATCAGCCCGATATCATTGGATTCGAGGGCCACGACGCTGACAAGATGTACTTTCGAATTGCCGCTTTGGTTGGGTTGGGGTGATCTTTTGATCTACTGATCTTGTGATCTTTAGGACTGGTGCGCTCCACACGACACCCTTCCACTCGACTATCGGCTCAAAGAGGTTTTGCATCCGACGAACAGCTTCCGCGTCAACGGCGTCTTTTCCAACATGAGGGAGTTTGCGGAGACGTTCCAATGTCCGTTGGGATCGCCGATGAATCCGAAGAAGAAGTGCAGACTGTTTTGATGGAACTCTTCTCTAGGAGACGGTTGAGAAAGAAACGTTTTGTTCTTCGGATAAAAATATCTCAGAATCCATTGGTTCCCGAAAAAAGTGTACAATTACAAAGTTGTGGGAAATTTTCTACTGAGCATTTTTGCAATTGATCATTTTCAGATGGCTCTTTTAGTTTTAGAGTTATAGCGCTGAAACTAACTGAAACCAATATGCTATGCTCGATTTTGAGTCATAATCCTTTTTTCGATTATCCATATCTTTGGAACTAGCAAAGACGGCAAAATGTTGTCAAAGAGCTCACCTGTCTCACCAGTCCCATTGGCACCGTTGAACACTGATTTCGAATTCTCTTCAAGCACCAACAACTTCCAGATGCCGTGAACCTTCTGAAACTGGAATCAGCACTTTGAAACTTCAAAAGAACATTCTCAAACCTTCAAACTGCTCAGAACTCCAGTCGTAGCTCAATCGGAGCGAGTTCAGCCGAATTGTGCACTATCCAACTTTCAGATGTCGTCGAGCTCCAGGAACATCTTCTACGACTCCAAGGCTCTTCCAGATTATTTCAGAACCACTTCACTGCTCACAAAGCTGAATCGGAGCAATAAAAGTCACATTTATTGAATAATCAGAACATTTCGCACTTCTTCGCCGGGTTCATCGGCGATCCAATGGGGCACTTGAATGTGTCCGCGAACTGTTTCATGTGGGAATACACTCCGTTTACACGGTAATTGTCGAGTGGATGTGATCTTTGATTCATTTCTTCAATCGGATGTTCCGGGGGTGTCGAGCACAAGTTCTAAAGATCAGAAGTTTAAGAGATCAAAAGATCAGAAAATACCGTAGCAGCCACATAAAAGTACATCTTGTCAGTGTCGGTGCCTTCTAATCCGAAGATCTCGGGCTCTTTCGACATGTCCATCCTCTTGAATGTCCTCCAATTCGCTTCGAAGCCCAATTGGTCGGCGATCAGCTCCTCGATTAGTCTGTCAGCGGTGAGCTGGAAAACTTGATTTAAATCCGATTTTTGGTCATAGACACCCCCATCTGCCCCTCCAAACTCACATTCTTTCCATAATACGGATCGTCAAAGTTCTCATAGGCATCCCACAAACACTCCAGTCGTTTTATATACTCATCATCGATGCTCTTTGTCCACCAATTGTTTGGCTGTCCATTCTCATCGTAAACATGCTGATGAAACCCGTAACCATGTCCCATCTCCTGTGCCAGAACCATTCCAGTGACGGCGAACTTCGCGTACATTGGGAACGTCGAGTCGAATATCGGATCGTCGAGCAACGGGACGAAGATCGCTGATAAGGATTATCAATTGGTTACGGAAAAAAACATAAATGAGCTTACCGAGTTGATTAGCCGCGTACTCGTATTGGGCGTTGACCTTGAGTAGTGTCAAATCGATGCGGAATGGAGAGTCGTTGAGGGTGTTCACTATTCGCATCTGGTTGCGGTATCGTTGAAGTTTCGAGTTGAGAGTGAAGAAAGAGTCGGTGGGGAGGGCGTTGAGCTGGAAGAATAAGGATAGAGTGAGAGAGGATTAGAAGAAGAATAGGACAGTGTCGGGGGAACATGAAGAGGGACATATAGGGATAAATTGTAAATGAGCTAATTACGTGCGAGGCTATGCAACGTGTAGGTGACACAAAGGCTATGTAGATATCGTTGGAAGATGTCGTCAAACTGATCAGCAACCCAAAATCAATAGAAATGCAAATGCACTAGAACCATCAGATCCCCCTCGGGCCCCCCGGGGGAACTGTCGACTGACCGTGGCATAACTCTGTTCCAACTCCTTCTCCCAATCGGTGTCTTGCGGGTATCCAATCAACTCTTTCATGCCCTCCACCTTCCGAATCGCTCCCTTCCTCGTCTCCTCATCCAGCCATTTGGACTCGTTGAACATCTCCACGTACGATCTCCTGATCGATCCGACCATTTCGCCCACCAACTTCACGTTCTCCCGATCGAAGTGCTTCTCGACGAAGACGCGGAGGGCGGCTTTCGGTGTCTTGTCGATTATGAACTGCAAGGAGATATTGATTGATCGGATCATCACCGGGTGTCTTTGGCACCCGATATCCGAGGTCCTCCGCTCCTAGAGCTTGAACAACGGATCTACTTTGTTGTTTGTTGTAGGACCTGCTGATAAGAATTAGATACCTTCACACATGCATTCGTGTCCTTCGGAAACTCAATCATCCAGTGGAACTGCGAAATGTAGGAGAAGATGAGATAGTTGGCAAGGACACGGGGTGGGGTTGATTTGATGATGGTCTCGAGCTGGAAGGAGGATCGGAAGATCAATAGATCAGAAGATCATGAGACCCACATTCTCAGTTTTATTGGAGAGGAATTCATAACCTTCCGCCCGTGTGTTCTCTATCAACTTCTTCGGATCCAAATCTCCTTATCAACCATTAAGTCGAAAATCCGTTCGAAGTCGATACTCGGAACGTGAGCTTTCAGATCTTGAAGACTTTCTTCTGTGTAGTTGAATGATTTACCAAACTGGAAAATGATCAGTATATAAGCTCAATTCCCAAGTTTCTCACATTCATAATCTTCTCGTGTAATTTTGACACTTCCTCATAATCCGCTTTCACTTGATCTTTCTCCACTTGGATCCCATTTCTTCTCAATAACTGCCCAATGGTCTGAAATCAACGGATAAGATCAAAAGATCGCAAAATCAATTACTGAAATTGGCGCCAATTTGAATTCATCGCGGGCGATCAACATATTCGCAGTGAACCAAGAGTCTCGCAATTGAAACAACCCGAAACTGACCACATTCAAGTTCGCCATGTTCACAAGCCATTCTGGAATCAGAGAATGTTCCATTATCTATAAATATACAGTACCATTCAAACTTAAATTGGCTTCATTCCAATTCTGATCCAACACCGGCCATTCTCCAATCTTCCGAATGTTTCCCATCATCTCCTGCATTGTTGTATTGAGTTCTGCGTCTCTCACCTTCAACGGATTACTGTAGTTCTGGGAGTACGGTATAAAGGACTACTGTACCTTAGGATCATCTGCAAGTGACTTGCACTTCGAGTACAGCAGTCTCATCGTGTTCTCAGATGGAATAGTGGAGGTTTCGTTTTTACGGAGGAAGTCTGGAAGACACTGTGGTTACGGTAATACAGGTTCCCCTGAGAAGCTCAAAAAGCAACCCTACCGTAATCCTACCGTACCTTTCAACAAAGTTCGGATCGTGAAATCCTTTCCCGCCAATCGAGAACCCTGAATATGTGCATGTTCGTTGTATTTGCCACATGAGTGTTGGTAGAAATCGACGCATGGATCGACCGACGGATCCCTCCAACTCGTCTGTAATCAGTTGCTCTTATCACCTCTTATCAGTTGAAGTTGATACCAGTTGATGGGCCTATGTGATGCATTCGGGGGAATCACACACTTTCCGTTTCGTCGATTCCACTGGGGCAACTAGTTTCTCGGCTTTCGGAGCACTCCTATCTCTCGGAGTACCAAAGTTCCTCCATGCCAAGACGGATGATAACGCAATGATAAGGATAATCACGAGCAACAAGAGGAACGCAATCACTGACACCATTGGACTGTGCCACCATTTCTTCTCTGGCTCCAATCTCTTCGGAATTGGTTTCTCTTTCTCTGTCTCGGATGAATTCGCCGGACTTTCTATAAAGAAATCAATTGATTATGTGATAAGAAATCAGTGATCTACCTCGATCCGTTGTCGATGAACTATCCGATATCATACTGAGAATTGTTCAGCAGCAGTCGAAACGTCGAATTGCCGAGGGAAATGAGGGAGGATTCCTATCGATTGATACACTGTTTTGATGAGTTGGAATGTCACGTCACGTCCTATTACGAATAAAAGTCACATTTATTGAATAATCAGAACATTTCGCACTTTTTCGCCGGATTCATCGGTGATCCAACGGGGCATTTGAATGTGTCCGCAAACTGTTTCATGTGCAAATAAACTCCGTTCACACGGTAGTTTCCGAGCGGATGCGATCTTTGATTCATTTCTTCAATCGGATGCTCTGGTGGTGTTGAGCAAAAGTTCTAAAGATCAGAAGTTCAAGAGATCAAATGATCATATCAGAAAATACCGTAGCAGCCACATAAAAATACATCTTGTCAGTGTCGGTGCCTTCTAATCCGAAGATCTCGGGCTCTTTCGACATGTCCATCTTCTTGATTGTCCTCCAATTCGCCTCAACACCCAGTTGGTCAGCGATAAGCTCCTCGATTAGTTTGGTGGCGTTCAGCTGGAAACGTTGACTTAAATAAGCACATCTCACGAGTAAAAGCTTCAAATTCGCAAAATGATCATATCGAAAGAAGTTAAAAGAAATTGAAAAGACCGCATCTCCCCCTAAATATAAGAATTGACCTGGTCAACTGACTGAGTATACCTCAGTCGTGAAATCTGCAAATCCACTCATTTTTTGGTTATACGTCGTATATATAGATCGATGGGAACTTTTCATCAATTTCAGAAACGTTACGTGTCCTGGAACACGTATCCCTCCTCTCTCCCTCCAAACTCACATTCTTTCCATAATACGGATCGTCAAAGTTCTCATAGGCATCCCACAAACAGTCCAGTCGTTTTATATACTCATCATCGATGCTCTTTGTCCACCAATTGTTCGGTTTTCCATTCTCATCAAAAACATGATTGCGGCCTCCGTAACCATGGCCAATCTCATGCGCCATTATGTTCCCAGTGACAGCGAACTTCGCGTACATCGGAAATGAGGCATCAAAGAACGGATCGTCAATGAACGGGATCAGAATTGCTGATAAGATGATAATCAGTAGAGATAAAGAGGAATCAGCTTACAAATTAGATTAGTGGTGACCCGGTAGTGAGCGTTGACGACGAGTAGTGGCTTTTCTATGCTGAATGGCGATTTGTTGAGGGTGTCCACTATTCGCATCTGGTTGTGATAGCGATGAAGTTTCGAGTTGAGAGTGAAGAAAGAGTCGGTGGGGAGGACGTTGAGCTGGAAGAATATAAATAGAGTGAGAAAGAGGATTTGAAGGGGAATAGGACAGAGAGAATGGGACACATGGGACAATTGGGGACAGGGGCACAAGTGAAAGAGGACTGGCGGGCGAGTAAGAGGAGTCGCTAGACGATTAGAAGAAGAGATTGCGGCAGGTGGGTAGAGCGTGGCCGGAAATGGGACAATTTGGGACAACAGGGGGACATGACGAATAAGAGAAAGGGCAGGTGGATGACCTGGTTACGTGCATAATGTGTAGATGGCAAAGGGAGTTCAAAAGATCAAGAGCCACAGGACCAAATAATTGACAACTACCACAATTCCTAGCAAGATTTCCTGAACGTCCATCAGATTTCAGAACACTTTGAAAACTTCCCGAGACCCTCTTTCCATCTGATAGCAGGACAGAATGATTGATAACGAAAGGTAATAATGAGAAGAAAGAAGATTGCTGGATCAGTATGTTGCTCTTTAGAACCATGCAACATTCTCACGCTCACGATCTATGCACTGGATCCTTAGACCTTTAGAACCATAAGACCCCCCGGGAACTGTCGACTGACCGTGGCATAACTGTGCTCCAACTCCTTCTCCCAATCGGTGTCTTGCGGGTATCCAATCAACTCTTTCATGCCCTCCACCTTCCGAATCGCTCCCTTCCTCGTCTCCTCATCCAGCCATTTGGACTCGTTGAACATCTCCACGTACGATCTCCTGATCGATCCGACCATTTCGCCCACCAACTTCACGTTCTCCCGATCGAAGTGCTTCTCGACGAAGACGCGGAGGGCGGCTTTCGGTGTCTTGTCGATGATGAACTGCAAGGAGATATTGATTGATTGATAAGTGGGTGATACGCGACAGATACCATCACGCATGCATCCTTATACTCCGGAAACTCAATCATCCAGTGGAATTGTGAAATGTAGGTGAAGATGAGGTAGTTGGCAAGGACACGGGGTGGGGTTGATTTGATGATGGTCTCGAGCTGGAAGGAGGATCGGAAAATCAAGAGATCAGTAGATCAAAAGATCAAGCGACCCACGTTCTTTTTTTCGTAGAAAAACAGTTTCGAGACTTCCGCCCGTGTGTGCTCTATCAACTTCTTCGGATCCACCTTCTCCTTATCAACCATTAACTCGAGAATCCGTTCGAAATCGATACTTGGAACATTAGTCGTTAGGTTTTGGAGGCTTTCTTCTGTCAACTTGGCTTTATGGCCCATCTGAAAATGAGATGCTTTTGAGCAGAAGTCTCCAAATCTGTCACCTTCCGAATTTTCTCGTGTAACTCCTTCACATCCTTAATATCCGCTTCCACTGTATCTTTCTTCACTCCTCCAATCCCATTTCTTCTCAATAACTGTCCAATGGTCTGAAATCAACGGATAAGGTCAAAAGATCGAAAGATCAATTACTGAAATTGGCGCCAATTTGAATTCGTGATAGGCGATCAACATATTTGAAGAGTACCGAGAGCTCTTCACTTGAAACAACCCGAAACCGACCACATTTAAGTTTGCCATGTTCACAAGCCATTCTGGAATTACACAATGTTCCATTATCAGTCAAAAAGAGGTACCATTCAAACTGAAATTGGCTTCGTTCCAATTCTGATCCAACACCGGCCATTCTCCAATCTTCCGAATGTTTCCCATCATCTCCTGCATTGTCGTGTTGAGTTCTGCGTCTCTCACCTTCAACGGATTACTGTAGATCTAGGAGTACGGTATGAAGGATTACTGTACCTTAGGATCATCTGCAAGTGACTTGCACTTCGAGTACAGTAGTCTTATCGTGTTCTCAGATGGCAAATTGGATGTTTCGTTTTTACGGAGGAAGTCTGGAAGACACTGTGGTTACAGTAGTTCAGAGAGTCACTGAGAGGATCTAATAGCACTACAGTAAGCCTACAGCAATGCATTAAGATGCCATAGCAATTGTACCTTACCTTTCAACAAAACCTTCATTGTGAACATCTTTCCCCTTAATCGAGTACCCTGAATATGTGCGTGTTCCGCGTACTTTCCACATGCGTGTTGGTAGAAATCGACGCATGGATCGACCGACGGATCCCTCCAACTCGTCTGCAATCAGTTGCTCTTATCACCTCTTATCAGTTGAAGTTGATACCAATTGATGGGCCAATGTGATGCATTCGGGGGAATCACACACTTTCCGTTTCGTGGATTCCACTGGGGCAACTAGTTTCTCGGCTTGCGGAGTATCTTGAACACTTGAATCATCAGAATTCCTCCATGCCAAGGCGAATGATAACGCAATGATAAGGATAATCACCAGCATAACAAGGAACGCAATCACTGATACCATTGGATTATGCAACCATTTCTTGTTCGGCTTCGCATTCTTCGCAGCTGCTTTCTCTTTCTCCTTTTGCTTTTCGGATGGATTTGTTGCTTTTTCTATAAGGAAATCAATTGATTATGTGATAAGAAATCAATGATCTACCTCGATCCGTTGTCGATGAATTATCCGGTATCATTCTATATTTTGACCAGCAATAATCGAAACTTCGAATTTGGGGAGAAATGAGGGAAGATTCGGATCGATTGACAGATTATTGTGGTCAATTGGATCATCACGTCCTATTTCATTTGGTGCTGCCAAGACGGCTATAGTACTGCTGGGTGCATCATTAGCTGTTGTTGCTCCAACTTCCAAATGTTTACTGTTTCATGAGTGAAAACACTCCGTTCACACGGTAGTTTCCAAGTGGATGCGATCTTTGATTCATTTCTTCAATCGGATGGTCTGGGGGTGTTGAGCAATAGTCCTAAAGATCAGAAGTTCAAGAGATCAAGAGATCATATCAGATTACGGTAGCAGCCACATAAAAGTACATCTTGTCAGTGTCGGTGCCTTCTAATCCGAAGATCTCGGGCTCTTTTGACATGTCCATCCTCTTGAATGTCCTCCAATTCGTCTCAACACCCAGTTGGTCAGCGATGAGCTCCTCGATTAGTCTGTCAGCGGTGAGCTGGAAAACTTGATTTAAACCAGAGTTTTGGTCATAGACACCCCCATCTGCCCCTCCAAACTCACATTCTTTCCATAATACGGATCGTCAAAGTTCTCATAGGCATCCCACAAACACTCCAGTCGTTTTATATACTCATCGTCCGTGCTCTTTGTCCACCAATTGTTCTCTTTCCCATTCTCATCGTAAACATGCTGATAAAACCCGTAACCATGTCCCATCTCATGTGCCATTGTGTTTCCAGTGATTGCCAGCTTCGCATACATCGGAAATGAAGCGTCAAAGAACGGATCGTCAATGAACGGGATCAGAATTGCTGATAAGATGATAATCAGTAAAGATAAAGAGGAATTAGCTCACTAATTCGATTAGAGGTCACCCGATAGTAGGCGTTGACGTCGAGTAGTGGCTTTTCCATAGTGAATGGCGATTCGTTGAGGGTGTCCACTATTCGCATCTGGTTGCGGTAGCGATGAAGTTTCGAGTTGAGAGTGAAGAAAGAGTCGGTGGGGAGGACGTTGAGCTGGAAGAATATAAATAGAGTGAGAAAGAGGATTTGAAGGGGAATAGGACAGAGAGAATGGGACACATGGGACAATTGGGGACAGGGGTACAAGTGAAAGAGGAATGGCGGGCGAGAAAGAGGAGTCGCTAGACGATTAGAGAAAGAAGAAGAGATCAGATCGATTGCGGCAGGTAGGTAGAGCGTGGCGGGAAATGGGACAATTGGGGACAACAGGGGGACATGAGGAACAAGAGAAAGGGCAGGTGGATGACCTGGTTACGTGCATAATGTGTAGATGGCAGAGGGAGTTCAAAAGATCAAGAGACATAGGACCAAATAGTTGACAATTATCACAATTCCTAGCAAGATTTCCGATCAGAACACTTGAAAACTCCCCGAGACCCTCTTTCCACCTGATAGCAGAACAGAATGATTGATAAAGAAAGGTACTAATGAGAAGAAAGAAGATTGCTAGACCAGTATGTTGCTCTTTAGAATCATACATTCTGGATCCTTAGATCTCTAGAACCATAAGACCCCCCCCCTTCGGACCCCCCGGGGAACTGTCGACTGACCGTGGCATAACTGTGCTCCAGCTCCTTCTCCCAATCGGTGTCTTGCGGGTATCCAATCAACTCTTTCATGCCCTCCACCTTCCGAATCGCTCCCTTCCTCGTCTCCTCATCCAGCCATTTGGACTCGTTGAACATCTCCACGTACGATCTCCTGATCGATCCGACCATTTCGCCCACCAACTTCACGTTCTCCCGATCGAAGTGCTTCTCGACGAAGACGCGGAGGGCGGCTTTCGGCGTCTTGTCGATGATGAACTGCAAGGAGATATTGATTGATTTATGAGTGGGTGATAAGAAACACAGGATGGCGCAACGCCCTGGTACAGCCGCCGACGAACTCTTTCCCAGGTCAACTTTTGTTTTATTATTTCCCAAAGTAATTTGCTAAAGATCCATCGAAACACTGTTTCTCGGACTATTTTCCACTATCGGCATGCGAGACATACTAGAGAGGTTTCACCAAGAAATCTGAATGACCATCGATCGTGGTCCCCGGATTTGAATCCGCTGGATTATGTTTCTGTGATCGTCCTCATGCCATTTTGAAGAAGTCGTGGAACAGTCTCGACGTGGGTCATCTGCGTACAGAGATAGAGATGCTTACCCGCGCCTTTTCAAGGATGCCATCGAAAATTCAAAAAGGAAGAATCGAGAAGTGAAAATGCAGTTTTGTTTTGTACATATTCAATGAAAGTTTGGTCAGATGCGGTGTTGTTTGCATTTTTCGATGATGCACCTATACTTTTGAGCCTTTTGACACCCTGTACATATATCCCGGGAAAACGCAGGAGCGCGCGCCTTTTTCAATTTTCCTAGACAGACGATACCTTCACGCACTCATTCGTATCCTTCGGAAACTCAATCATCCAGTCCAGGTGCGAAATGTAGGTGAAGATGAGGTAGTTGGCAAGGACACGGGGTGGGGTTGATTTGATGATGGTCTCGAGCTGGAAGGAGGATCGGAAGATCAATAGATCAGAAGATCACGAGACTCACATTCTCCGTTTCATTGAAAAAGAGCTGAGAGTCTATCACCCGTGTGTGCTCTATCAACTTCTTTGGATCCACCTTCTCCTTATCAACCATCCTCTCAAGAATCCTCTCAAATTCGATACTTGGAACATGCGTCTTCAAGTCTTGAAGGCTTTCTTCTGTGTAGTTGACATTTTCACCAATCTGGAAACAATCAGTATTTAAGCCCAATTCCCAAGTTTCTCACTTTCATAATCTTCCTGTGCAACTTCTTCACCTCCTTATAATCCGCTTCCACTTCATCTTTCTTCACTCCTCCAATCCCATTTCTTCTCAATAACTGCCCAATGGTCTGAAATTATAGGATAAGATCAAAAGATCGAAAGATCAGATACAGAAATTGGTGCCAATTTGAATTTGTCCTCGGTGATCAACATATTTGAAGAGTACCGAGAGCTCTTCACTTGGAACAACCCGAAACCGACCACATTCAAGTTCGCCATGTTCACAAGCCACTCTGGAATTACAGAATGTCCAATTTTCAGTTGAAAGAAGGTACCATTCAAACTGAAATTGGCTCCATTCCAATTCTGATCCAACACCGGCCATTCTCCAATCTTCCGAATGTTTCCCATCATCTCCTGCATTGTTGTATTGAGTTCTGCGTCTCTCACCTTCAACGGAATACTGTAGTTCTGGGAGTACTGTATAAAGGATTACTGTACCTTAGGATCATCTGCAAGTGACTTGCACTTCGAGTACAGTAGCCTCATCGTGTTCTCAGAGTGCAGACTGGATGTTTCGTTTTTACGGAGGAAGTCTGGAAGACAATAACAGGTGAGTCACACAAATTCTCGAGACAAATCCAGGGCAAATTTCCGTCACGGTGTTTTTCCCTGTGCCACAAATTTGCCACAAATTTGCCCGCATGCCCAGGGAATTTCCCCGTTCCCTGATCGCCTGAGTACCCATATGGTTCCAGCGTGCTTCTATCCTATTGATCTCCCACGTATACAAAGTACACGTCGCATTTGAGAACGGGGATTCCATCGAAAAGTTTGTCGAATCATATATGCCCAGTCGCGGAAGGTCCCGTTTGCCCGTTTGGACCGCATGGGTTGCTAGGTTGTCTATATCTCTACGCTGTCTCCCGACGGCCCTTCTGAACTACAGTAACCTCTACCGTACCTTTCAGTAAAGTGTAGATCGTGAACTGTTTTCCCGCCATATGAGGGCCCTCGATGTGTGCGTGTTCCGCGTACTTTCCACATGCGTGTTGGTAGAAATCGACGCATGGATCGACCGACGGATCTCTCCAACTCGTCTGCAATCAGTTGCTCTTATCACCTCTTATCAGTTGAAGTTGATACCAGTTGATGGGCCAATGTGATGCATTCGGGGGAATCACACACTTTCCGTTTCGTGGATTCCACTGGGGCAACTAGTTTCTCGGCTTGCGGAGCATTCCTATCTCTCGGAGTACCAAAGTTCCTCCATGCCAAGACGGTTGATAACGCGATGATAAGGATAATCACGAGCAACAAGAGGAACGCAATCACTGATACCATTGGACTGTGCCACCATTTCTTGTTCGGCTCCAGGCTCTTCGGAGCTGGTTTCTCGGATGAATTCGCCGGACTTTCTATAAGGAAATCAATTGATTATCTGATAAGAAATCAGTGATCTACCTCGATCCGTTGTCGATGAACTATCCGATATCATACTGAGAATTGTTCAGCAGCAGTCGAAACGTCGAATTGCCGAGGGAAATGAGGGAGGATTCCTATCGATTGATACATTATTTTGATGAGTTGGAATGTCACGTCCTATTTCAAACAAAAGTCACATTTATTGAAAAATCAGAACATTTCGCACTTTTTCGCCGGGTTCATCGGTGATCCAATGGGGCATTTGAACGTCTCCGCAAACTGTTTCATGTGCAAATAAACTCCATTTATACGGTAGTTTCCGAGCGGATGCGAGCTTTCATTCATGTCTTCAATCGGATATTCTGGTGGTGTTGAGCAAAAGTCCTAAAGATCAGAAGTTCAAGAGATCAAAAGATCATATCAGATTACGGTAGCAGCCACATAAAAGTACATCTTGTCAGTGTCGGTGCCTTCCAATCCGAAGATCTCGGGCTCTTTCGACATGTCCATCTTCTTGAATGTCCGCCAATTCGCCTCCACACCCAGTTGGTCAGCGATGAGCTCCTCGAATAGGCTGCTAGCGTTCAGCTAGAAAATTTGACTCAAATGAGCATGTCTCAGGTGTAAATGCTCACATTCTTCCCGTAGTACGGATCGTCAAAGTTCTCATAAGCATCGGCCAAACACTCCAGTCGTCTTATATACTCATCGTCGGTGCTCTTTGTCCACCAGTTGTTCTCTTTTCCATTCTCATCGAAAACATGATGCCAGTACCCGAAACCATGGCCGATCTCATGTGCCAGTATGTTTCCAGTGATTGCCAGCTTCGCGTACATCGGGAATGAAGCATCAAAGAACGGATCGTCAATGAACGGGATCAGAATTGCTAATAAAATGATAATCAGTAGGGATAGAGAGGAATCAGCTCACAAATGCGATTAGAGGTCACCCGATAGTAGGCGTTGACGTCGAGCAGTGGCTCTTCTATGTTGAATGGCGATTCGTTGAGGGTGTTTATTATTCGCATCTGGTTGCGGTATCGTTGAAGTTTCGAGTTGAGAGTGAAGAAAGAGTCCGTGGGGAGGACGTTGAGCTGGAAGAATGGACAGAGTGAGAGAGGATTGGGAATAGGATAGAGCCGGGGGAGAGATCGCCCACGAGAGTAGGACATGTGTAGATAGGAGTGAGTTGAATAGATCGAAAGACATGACAGCTTTGGGCAATTTCTCTAGGAGGGGTGCCTTACTTCAGGTACTCTCTAGACTCACGATGATCTCATCTTTCAGAACTTTAAGACCATTGGAACCATCAGATCCCCCTCGGACCCCCCGGGGAACTGTCGACTGACCGTGGCATAACTGTGCTCCAACTCCTTCTCCCAATCGGTGTCTTGCGGGTATCCAATCAACTCTTTCATGCCCTCCACCTTCCGAATCGCTCCCTTCCTCGTCTCCTCATCCAGCCATTTGGACTCGTTGAACATCTCCACGTACGATCTCCTGATCGATCCGACCATTTCGCCCACCAACTTCACGTTCTCCCGATCGAAGTGCTTCTCGACGAAGACGCGGAGGGCGGCTTTCGGTGTCACTTTGATTATCAACTGCAGAGAATGTGTCAATTGACTGATAAGTGAGTGATAAGAAATACAGGGGGGAGGGGCGCAAAAGTACAGGTGCACGAGTTTGACGCCTGGTACACAGGTACATCCGTCGTTTACCAGACCAATTTTTTTTGTTTATTTTCATGCTTATTGTTTGACCATTTCTCAGAGCAATTAATGAGAGTCCATCGAAACACTGCTTCCCAGCCACTATAGGGATGGAGATCATTTCATCGTGGTCACCGGATTTGAATCCGCTGGATTATGTTTCTGTGATCGTCCTCACGCCATTTTGAAGTCGTGGAACAGTCTCGACGTGGGTCATCTGCGTACAGAGATAGAGATGCTCACCCGCGCCTTTTCAAGGATGCCATCGAAAATTCAAAAAGGCAGGATCGAGAAGTGAAAATGCAGTTTTGTTTTGTACATATTCAATGAAAGTTTGGTCAGATGCGGTGTTGTTTGCATTTTTCGATGATGCACCTATACTTTTGAGCCGCCCTGTACATATATCCCGGGAAAACGCGTAGCGCGCGAATTTTTCAATTTTCCCTAGACAGACAATACCTTCACACATTGATTCGTGTCCTTCGGAAACTCAATCATCCAGTCCAGGTGCGAAATGTAGGTGAAGATGAGGTAGTTGGCAAGGACACGGGGTGGGGTTGATTTGATGATGGTCTCGAGCTGGAAGGAGGATCGGAAGATCAAGAGATCAGAAGATCACGAGACTCACATTCTCAGTTTCATTGAAAAAGAGCTGAGAGTCTATCACCCGAGTGATCTCTATCAACTTCTTCGGATCCACCTTCTCCTTATCAACCATCCCCTCAAGAATCCTCTCAAATTCGATACTTGGAACATGCGTTTTCAGATCTTGAAGGCTTTCTTCTGTGTAGTTGACACTCTTACCAATCTGGAAACAATCAGTGTTTAAGCCCAATTCCCAAGTTTCTCACTTCCATAATCTTCCTGTGCAACTTCTTCACCTCCTTAATATCCGCTTCCACTTGATCTTTCTTCACTCCTCCAATCCCATTTCTTCTCAATAACTGTCCAATGGTCTGAAATCAACGGATAAGATCAAAAGATCGAAAGATCAGATACAGAAATTGGCGCCAATTTGAATTTGTCTTCGGTGATCAACATATTTGAAGGGTAAAACGAGTTTCGCACTTGGAACAATCCGAAACCGACCACATTCAAGTTTGCCATGTTCACAAGCCACTCTGGAATTACAGAATGTCCAATTATCAGTCGAAAAGAGGTACCGTTCAAACTGAAATTGGCTCCATTCCAATTCTGATCCAACACCGGCCATTCTCCAATCTTCCGAATGTTTCCCATCATCTCCTGCATTGTCGTGTTGAGTTCTGCGTCTCTCACCTTCAACGGATTACTGTAGATCGGGGAGTACGGTATAAAGGACTACTGTACCTTAGGATCATCTGCAAGTGATTTGCACTTCGAGTACAGTAGTCTCATCGTGTTCTCAGATGGAATAGTGGATGTTTCGTTTTTACGGAGGAAGTCTGGAAGACAATAACAGGTGAAATGCGTGGTGCACTATGCGGACAAGACTGTTTGCACCTAATGGTTGAACCTCTCTCTTCCCACAGTGCTCTTCCACTGGGAAACGTGCGTACAGCAATGAATGAAACACCGACTGGTCTAGGAGAACGGCCCCCACGCACATAGCTACCCATCTGGTTCCAGCGTGCTTCTATCCTATTGATCTCCCACGTATACAAAGTACACGTCGCATTTGAGAACGGGGATTCCACCGAAAAGTTTGTCGAATCATATATGCCCAAGCTCCCGACGTCGGCAAAGGTCCCGTTTGGTCGTTTGGACGGCATGCGTTGCTAGGTTGTCTACATCTCTACACTGTCTCCCGACGGCCTTCTGAACTACAGTAATCCTACCGTACCTTTCAGTAAAGTGTAGATCGTGAACTGCTTTCCCACCGTATGAGGGCCCTCGATGTGTGCGTGTTCCGCGTACTTTCCACATGCGTGTTGGTAGAAATCGACGCATGGATCGACCGACGGATCCCTCCAACTCGTCTGTAATCAGTTGCTCTTATCACCTCTTATCAGTTGAAGTTGATACCAGTTGATGGGCCAATGTGATGCATTCGGGGGAATCACACACTTTCCGTTTTGTGGATTCCACTGGGGCAACGAGTTTCTCGGCTTTCGGAGCAGTCCTATCTCTCGGAGTACCAAAGTTCCTCCATGCCAAGACGGTTGATAAGGCAATGATAAGGATAATCACTAACATAACAAGGAACGCAATCACTGATACCATTGGACTGTGCCACCATTTCTTCTGTGGCTCAAGGCTCTTCGGAGCTGGTTTCTCGGATGAATTTGCCGGATTTTCTATAAAGAAATCAATTGATTATGTGATAAGAAATCAGTTATCTACCTCGATCCGTTGTCGATGAAGTATCCGATATCATACTGAGAATTGTTCAGCAGCAGTCGAAACGTCGAATTGCCGAGGGAAATGAGGGAGGATTCGTATCGATTGATACATTGTTTTGATGAGTTGGAATGTCACGTCCTATTTCAAATAAAAGTCACATTTATTGAATAATCAGAACATTTCGCACTTTTTCGCCGGGTTCATCGGTGATCCAATGGGGCATTTGAACGTCTCCGCAAACTGTTTCATGTGGGAATACACTCCGTTTACACGGTAGTTGTCCAGTGGATGCGATCTTGAATTGATATCTTCAATCGGGTCTTCTGGTGGTGTTGCGCAAAAGTCCTAAACATCAGAAGTTCAAGAGATCAAAAGATCATATCAGATTACGGTTGCAGCCACATAAAAGTACATCTTGTCAGTGTCGGTGCCTTCTAATCCGAAGATCTCGGGCTCTTTCGACATGTCCATCCTCTTGAATGTCCGCCAATTCGTCTCAACACCCAGTTGGTCAGCGACAAGCTCTTCGACCAGTTCGGTGGCGTTCAGCTGGAAAATTTGAAGCAAATGAGCATGTATCTGATGCAAATGCTCACATTCTTTCCGTAGTACGGATCGTCAAAGTTCTCATAGGCATCTACCAAACAGTCCAGTCGTTTTTGATACTCATCGTCGTTGTTTTTTGTCCACCAATTGTTCGTTTTTCCATTCTCATCGTAAGCATAACTCTCGAATCCGAAACCATGTCCTATTTCGTGAGCCATTGTGTTTCCAGTGATCGCCAGCTTCGCGTACATCGGAAATGAGGCATCAAGGAACGGATCGTCAATGTACGGGATCAGAATAGCTGATAAGGGATGAATATCAGTTGGGACGGAAGCAGAATCAACAAACCGAGTAGATTGGTCGTAAAGTCATAGTAGGCGTTGACGTCGAGTAGTGGCTCTTCTATGTTGAATGGCGATTCGTTGAGGGTGTTTATTATTCGCATCTGGTTGCGGTATCGTTGAACTTTCGAGTTGAGAGTGAAGAAAGAGTCCGTGGGGAGAGCGTTGAGCTGGAAGACTGGACAGATTGAGGACCAGCCCCTGGATGGACATCTGGGGAAGTTGACATATGGAACTCTTCCCACAGCACGTTGTCTATCGATGGAATGACTGAAAAACCGACTCCTCTAGGAAAATATTCATAAAGAAGATAAGAAAACGCGCCTAAATATAATACTCACTCCTCCAGCAGAAAAGTAAGTTTTTCGGTGGGCAATTGCTTTTCAGCCCTTGTTGGACTGATCAGGACTGTATTTTGTCTCGATAGACTCAAAATGATTGCCGTACAATGCACTTCAAGGGTACAATGTTAGCCAGCGTTTCAGGCTGTGTGAAGAAGCAAGAGACATCGCTGCTTCAAGCATTATGAATAACATGAAAATCCCCAAATATTTTAGATTGACAGGTTCAGGAAATCACTAGTTCTACAGGTTCAAGACCCATAGGCGCGTGAAATCCCTTGAAGCTTAGCACTCTTGAAACGAACCGATCTCTCGGACACATTAGAGCTCACAAGATACATTGAACTGTAAGGGGGACATGCGGGGACACATGGAACATATGAGGCGAGTGGTACAGATAGGAGAGGAGAAAAGCATAGAGATGTACTGCAGAGAGGTAGAAACACAGGGGAACACAATGGAGGTGGGAAAGCTGGGGACATACAGGGACAAATGTTCTAAAGGACTGCCGAGACCGTAGGGAGACATGCGGGGACATGCGGGGACAAGTTGGGACAGAGTGGGGACAAATGGGCGACACATCTGTCCTTTAGAACACCTGCGTCTATGCTCATGTCGCCTCCTCTTGTTTCCCTATGACTCCTGCCTCACACATGTCCCCACTCTGTCCCCAACTGTCTGCCTCCTCTATTATATCGCGATTGCCCGAGCGTGCGCGTTTGGGGGCGTGGCATGTCAAAAAAAAAATGTGCGTATGTGACAGCGATTATCTCAACTCCCACTGAACCGATTTTGCCCAATTTTGGCACAGGGGTCAGAAAGGATGACCGCATGATGCACGTCAATTTTCTAAGCGATCTGTCAACTTTTACGGCTTCTGGACTTCTTTTTGTGTTTTTGGCCTGTTATTTGTGCCTCTGGGAATGTGCGTCGCTCGATCTTCCCAGAGGCAAATTTCCCCAGAGGCCCACTCCGAGCGGACCGAGGTGTTCCTATTTTTGCGAAACAGCGAGGACATTACCGTCGACCAGGTCAGCGCAAACGATCGACTCTGTGGCGCAGTGGTAACGCGCTTTCTTTTCGTTTTTTGAGTCCCAAGTTCGTGGTCACTCCGTGACAAATGTTTTTTTTTCTTAGAAATGAAGATACTCATTCGACGTGGTAACAGGCCGCGAAGCGGTCTGAAGCAGGGAGCATCAGCTACCGCCGCAGCGTTAGCTGCGGAGGTAGCGTCAGCTCCCTGAGCCCCGCAGGGCTAGGGGATTCGGGCCGAAGGCCAAGAATCCCCTAGTCTGCCTCCTCTATTATATCGCGATTGCCCGAGCGTGCGCGTTTGGGGGCGTGGCATGTCAAAAAAAAAATGTGCGTATGTGACAGCGATTATCTCAACTCCCACTGAACCGATTTTGCCCAATTTTGGCACAGGGGTCAGAAGTATTGACCGCATGATGCACGTCAATTTTCTAAGCGATCTGTCAACTTTTACGGCTTCTGGACTTCTTTTTGTGTTTTTGGCCTGTTATTTGTGCCTCTGGGAATGTGCGTCGACTCGATCTTCCCAGAGGCAAACTTCCCCAGAGGCGCACCACGAGCGAACCAAGGTGTTCCTAATGTTGCGAAACAGCGAGGACATTACCGTCGACCAGGTCAGCGCAATCTGCCGACCCTGTGGCGCAGTGGTAGCGCGTTTCCTTTTGGTTTTTTAGGTCCCAAGTTCGTGGTCACTCCGTGACAAATGTTTTTTTTTTGGTAACAGGCCGCGAAGCGGCCTGAAGCAGGGAGCCTGAGCTACCGCCGCAGCGTTAGCTGCGGAGGTAGCGTCAGCTCCCTGAGCCCCGCAGGGCTAGGGGATTCGGGCCGAAGGCCAAGAATCCCCTAGTCCCAAACTGTCCCGATATGTCCCAATATGTCCCAACATGTCCTCGCATGTTTCCCTAGAGTCTCGTCTGTTTCATTTAACCGCATTTTGTTACCCTATGCCTCCTGCCTCCCAGTGAGTTCAAAAGATCAAGGGACGCCAAAGTGATCATTTGAGAGATGCTGGGTCAAATGTCTTTAAAATCACTGATAAGCAACCTAAAATCAATAGAAATGCAAGTGCACTGGATCTTTAGATCTCTAGAACCATCAGATCCCCCCCTCGGAGCCCCCGGGAACTCTCGACTGACCGTGACATAACTGTGCTCCAACTCCTTCTCCCAATCGGTGTCTTGCGGGTATCCAATCAACTCCTTCATGCCCTCCACCTTCCGAATCGCTCCCTTCCTCGTCTCCTCATCCAGCCATTTGGACTCGTTGAACATCTCCACGTACGATCTCCTGATCGATCCGACCATTTCGCCCACCAACTTCACGTTCTCCCGATCGAAGTGCTTCTCGACGAAGACGCGGAGGGCGGCTTTCGGTGTCTTGTCGATGATGAACTGCAAGGAGATATTAATTGATTGATAAGTGGGTGATAAGAGATAACAGACCTTCACACATTGATTCGTGTCCTTCGGAAACTCAATCATCCAGTGGAACTGCGAAATGTAGGAGAAGATGAGGTAGTTGGCAAGGACACGGGGTGGGGTTGATTTGATGATGGTCTCGAGCTGGAAGGAGGATCAGAAGATCAAGAGATCAAGAAATCATGAGACTCACGTTCTCAGTTTTATTGAAAAAGAGGTCAGAGACTTCCGCCCGTGTGTGCTCTATCAACTTCTTCGGATCCACCTTCTCCTTATCAACCATTAACTCGAGAATCCGTTCGAAGTCGATACTTGGAACGTGAGTCTTCAGATCTTGAAGGATTTTTTCCTCCGTTTCGTTGGTATTTTGACCAATCTGGAACAGTTGGACCTTGTTTTCCAGGACTGAGGTCTCTGAGCCTAGGGGAGCCAATCAAAAACACTCACTTTCATAATCTTCCTGTGCAACTCCTTCACCTCTTTATAATCCGCTTCCACTTGATCTTTCTTCACTCCTCCAATCCCATTTCTTCTCAATAACTGCCCAATGGTCTGAAATCAACGGATAAGGTCAAAAATCGAAAGATCAGATACAGAAATTGGCGCCAATTTGAATTTTTCGGGGGAAATCAACATATTCGCAGTGAACCAAGAGTTTCGCACTCGAAACAACCCGAATCCGACGACATTTAAGTTTGCCATGTTCACAAGCCAATCTGGATTTACAGAATGTTCCATTTTCAGTTGAAAGAAGGTACCGTTCAAATTGAAATTGGCTCCATTCCAATTCTGATCCAACACCGGCCATTCTCCAATCTTCCGAATGTTTCCCATCATCTCCTGCATTGTTGTGTTGAGTTCTGCGTCTCTCACCTTCAACGGATTACTGTAGTTCTGGGAGTACTGTACCAGTGGTTACTGTACCTTAGGATCATCTGCAAGTGACTTGCACTTCGAGTACAGTAGTCTTATCGTGTTCTCAGATGGCAAATTGGACGTTTCGTTTTTACGGAGGAAGTCTGGAAGAGAGTGTAGTTAGCGCATGATTACAGTAACCCTACAGTATTCTAGGGAGCCACTGGGAGATTCAGAATACAGTAATCTTCTTCTTGACCTACAGTACTCTTAACCCTACCATGTTAACTATCTGAACTACAGTGTCATGCGTCAGAAGTTCGTGGACCTGTTGGGACACTCCGGCAGTTAGTTCAATAGCTGAAATTACACGGCCCTAACTTTCAAGACAATCCGGGGCTCGATCATGAAAGCCCTCAACGTCTGCGCAGAGAAAGATGAGAACAATGGCTCTGGGGTCTTCAATTGTCTAGAAATTCCGTCCGGAGAGTGGGCAAGGAGGTCCCTGTTTCCTACCCAACTCAGGTCGAAGGGAAGCGTTCAAGGAGGCATTGCTCAAGAACCGGATAACTTTATCCGGCGATTACCTCCGTTCAGTGGCCAACACCTTTCCAAAGCGTCATGTAAACTACAGTAATCCTACCGTACCTTTCAACAAAGTGTAGATCGTGAACTGCTTTCCCGACGTCCGAGAGTCAGTATGTGCGTGTTCCGCGTACTTGCCACATGAGTGTTGGTAGAAATCGACGCATGGATCGACCGACGGATCCCTCCAACTCGTCTGCAATCAGTTGCTCTTATCACCTCTTATCAGTTGGAGTTGATACCAATTGATGGGCCAATGTGATGCATTCGGGGGAATCACACACTTTCCGTTTCGTCGATTCCACTGGGGCAACTAGTTTCTCGGCTTTCGGAGCATCTTGAACACTTGAACCATCAGAATTCCCCCATGTCAAGACGAATGATAAGGCGATGATAAGGATAATCACCAGCATAACAAGGAACGCAATCACTGATACCATTGGATTATGCAACCATTTCTTGTTCGGCTTCGCATTCTTCGCAGCTGATATCTCTTTCTCTTTTTGCTTTTCGGATGGATTTGTTGCACTTTCTATGGGGGAAATCAATTGATTATTCGATAAGAAATCAGTGATCTACCTCGATCCGTTGTCGATGAATTATCAGGTATCATACTGAGAATTGTCCAGCAATAGTCGAAACTTCGAATTAGGGAGAGAAATGAGGGAGGATTTGGATCGATTGATACAATATCTTGATGAGTTGGGATGTCACGTTCTATATTTCTCAGAACAGCGTGTATCTGGGATTTGTTGGCCTGGGCTCTGCCACGTCACTAAGGCTACAACTATATAGGCGTCTGGAAGACGTTGGTGCTGCCAGAGTGGTGAAGTGCTGTCAGTATTGCAACTGACGTGGTAGTGCCAATAGTGCTGCCAAGAGTCCAATAGTTCCAACCTAGTTGCTGGCCTAGTTAGTACTGCCAGAGTTCAGTCAGAGTTATCGTTAGTTCCGGTGGAAACACCGCCGAGATATCCATAACAAGACATCTTCAGCGCTGTTAAAGATCAATCAGTGTGATTTGAGCACTGATAAGCCGTAGGATTGATTGGGGTATATTGAAGCTCTGGGACATTTTCTGGATGTCTAGGGTCTGAACGAGTGGAGTACCAACAGAAACCTTTTCATCCCTTCAGAATAACAAATCAAAACAGTTCGCACTTCTTCTCCGGATTCATCGTCGATCCCAGTGGGCAGTTGTAAGCCTCCGCGAACTCTCTCATATTGGAAAAGACTCCATTCACCCGAAAGCTGTTTGTCGCGTGAACGAATTGGAGTTGGACATTGAGCGGCAATGTTCTGGGGGTTTCACACCATACCTAAACAGAGGAAGGTAGATCATGGGTCCATAGATTCTCACCGAAGCGGCAATCTGAAAGAACAGCCGATCCTTGTCATATCCCTCGAAACCAATCAGATCGTTCGCATCGTTGGACAGTCCGATTCTCTTGTGGGTCAACCAATTGGCCTTCGCTCCCAACTGATCAGCAATCATTTCGTACCGTGTCTGTTTTCCGTTCAGCTGGAAAATGAGCATATAAATGCCTTTGAGTAGCAGTTTGGATCAGCCCAATCGAGGCGGTCGTGAAAAGCAGAAGATGTGCTTCAGAAGACGTCAAACTTTATGGATCACTTTGAAAATATACGTGCACCTTGCGGTCAATACTTCTGAGCTATGCGCTGAAAATGGGCTGAAATGGTCCACACATCCTTTGCCTTTTATAATAGAATAAGAGACATACAGACGCCCGCGCTTCTCAACTCGAAACTCACATTCCTACCGTAATCCGGATCGTCGTAATTGTCATACTGGTCCACGAGGCACTGGAACCTCTTCTGATACTCCTTCCGGTCCTTCGCCTCCCACCAATCCTTCATAACACCATTCGCATCGTAGTTCATCGATATGGAATCAAATCCATGCCCAATCTCATGAGCCACCACTACTCCGGCGCCGGCGAGTTTTGCGTACATTGGGAAGGAGGAGTCGAATGCCGGATCGTCGAAAATCGGAGTGTAGATGGCTGAAGAAGTGGAGGATTGATCCAATTGATGAAGTTTGAACATACTCAATCTGTTCTTCAATCGGTTATATACCGCGTTGGCGGTTAGAAGTCCATGGTTGACGGGAAGAAAAAGCGATCCGGAAAGTAAATACTCAATGTTGTCTTCTACGTTGAACTTGTAAAGTTTTGTGTTGATTGTTGTCAGGCTGTCGCCGGGATGGAGGTCGAGCTGAAAATGAAGATAACTCAAGAGATACAAGAGATAGGGGAAAATGATCTACTGATAACTTGTAGATAACTGAATAAGGATTGTTTTTGCAATTGGTAACATTTTGATAGCTCTACGTTCAACCGAGTTATCACTCTGATAAGGCACACCTACCGTCTGATAGCGTTGCTCCATCGATTCCAGATATCCTTCCGGATATCCAACCATTTTCTGCATCCCCTTCATCTTCCTGATAGCATTCTGTTTCGTTCCCTCACTAAGCCACGTGGATTCCTTGAACATTTGCACGTAGGACTCATTGAACGCGTCGACCATCTCCGACACCAATTTCGTGTTCTCCGGGTCAATATACTTCCGAATCAATAGTCCATGAGCCGCTTGTGGCATTGACTGTATGACATTCTGTATTCTAGAGGGTATTGATTAACTGATGAGTGATATCACCTTCACACAATCATACGTTGTAGCGTTTCGCTCGATCGCAAAATTAACGTAGACGAATTTGAACATGTTGGCGAGCACTTGGTTCGGAGTCTCGTCAATGATCTTCTGGAGCTAAAAGATCAAGTGATTAAAAGATCAATTATTCTAGCTTACAGTATCTTTTTGTCCAAAGAAGAAGTCTTGGTTCCAAACGACAATCTTGTTCTGTCTCACTTGATCCCATTTGACCCTATCCGTTTCCAGTACACTTTTGAAGATCCGCTCAAAGTTCACACTCGGAACAGCTCGTTTCAAATCGTCAAAGGACGCTATCTCAACCTTCGAGTTGTCCTGCGCACTCGCTCTCTCGATTCTCTCGATCAGATCTTTGACTTCGAATAGTTCCCTATCGCTCGCCTGGGTATGTCTTCGTAGACGTTCCAGCATCGATTGCATCTTCTGATATTAGGACATGTCTTTATAGATACTACTTTCTAACTCCGGCAGGAGACCTATGCTCCTTCATTGTATTAACCCTGAAACCAAGGACTTTTTCGCCTCTACTGTTTTGGAACTCCTTATTTCGTAGCCACACTCACTTCATTCCCCCGTCCACTTTCATACCATATATTGTAAATAGCATTAACCGTATGTAACCCCACTATCATCCCATACCTTTACATTCTTGTTCGATATTCTGTTTTGTTTTCAACCAACGGGTAAAGCTCTTGCGGGCTCATACCTGTTAGGACCTTTATACGAATAAAGCGAAATATATATAAAATAGATACCGTTCTCAGACAGATTTTGGCTAGTAAAACCTCCTAGAATTGTTGAACTCACCACTAACGCCGGAGCTATATCGATTGGGCGCGGACCCGCAACGGCCAGTTGTTTAGTGAATTCCACTGCCAACTCGAACAGGCCAAAGTGCATTTTTGTGATCTTTCCCAGGTTGATGAGCATTTCTGGAACTCTCAATGCTCAGCTATCAAGTTTCCATCAAGTTACCGTTCAAATCGAAATTCGCTGGGTTCCAATTGTCATCGATAAGCGACGATGGCCCGATTTCGGATATTTTGTTCAGCACGCCTTGTTCATCAAACTGAAATTGGAAAAGATGGGCGGAAACCAGGAGGGATGTACCCTTTGAGACGTTGTCTCGCACTTCTGGAACAACATCTTCATAAGGGTCTCCGATAGCAAAGTGGGTTTCTCATCGTTATGGAGGAATGCTGGAAAAGTATGAAGAGCAGGTGCTGTGCCCGAAAGCGCGCCAACGAAAGCAAAACGAGAACCGTACTGTGACAGCGGCGGCCTAAGCTCCCTAAATCGTAGGAAAGACGGCCAGCTGTGCAGTCTCTCCTCCCTACCAATCAGGGTTGCACCGAATTCCGTTTTCCGTGTTCCGTTTTGAAAAACACTGCTTCCGTTTCCGTTTTCCGTTTTCCGTTTCGTGAAAAAGTCATTTTCGTGCAACCCTGCTACAAATGAAAGAAAAATAAGACACCAAGCATCAGAGCTGGGCGGAATTCTGACTTCCGCCTTCTGGATGCTCAAAATCGCACTTCCGCCCAGCTCTGCCAGGTGACCCGCTCCCGCTCTTTATCATTTTATCTATCTAAAGGACATCACAATCACTTTTCGTGTCTAGTGTAGAAGAACGACTCCGTCCGCCGAAAGGGAGCCCCGTCACAGTACCTTTCATCAAATTAGTCACAATTGTGGTTTTAAAATCCAACTGATCGCCTTTCGTTATGTCTTTTGTGTACCGTCCACATGTGTATTTGAAGAAATCATCACACGGATCAACTGTCGGATCCTTCCAATTGTGCTGATATCAATTCCTTATCACTGATAATCAATCGCTTCTAACTCACCAGTCTATGGGCCAAATGGAGACATTCCGGTGTGTCACACACATTCTTCTTGCTCTTTTCATCCGTATTCTCTGGAGGTTTGATAATCGCCAGTACTATCAGTGCAATGATAAGAGATATCACTATCACTGTCCCAATGATTAGGAGAACACGAAGGCGGGTGTTCATCTTCTGGTTATTGATCGATTTTGATCCCTTATCCTTATCAGTCTGCTTCTGGTTCTCTGGTTTCTTGTCCTTCTTCGGTTTACCCTTCGTATCAGTTGTCTTCCGCGTTTCCCGCTTTTTCCGCTTCTCTGGTTTCTCCTTCTTTGGTTTACTCTTTGTCTTCCCTTTCGTTAGTTCCTTTTTGAATCCCATTCTCTTTCAGCGAATCTGAAAATATATGTACGTTTGACTCAACTGGAAAATCAACTGGAATCGATACCTTTTTGTTTACTTTTGCAATTTGAAGAATTTAAAACTGAGACACTGAGGGGAAGTTTCCAGTTTCTCTGCTTGCCAAGGCACGTGGAAACAAAGGAGAATGTCACGTTCTACATTGAACTTGTGTTTTGTTTTGAGAAAGTATTTGATAGAGAAACTATTCAAAATCCATTTCATCTATTCAGAAAAACAGCTCGCACTTCTTCTCCGGATTCATCGGCGATCCCAGCGAGCAGTTGTAAGCCTCCGCGAACTCTCTCATATTCGAAACCACTCCATTCACCCGAAAACTCGCCGTCGGGTGGTATTGTGTGAGTTGGACATTGAGCGGGTATGTGCTGGATGGGGAGCACCACATCTGAACAGAGATGTGTCTATAGGTTGGAGGCACTGCTAAACCGCTGGCGTGTACGCCGAGAACACGCTGGCGGACCCGCTGCGTGTCCGCTGAGTACACGCCAGCGGTTTAGCAGTGGGGATTCTCACCAAAGCGGCAATCTGAAAGAACAGCCGATCCTTGTCATATCCCTCGAAACCAATCAGATCGGTCGCATTGGATAATCCCATTCGTTTATGGGTCATGAAATTGATTTTGTTTCCCAGCAAGTCAGCAATCATTTCTCCTAGTGTCTTCTTTCCTTTCAGCTGGAAAATGTGCAATTTTTGAGTTCAGAAGTGACACTCACATTCCTACCGTAATCCGGATCGTCGTAATTGTCATACTGGTCCACGAGGCACTGGAACCTCTCCTGATACTCCTTCCGATCCTTCGCCTCCCACCAATCCTTCCAGATGCCATTCCCATCGTAGTTCATACACAAGGAATCGAATCCATGACCAATCTCATGAGCCAGCACCACTCCAATTCCTCCGAGTTTTGCGTACATTGGGAAGGTGGAGTCGAATGCCGGATCGTCGAAAATCGGAGTGTAGATGGCTGAAGGAGTGGAGGAAGATGAGTTGGCA
Source organism: Caenorhabditis macrosperma (assembly GCA_963932285.1). NCBI lineage: Eukaryota > Metazoa > Nematoda > Chromadorea > Rhabditida > Rhabditidae > Caenorhabditis > Caenorhabditis macrosperma. Next base: position 14,475,670 of record OZ010621.1, on the reverse strand, counting down.
AAGTTTGGACACACCTATACTATTTTTGTATGGATTATATTCTGCGCCGGGCACTAGGTGGGACATTCTGGCGGGAAGAAAAAGTGATCCGGAAAGTAAATACTCAATGCGGTCTTCGGCGTTGAACTTGTGAAGTTTCACGTTGACTGTTGTTATACTGTCGGTGGGTTTGATGTCGAGCTGAAAAATGGATATAACTCAAGAGATACGAGAGATATAGTGAAGTGGCCAACTGATAACTTGTAGATAATCAAATAAGGATTGTTTTTGCAGTTGATGACATTTTGATAGCTCTGCGTTCAATCAAGTTATCACTCTGGAAAGGCACACCTACCGTCAGATAGCGTTGCTCCATCGATTCCAGATATCCTTCCGGGTATCCAATCATTTTCTGCATCCCCTTCATCTTCTTGATAGCATTCTGTTTCGTTCCCTCACTGAGCCACGTGGATTCCTTGAACATTTGCACGTAGGACTCATTGAACGCGTCGACCATCTCCGACACCAATTTCGTATTCTCCGGGTCGATATATTTCCGAATCAATAGTCCATGAGCCGCTTGTGGCATTGAGTTCATCACATACTGTATTCTACAGGGTAATGATCTACTGATAAGCGGTATCACCTTCACACAATCATCCATTAGAGCGGCTCGCTCCACCACAAAATAGATGTAGTAGAAGATGATCGTGTTGGCGAGCACTTTGTTTGGAGTGTCGTCAATGATTTTCTGGAGCTGTAAAAACAAAAGATCAAGAGATCAATTATCCCAGCTCACAGTTTCTTTTCGTCCAAAGAAGAAGTCCTGTTCAACAGCAACAATCATATTCTGTCTCACTTGGTCCCATTTGACCCTATCCGTTTCCAGTACACTTTTGAAGATCCGCTCAAAGTTCACACTCGGAACAGCTCGTTTCAAATCGTCAAAAGACGCCGTTTCAATTTTTAAATGGTCGTAAAACCCCGCTCTCTCGATTCTCATCAATAGATTTTGGGCCTCGACCAGGTCCTTCTCTCTGGATTGGGTGAGTCTTCCGAGTTGATACAGCATCCATCGAATCTTCTGAAAGTAGACTGGTTTCGGAGAAATCTCTACGTCTCGAGATTTCTGTACGCTTTGAGACAGAGAAATCACCTGAGTACAACCATCAGAAGTGACATTGTCGAACTCACATCAAACGCCCGAACTTTATCGATTGTGATCGGACCCGCAACGGCCAATTGTCTAGTGTAGTCCGCTATCAACTCGAATAGACCAAAGTGCATTTTTGTGATCTTTCCCAGGTTGATGAGCATTTCTGCAACTCTCAATGCTCAGCTATCTAGTTTCCATAAAGTTACCATTCAAATCGAAATTCGCAGAACTCCAACTGTCATCGAAAAGCGACGATGGCCCAATTTTGGCGATATTACCTAAGACTTCTTGTAGATCAAACTGAAATTGAGAAAGATAAGAAAGGGGCGGAAACCAAGAGACATGTACCCTTTGAGATGTTGTCTTGCACTTCTGGAACAGCATCTTCATAAGGCTCTCCGATCGGAATGCGGGTTTCTCATCGTTATGGAGGAATGCTGAAAGTGTGGACGGATGAGAGATTCAGAGTTGGAAAGAGCCAAGAAACAACAAAAAGCTGTTTCGAGAGCTATCCAGCCACCGCCCAGCAAAATAACCGTACCTTTTATCAAATTGTTGATAATCGCACTTTTCAAATTCCAATGACCTGCGACATGCTTAGTGTACCGTCCACACGTGTATTTGAAGAAATCATCACACGGATCAACTGTCGGATCCTTCCAATTGTGCTGATATCAATTCCTTATCACTGATAATCAATCGCTTCTCACTCACCAGTCTATGGGCCAAATGGAGACATTCTGGTGTGTCACACACATTCTTCTTGCTCTTTTCATCGGTATTCTCTGGAGGTTTGATAATCGCCAGTACTATCAGTGCAATGATAAGAAATATCACTATCACGGCCCCAATGATTAGGAGAACACGTAGACGGGTGTTCATCTTCTGGTTATTGATCGATTTTGATCCATTATCCTTATCAGTCTGCTTCCGGTTCTCTGGTTTCTTGTCCTTCTTCGGTTTACTCTCCGTTAGCTCCTTTTTGAATCCCATTCTCTTTCAGCGAATCTGAAAATATATGTACGTTTGACTGAAAATCAACTGGAATCGATACCTTTTTATTTACTTTTAGTACTTGAAATTGAGATAATGAGAGATGCTTCCAGTTTCTCTGTTCGCCGAGGCACGTGGAAATGGAGGAGAAGGTCACGTTCCACTTGGAAATGCCTCTGATTATTGTTTCCGTAAAGGTATACAGTTTAGGGATGATTGAGCATTTCTGCAACTTTGAAAGTTGTTGCTCCGACGCTCTTTGGTACTGCTGGGGGCTCAAATGGAACCGATTTGACTGCTAGAAGTGGGAAAACACTGAATGGATGTGAATCCTTCATTTCTGGGGCTCCTGGTACTGCTGAGAAGGATTTGATAAGAGCGATAGACTTTTCGAGCATCTGGAGCACAAAATCAGGGTCGAGCATCTTTGACGTTGCTTGAGCACTAATTTTGCTTCCGAGCTTCCATGAAACATGTCCCACCTTCAGGGAGAGATACAGGGACAAGTTGGGACAAATGGGGACGCGTGGAACCGGGTGAATAAGCGGAGGGACGCAGGGCGCATAGGGAGCAAGAGGTAGTGAGATGAGCGAGGACGCAGGTGTTCTAAACGACAGCCGAGACCGTATGGAGACATGCGGGGACATGCGGGGACAAGTTGGGACATATTGGGACAGAGTGAGGACAAATGGGCGACACATCTGTCCTTTAGAACACCTGCGTCTCTGCTCATGTCACCTCCCCTTGTTCCCCTATGCCTCCTGCCTCCCACGTGTCCCCATTCTGTCCCCGACTGTCCCAACATGTCCCAACATGTCCCAACATGTCCGTACGCGTCCCCGCGTGCCTTCCAAGAATCTCGTCTTTCCCTTAGAACACCTGTGTCTTTGCTCGTCTCACCGCCTTTTGTTTTCATGTGTCCCCATTTGTCCCAAATGTCCCATTCCTCCTTGTTATCATTATATCATTATCAGAGGCCCAGAACTGTTCATCTGTTCCTTTTGAAGCATTCATTCCAATACTCTCCTCTAATGAGCATTTCAGAATAGTTCGCACTTCTTCTCGGGATTCATCGGCGATCCAACTGGGCATTTGAACGTCTCCGCGAACGCCTTCATGTTCGAAACGACTCCATTGACACGGAAGGACGGAGTCGGATGGACACTCTTCAACTGCTGGTCTAGTGGAATCTTATCTCTACACCAACCCTAAACAAATCAAACGATCAGATTGATTATCATCAATTCAAACACTCTCACCAGAGCCATCACCTGAAAGAACAACTTATCAGTGTCGTGGCCTTCGAATCCAACGATATCCGACGGACTGGACGTTCCGATCCTCTTGTGGGTGATCCAGTTGACACGACTGCCCAGATGGTCAGTGATCACTTCGCCGAGAACTTTTGATCCGTTTAGCTGGTAAGATGGACATGTTCTGATTGAGTGATATGCTTCGAAAGCTCTGATATCCTATATTGAACTTCATAAAAGCGTCGGGGGCTGCTAGGGTCCTGATGAAGTTGTCAGAGTTTTTTTTTTGAGCTTCTAAGACATGGATAGCGTTGTCTGTCTTACGCAGAACTGCCAAGGCTAGAATAGGCCAGAATAGTGCTGCCAGGGCTGCCAGAGGACACCCATAGAACCCCCCCCCCCCCCCCCCACTCACATTTTTCCCGTAATCCGGGTCAATATAGTTGTCATACTGCTCAACAAAGCACTTTTTCTTGTTCGAATACGCGTCAATGTCATCTATCTTTGTCCAAAAAATCCTCTGAACGCCATTCTCATCATAGTAGATGCCAGTCGGATCGAAGCCGTGTCCAATCTCGTGACCCAACACACTTCCTGCTCCACCCAGTTTCGCGAACATTGGGAACGAGGGGTCGAAGGTGGAAGCGTCAAAGACAGGGTTGAACACGTCTGGAAAAGCGGGAATTTGATTTGGAGAACGAGTAGTGGAATACTCACTTAGAAAATCATCAATTTGTGTGTAATAGGCATTTTTGATAATATGAGGGTCTCCAGGAACAAAGAGCGCTCCATTGACAATATTTTCGATAGTGTCGTCCACATTGAACTTGTAGGCTTTGAGTGCCATTTCGGTGACGCTGTCGTCGGGAAGAATGCCGATCTGAAAGTGCAGATATCTTGAAAACTAGAAGAGATAGGAAAAAGTGATCAACTGATAACTTGTAGATAAATTGATACTGATCATTTGTGTAGTTGATCATTTTTTAATATCTTCAAGTTCAACAAAGTTATCACCCTGATAACCAGCCCATACCGTTTTATAGCGTTTCTCGACGTCTTGCATCCATCTCTCGGGGTTTTCAACCATTCTTTTCATTCCCTCCATCTTCTTGATCGCCTCCGTTTTTGCAGAATCACTGAGCCACTTGGATCCTTTGAACATCTCCGAAAACGACTTTTTGATCTCATTACTGATTTCCTCCACCGCCTTTCCATTCTTCACAGTTTCCCGGACGACGGCTCCAAGAGCCGCTTGTGGCATAGAGCTAGTGACCCACTGAACTGATAAAGGTGTTGATTTATTGATATGGCATATCACTTTACCTCTTCACACGTTGAAATGTAACCGAGTTTGTCGACTAGGAACGAGACGAACTTGTACATGATCAAGTTAGCCATGTGTTGAGGAGAGTCAATGTATTTGATGTGCTTGAGCTAGAAAAGCAAAATATCAAAAGATCAAAAGACCGACGGCTCACATTGGAGTGTCCGAAGAACAGTTCCTCTTTCGACACGAGAACCCTCTTGCTCACATCGCTCCATTTCACCCGATCCGTGCCCACCGCCGCCTCAAGGACCCGATCGAAATCCACACCTATCAATTTAGTCTGCCTGAGCTCCTCAAAGTCAACGAGCTCTCCAAATCCGTTCCCAGGGAGGCTGCGCTGAAAAATGAGAAAGTTCTTGAAGTTAATGAGCTTCGAGCTCCCTTACTTGATCCATAGATGTCAGCATAGCATCTAGTTCTTGCAAAGCGACTGCAGTTTTTGTTTGATCTGCCTTTATTTCCTCAGCCATGTTCAACATGATCTGGAACAAATCGATAGTAATGCAAGAGAGATTAGAACCCGGAAATGTGCTAAATGCTACGATAACACTCTCTTTGTGTGTTAGAAATGGTTGCAAATGCTCTGAGAGCTCTAGAACGGGATCAAAGACTTCCTGACAGGTAACAGCACCAATTCGACATTTTCTGCCGTTTTTTTAAATGTGTGCTTAAAACGTTCGAGCCCTTCTTGCTCTGATTGTGAGAGCCCAGGATCACGTGTTTCTAGGCTCCTTTGCTAGTTATTCTTCCGTAAATGGAGCTCTCAAACTTCCGTTTCAAATGGCGGACCATTTTGAGCCTATAAGTGCTTCATTCAAGCCAAGACACTTTCCTGTCCAAATTTAACACTTTTAGTCAATTTACAATTACTTTTAGTCCCTTTTCAACCCATGAAGTTCGTTTTCCAAAGTTGTAACTTTGACTTAAAAGGTTCCCTTGTTAGTCAAACAGCTTCAGAACGCGTTTTTCGGATGACATGGCTCCGCAACTCCGTTTCAAATGGAGCATTTTGAGCCCATAGACACCCACATTAATAACCGTCTCCCGGTGCTCAGGGCTCTTGATTTGTGGAGTCTTCACAATCAGATGTCGTCCAATGGTGGGAACAAAGTCAAACACAGCCATCTCCAATTTGGTGACATTTGCCAAACTGACGAGCACTTCTGAAACACGTGGAAGGTGATTCCCAGCCATATCTCAACACACCATTCAAGGTGAAATGAACATGAGACCACTTGGGATCGGAGAGAGGAAAACTGCCAATAGACTCCATTCTCTTCATAATGTTCTTCGGTGAGAGCTCTTCCTGAATAGAGGAGAATTGAGAGGGATTGGAATGGGCAGTTTGCACCTTTAGATCAGTCGATTTGCACTTGTGATACATCATTCTCATCATCTCCTCCGACGGCCATTTTGACGGTTCGGTTCTCGACAGGATCGCTGGAAACATAGAGATGAATAGGAGGGGTACAGTAATCCAAAGATATCATAGGCCTGTAGGGATGCGAGGAACACGACCAGCTTACGGCCTATCTGAACCAATTTACACCTATCTGGGCCAATTTATCCCTATCTGAACCAATTTAAACCCATCTGAACTAATTTAGACCTCTCTTAACAAATTTAGACCTTTTTGAACCAATTTAGACCCATCTGAACCAATTTAAACCCAATCTTAACCAACTTCACCCAATCTCAACCAATTTAGACCCACCTTAATCAATTTAGACCCATCGTAATCAATTTAGACCTATTTGAACCAATTTAGACCTATTTGAACCAATTTAGACTCATCTGAATCACTTTAGATATATCTGAACCAATTTAGACCTATCTGAACCAATTTAGACGCATTTGGACCTATGTGAGCTATTTTGAAGCAAAAAAAATGCAGCCAAATCAGTCAAAACGTGCCAGAACAGAGCACACGTACCTTCCATCAACTTTTTCGAATCCATCACCGGCGACGGTTTGCTGTACTTTCCACACGAGAACTTGTAGAAGTCGACGCACGGATCGACAGTCGGATCGCCCGCATCGTGCTGTTATCACTCCCTTATCACTTATCACTCCCCTGCCTCCACACTCACCAATCGATGTGCCAAATGAATGCAAGCCGCCGTTTCACAAACGCTCTTCGTCTGATCCGAGCCGAGAGCGTCAGGTGATCCGGGGGATTTCCGAAGAAGGATCACAACTGATAAGGTGACGATAAGGATGATCACTGCGGCGGCGAGAACGACCAGAAGTACGTGGAGCCGTCGGAATCCCTTCTTGTGCTTCCCCTTCTTCTTCTTCCCCTTCTCGTCCGGGTTCTCGCTGACGTTCGGCCAGTTCATCGCGCGGCTCTCCGTTATTTTCTTCTCCTCCGCTTTCCCTTTCGGAATAATTCCCTTCTCTTTGGTCGCCAAAGGATCCACCGGTTCGGGACCTAGTCTAAGTTTCTCTTTCATTCCATTCATCAGCGTCAGAGAATCTGAAACGAGTGCTCGTCTCCTCCCTCTGAAAAAACCAACACTAACCTTTTTGTTTACTTTGAAAAATGGTCCATACCAAGAGTTCGCACGGGAGGAGCCTAATATGAAAGAATGATTGCGGGGGGAGGTCCTCCTCCGTTTTGATCAGCTTATCAGTGATGACCATCTTTGGAACACGTGGACACGTGAGCAGCAGGTTACGTGATGGTTTTGTGAGTTTGAGAGGGGGAAATTAGGAAGAAATGAAGATGTGAGCGGTTGGCAGCACTATTATGGACCCAGCAGTCCCAAAACTGCCCGGAGAGCGTCACAGGCAGCACCAATTACCTCATGACAGCTCTATTCAAGCTTTGTGTGACCCCCGCAGCACCATTACCAACTTGACAGTGATTTTGAGCTCCTGGAAGATTTATTAGATCCTCGGCAGCACTATCCGAGGTCCAGAAGTATTGAGAACATAATTATCGCATTGATAGTGATATTGAGACCTTGGCAGCACTATCGAAAGTCTGGCTGCACTATTAGAGCTCTGGCAGCACTATCAAACCTCTGGCAGCACTACCAGGAACGTGACGATCCATTTGATCCCTCCGCGGAGGCCGTGGCCTCTGATTTTCTTCATTTCCAGAAACACCTCGGGAATGAATCGGGACCATCTATCAACTTCAACTCAAGGTAAGTCTTATCACTTCTTATCACTCTTTAAACCAATACTTAGGAATCTCACAGGAATCCTCCGAGTCCTACAAACAAGTACCTGCTAGTCAAAATGTTCCGGACAAGAAAAGGAAATGGTGGATGAGCCCGTCATTGATAGCGCTTCTCGTTTTCCTTGTCATCGCTGTTATCATTATCACTTACGCTGTATTGATATCCAACTATTCTCCAGACACTTATCCTGCTCCGCAAGCTCGGAATCAATCCAGAAACCCGATCGAAAGCTCACAGAAAGCGATAAGTCTGTGACATATAGGAATGTATCACTTTGGCGCATCAATTGTTAACTGATTCAAACTGATAAGATGTGATAATAAATTATTGACGCTTGATTACAGACATAGCTGTCCCAGGGCGCGTGGACCCCTGATTTCTTGCTCATGAAGCTCAGGCTCTCAATGCTCCAAATGAGCCAAGATCTGGAGAACAGGAGGTTCTAGACTCAGTTGAGAATATGTGCTTGGATTTGGAGCAGCTCTGGCTCAGCTGAAATCAGATTGTAGATGAACTTGAGCTGAAAACGCTCCGAAACACCTCATAAAATTGGCTGGATTGGCTCCAAGCCTAAGCTCATAGCTCTTCGGCGTCAGGACTGAGCCTGAAGCCCTGGGTTCTAAATGTTTCAAAAAAGCGGAAACCTGAGGAGCAAGTGGCTCTAGACTCGGGTGAGCAGCGCCAGATTGCGCCAAAATCGGTCCAAAATACTCTGAAATCCGAGATTCAGAGTTCTAACTCAATAGAGTACTTCGAGCTCCAGTTGAAAATGACCAAAGAAGGCGTTGTTCGGGCGACGATGAGCTTCGGGCTAGCCGGAATCCTTGGGCTCCAAATGCTCCAAATAAGCGGGATCCTGGGGACAAAGTTCCTCTAGAGGCGGGTGAGACAGAATTGGTCCAAAATGGTTCGAAATCCGAGATTGGGAGCTCTGGCTAGGGATCCTTGTACACCAAACAACCTGAAACTCGTTCTCAAAAGACATGTATAATTTTCGAGGAGCTCAGACTCGCAAATATAAAACAAATGAAACAAAAAGGTTCCCTGTGTGTACTTTTATCCGATATCAAACATAAAGAGTGATACAAAACGAGGGATTGATAGGGATTCGACGAGATTCGGGGGGAAGGGGGGGAGTAAGGGGTCAATTTGGAATGTGGCTCTGGAGGCGAGCACTGAAAACACGAAATGAGTGATGAGATACGGGGGGATAAGGGGGGAATAGAGAAGAGGAAGCACTGGTTTAGTCCTCGCACCACGCGTTCTCCTTGCGGATTTGCTCCTCCTCCTCGGGAGTGAAGTCGTTTTCGATGTTGAACGTGCGACGGATCTCCTCGGGGGTCTTGCCCTTGATCATGTTGGCGACCGTCTTGCACGTCACGTCGAGCAGTCCCTTGATGTCCAAGTAGTTGGCAGCCTGGAAAGAGATGATGATTAAGGAGGGATGGGAGTCGATGGGAGGGAGTCTAGGAATCTGAGCCACTTACCAAGATGAGCTCGAAGAGCGTCGCCTGATCGACCTTGAGAAAGTCGAGATCCCAGGCACTGATGTCATCGGTGCGACGGTCGCGGTTCTCGCCATCGGCCGCCTGCTCGGGCTCCAAATAGTGGTGCTCGCACCACTTGATCACCTTGCTCAGAATCGGTCCCGTCACATTCTGCACCGGAATCGGATCCGCGTTCGTCTCCGTCTGGTCGTCGAGTCCCAGATCCTGGAGCAGCGTGTTGATCGTCGTCGAGAGACCGATGATGTTGCGCGGCACGAGGAATATCTCGTCGTCCGACGACGAGATCTTGATCTGGCGCACGGGCTCGGTGACAGCGGGAGCGTCAGCAGAAGCGGCAGCAACGACGTTATCAGCCATTTTCGATGATTGAGCGATGATTCCTGAAATAGAGCGGAAATGAGAAAGGAAATAAGAGGGGGAAGGAAAAGGAAAAATAGAGAGAAAAAGAAGAGAGGGAAAAGTGCGTAGCAACTGGACGAAAACAACAAGAATGGCAGAATGGAATGGAATGGAATGGAGTGGGGAGGGCGGTGGCTGTGGCCGCGACGCGCGCACGCAACGCGTCTCACCACCACCGATTGTGGAGATAGCGCGCGCACACAATGGGTGAGAGAACGGCCGAGAGAATGGTCGCATTGAAGAGAGTGCGAGAGACACAGAGAGAGAGTGCAACACACACCTGGACGAGCGCGCGCGCGCGCGCTCATGACAACGGGCGGGCGACATATCGATTTTCGCTTGCCGACTTGACTCTCGCACACGCGCGCGCGCTGGAGGAGACTTAGACGCGAGGAGAAATGGAAAGTGGGCGCGGAGGGAAAGAGAAAGGAAAGCGAGTGTTTTGCAATAGGGCGCTGGGGGGAGTGCGGCTAGAGAATAGATCATTGGCAGATTAGAAAATGAGAAATGTTCATGTTCTAGGCGCGCGCGTTTTCTAGGCTAAATAGGTGAGCCTGAATAGGGAATGAAGAAGGAAAGCGATTGGATCAGGGGGGGGGGGGCAATGTCCCGAGCAGAGAGCGAAGAACCGCTCACCGTCCGCGAGACGACCAGATGAGGGGAATGAATGGGCGAGGGGTGGACTCGGCCCCCCTGCTGACGTGGTACGCCTAATGACGTGGCAGATGGAGCGCACCGCTCACCGTCCGCGAGACGACCAGATGAGAAGACTGACTGAGCGAGGGGTAGACTCGGCCCCTTGCTGACGTGGTACGCCTAATGACGTGGACGTGGCAGATGGAGCGCGATTGCATCATCGGGAGGTACGCAGCCAAATAGGAAAGTGACGGCGAACTGGATGATAATGATACTGATGAGAGCTTATCAGGCAGAATTGGGTCGTCTTATCAGAACGAGAATGGCTGATCAGTACAGCTGCGAAAAAGAATATGATTAGTACTGCTGGAAGTGTGATTAGAAAAGGAGAGCGAGTGTTTTGCAATTGGATATATGCGCCATGGAAACTGGAAAAATGGGAGATTGGAAAGTGAGGGAAAGAAATAGAATTAATGGCTTGGTTCGGGGACAAGATGGATGGTGATTCAGCCATCGCGATAAGGGCAGGTGTGCCGAGCAGAGAGCGAAGACCCGCTCACCGTCCGCGAGACGAGCAGATGAGGAGACTGACTGTCTGACTGAGCGAGGGGTAGACTCGGCCCCTTGCTGACGTGGCAGATGGAGCGCACCGCTCACCGTCCGCGAGACGACCAGATGAGGAGACTGACTCAGCGAGGGGTGGACTCGGCCCCTCGCTGACGTGGTACGCCTAATGACGTGGACGTGGCGAACGGAGCGCGATTGCATCATCGTCACAGGGAGGAGGTACGCAGGCAAATAGGAATGATGCGTGAAGATGAACTGGGTATAACAGCTCCGCGAGACATTTCGCCATCACGAAACTTCGACACGAAAAACGTTAAATTAACACTGGGAAATCCGTGAAAAAGTGGCGAAGTGTCGCGGAGCCGAAATAATGATAATGATGAGAGCTTATCAGAAAGAACTGGGTCGTCTTATCAGAACGAGAATGGCTGATCTGATATGACAGCGGCGAAAAGGAATATGAGTGGTACTGCTGCTGGAAGTATGATTAGCGCGAGCTTATCAAAACTGGGACGTCTTCTCAGAACGATGGCTGATCAGTACAGCTGCGAGAAGGAATACGAGTAGTACTGCTGAAAAAGCTTTGACTGCAACTGTGATTAGTACTGCTGAAAGTGTGATTAGCAAGAAGTCCGCTCACCATCCATCCATTAGACGACAAGGGGATAAGACGGCAGCACCAGTGGTCTGGCGAGGTGGGGAGAGACAGGAGAGCCGCTCACCGTCCACTAGACGGTCTGCGGATGAGACTGACGCTGGAATGGTGAGCGACGACGAGTGGGGTTGTGCGCTGCACTTTCCCAGAAGGAATTGCTCTGCGGGGAAGGTACACGCCACTGTTTCGCAATGAGAGCGACGAATGACGAGGGGAGAGTGAGCGGCAGAGGGGTGTGAGCGAGAGGGGGACAATGAGAGGGGCTGGAAGACGAGGCGATAATGGACAATAGGATCAGGAGGCAGGTGTCCCGAGAGCAGAGAGCGAAGAACCGCTCACCGTCCCCGAGACGACCAGATGAGCAGACTGACTGGGCGAGGGGTAGACTCGGCCCCTTGCTTACGTGGTACGCCTAATGACGTGGGCGTGGCAGACAGAGCGCGATTGCATCATCGTCACAGGGGGGAGGTACGCAGCCAAATAGGAATGATGCGTGACGATGAACTGGGTACGAAAAACGTTGGAAAATCCGTGAAAAAGTGGCGAACTGTCTGGTGGCGAAGTGTCGCGGAGCCGGTATAATGATAATGATGAGAGCTTATCAGAAAGAACTGGGTCGTCTTATCAGAACGAGAATGCCTGATCAGTACTTCTCATATGACAGCTGCGAAAAGGAATATGAGTGGTACTGCTGCTGGAAGTATGATTAGCGCAAGCTTATCAGAACTAGGACGTCTTATCAAGTGTGATTGGTACTGCTGGAAGTGTGATTGGTACTGCTGGAAGTGTGATTGGTACTGCTGGAAGCATGATTAGTACTGCTGGAAATATGATTAGCAAGAGGTCTGCTCACCACCCATCCATTAGACGACAAGGGGATAAGACGGCAGCACCAGTGGCGGGCGAGGTGGGGGAGACAGGAGAGCCGCTCACCGTCCACTAGACGGTCCGCGGATGAGACTGACACTGGAATGGTGAGCGACGACGAGTGGGGTTGTGGGCCGCACTTTCCCAGAAGGAACTGCTCTGCGGGGAAGGTACACGCCACTGTTTCGCAATGAGGGCGACGAATGACGAGGGGAGAATGAGCGGGGGGATATCTCGGACAGAGGGGTGTGAGCGGGAGGGGGACAATGAGAGGGGCTGGAAGACGAGGCGATAATGGACAAGACGCACCTGTCCTAATTGTTCTCCTCGTCACTATGAGTGACGTGAGAGCCGTCTGGGCAACCGAGATAAGAATTAGGACGTGGAGATGGAGGACAAGTGAGAGCGAGGCAGGAAAGTGCAATTAGAGAAAATTCTCGGGATCTTGAGGATCCACGGCTGTACTGAAGTGCGGAGAACTTAGAATACCCAGAAGCTCTGATGATTTGGGAGATAGGGGCTTTCAGAAAGTTCTGGAAAAGCAGGTATACTTTGATGTTCTGAAAGGACCGGTGTTACCGAGCGCCCTGAGCTCTGCCGGAGAAGAATGATATCTCGAGATTGATAAGAGATATCGAAAAGTTGTCAACGGAAAACTTGTAGTACTATATGTGATCTGCAAATTTGCTGTTGACAACTTTTTGATATCTCTTATCAATCTCGAGATATAATGCTTATCCGGCAGAGCTCTCCTCGGCTGCGAGGCCACTTCGAGGGGGATCCTAGGTTCATACGACGATGCTGAAACTTCAGAAGAATCCTGGATTCTGGACTTTTGAGGAAAAAAAGGGATTTCACGTGCCAGTACAACGAATCACGAGGCAGGTGTGTATACAAAGCTGCCTCGGCACGCAATCAGGCTCACATGCTCTCGTTGTGGCTGAAAAACAATTTCACTCACACGAGTACATAGTTGGCGAGATTAAACGGCATGTTTTGAGCAGTCGAGCTCCATGAGCACAATTTGCACAATTTTCAGTTCACTTTACGCTTCGAAGATGAGCAGAAGAGCTGAATACGCGTGCTCCAAGTACTCACTATTTTTAGAGGGGATTCGATGCGGGGGACATGCGGGGACATGTTGGGACAGAGTGGGACAGAGTGGGGACAACTCGGGACAGTTAGGGACAGAGTGGGGACACATTAGACTCTACAGATTATGGTTCTGAAGATCTGTGAACCAAGAGACTTTGAGATCATTGGAACTTGAAGCCACTTGTCGCATTGTGTCCCTTGTCCCTTGTCCCCTATGTGTCCCTCACGTCTCTTTTGTGTCCCATGTCCCATTTGTCCCCTACAGATCGTGTGACTTCTTCGAGCACTGATTGTAAGGTTCCGGAATCTCGAGAAGACTTTCGGAAGCCAAAAATCTTGAAAACCACATGTTTTTCAGGGTTTACTAGTTGCCCTAGCGGAGATATTCTTAACGCCAACACCACTGATAAGATGGTGATAAGGATTATCACTATAAGCACCAGGAACACTATCATTGATACCAGGGGAATGTACCACCACTTCCAATGGGGTTCCTCTTGAATTGGCGTCTCTTCCGCAGATGATTCGGAGGATTCTGAAGAGTGATAAGTTGATAAGGGATATCAAATGGAATACCTTGACTCGAAGATTTCGACTGATCTACCTCCAGATCCGGATCCAATAACATGGTTCTCTTGTTGTTTTTCGAATTTTTCAGAAGACAATCGAGAAATGACGAAAGAAAATGGGATATTGATTGACAACACGTGATGATCTTATCAATTTGATCCGGATACAATCATTTCCCAATCAAGTCCATCCTGCGGATCTACAACATGTTATTAAATAATTCAACTTCGTCAACTGGAGGTTAGCAATGTCTTATCACTATCACCGTATCAGTGACTTATGATTACAGTATCCTCGAAAAATGGCTCTGAAACAGAGAGGGAGGAGTTGCCACAGAAAGATCGCAAGTGGTATCGGAACCCACTGGTGCAAGTGATCGCGGGATTGGTGGTTCTGGTGATTGTCTTGATTGTTATCTTATCAGGGTTACTGATAACGAGGCGATCAGATGCTCCGAGAGTCGGGGAGCTAAATGCCCAGAAACCGGAAGAAAAAAGTCCGGCAATCCGGAAAATTCCGGATGCTCCAAGTCGACAAACCTGTAAAACACCGGCATGTATCACTCTGGCTCACGAACTGGTATCAATTGATAATCAGCCCTCCGAGTGATAATCAACTGATTACAGCACAATTGGGCGGATCCGTCAGTCGATCCATGTGTCGATTTCTACAAAGCGACGTGTGGAAAGTACACGGAGCACACGTTAACCGAGGGGAATATGTTCAAAAAGAAGGAGATTATCAATAAGAGATTGGTCAAAGGTCAGGGTTACTGTAATGATAAGAGGGCACGCGGGGACAATTTGGGACAAGTTGGGACAGTTTGGGACACATGAGACCCTATAAACAAACGGAGGTATAAGAAACAGAAGGGGGTGAGATGAGCGAAGACGCAGGTGTTCTGATGGACAGCTGAGACTCTAGGGAGACGTGCGGGGACAAGTGGGGACAAGTTGGGACAGTTTGGGACAATTGGGGACCGAGCGGGGACACGTCTGTCCTCTAGAACACCTGCGTCTTCGCGTATTGTGTTCTATATGCCTCCTGCCCCCTTTGTTTGTTTATCGGGTTCCATGTGTCCCCACCTGTCCCGAGTTGTCCCCACTTGCCCCCGCGCTGTCTCCCATTTGTCCCATATGATCCTGTACGTCTCAAATTGCAGACTTCATCCGCGAAAACACCACGAGCCCTTCATCATCTGGCAACTCGATGCGAGTGATCTACCAAAAGTGCGAAGGGATGAAAGATGCACGGGTATCATCCCTAAACACCCCCATCCCCCTCCAATGTTCCATTTTCAGTATTTCACCAACGAATTCGCCTCATCTGTCAAGCAGATCACTGAGAACATTGACAAAATCGGCACTTGGCCACTTATCGATCGATCCGCAACTTTAAGTGGTACTTATCTCACCGGTTTGTGAGGGGGCGGCTGAAAATCCTGCAAGGACCATTTTCAGATATGATGGTCAACATGGCCAATCTGTCCGTGCCAACTTTCGGATGGCTAAAGATCACTACGGACTTTATGCGTTTGAACATTTGGCCGGCACAATTCGCCAGTAACAACTATGAGAAATTGAAAGCGGTAGGGTTGATCTTTTGATCTTTTGATCTAATGATCTAATTCCTTCAGAAAATCGATCGAATTCTAAAAGCGAAAAACGTCAAAATCGATGAGAAACTCATCGAAACCGATATCAACGAAGCGATGGCAATCGGCCAGAGTATTTTCAAGGTAAATTGTCCCCTCCGATTCCTTGTGTATTTCCAGTCATTTTCAGCTTGGAAAAATGAGAAAAGGGGTGTTTTTGAACTATGAGAACGTGAGGGAATCGTGGATGGATTTGGTGGATTTGGATCGGATCATTGAGGCGGTCGCCTATCCGCAACGCTGGGCAAAAGAAGCACAACGGATTTGGATTCGTGACTTTGAGCTGTTCATTGGAGACAATGTAAGTGCGCGTGCCACGTCACTACAGTATCCCTACATCTATAAGTGCCACGTCAGTGCCACGTCACTATAGTTTCCCGACATCTATAGGTGCCACGTCAGTGCCACGCCACTACACTATCCCTGAGGTTACATCAGCAGCTTCCACGTCACTATACTGATGGATCCGATGCTGTAATGACGTGGCAATCAGAGATAGGATCTGTTTGTGACATGGCACTGGTTTTCAAAGGCTACATGATTGCTGTAGGGTTACTGTAGTGACGTGGTTCTCTTTGAGGACATAGTACTAGGATTTTCGCTTTGGTAACTTCAAAATCGCTTAAGAACCACTATTTGACTGGGATACTGTAACCCACGGAGTACTGTACCTATTTGACACCCTTCCAGCTCAAAAACATCATCAAAAGTGCGTCCCCTCGAACCATCGCCAACATGCTCATCTTCCAGTACATTGATCACTTTGGAGATCAATTTTTCGACGGGGAAACATCCCGCAAAAGGGATTGTCTCCAGGTGATCACTTTGCTTATCAGTTTATCAACTCCCTTATCATTTCAGTTCGTCATGGACACCCTCCCGCAATCGGCACTCTACGCCTACATCCAACGCCACTCTGACTCGGAGAACATGAAATTGGTGTCTGAAATGGTTGAAGAGCTCAAAGTGTCCTATGTGGGGATGGTGGGAAAATCCACGTGGCTTAGTGATAAATTGAAGGAAAACACACTTGAAAAAGTGAAAAAGATGAGCAAAATCGTTGGAGTCCCCGAGAATTGGGAGAAACAGTTGGAGGCGAACCATAGGAAGGTGTGTTTGGGGTGCAAGGCGTATAAGTCTAGAATCATTGGAGATCTTGAAACATAATGTATTACAAAGTTGATAAGCATCAAATTATCTACATTTTATCAGTAGATCACATTTTTCTATCTTGTCTAGTTCCCGAGTAATCAAGGGATTACTATAGCGCGGAGACTTTCTACTATAACTCTGCGATTTAGCATGACATCGAAAAGTGATCTACTACAAAAATCATTGTCATCTAATGCTCTACAACTTCTCAGTAGATCATTTTCCCCTATCTTCCCTGGTTCCCGAGTTACAGTCACTTTTCCAGCTCAACCTCCAGCCGACCGACTCATTCTTCTCGATTATCGCGAAAATTGTCACTTTCAAAGTGCAAAACTCGATCAGCAACATGATAAACGGTGTCTTGTTCAGCATTGAAGATGATTTATTGCAAGGAAACGCGTTCTATCACTGGCACGACAACCATTTGAGTGAGTTCCGGACGTGTATGCCAGATTGTGCCAGAGTCAGGAATCTTCAACACGTTGCTCAGTTCGCCCATATTCGACGCCACTTTTCCGGTTTCCGCGAGACTGGGCGGCATCGGAACTGTAGCCGGACATGAGATTGGCCACTCTTTCGATACTGATGCGATTTATCATGATGAGCATGGAAAATGGAATTCGAGTCGGTTGGAGAAGGAGGATAAAGAGAAGTATACGGAGAGGATTGGATGCTTCATTGATGAGTATAACAGTTACAACGACCCGGTTTATGGTAGAAATGTGGGTTTTAAAAAAAATTGTAATGACGGAGACGAAGGTCAAAACAGATGGTAACATATTTGAGTTCTAGGCATATAACTTCAGAACCGTTGGAGATTCTGGAGAATGATGTATTACAAAAATGATAAACATAGAATTCTCTACATTTTATCAGTAGATCACTTTTTTCTATCTTGTCCAGTTCCCGAGTTATAGAGGGATTTTTGTCACCTTGTTACAGGAGACTTGTGGGGGAGGGGGGTTTCCACTGTAACTCAGCGAGACTGCGCGATATCAAAAAGTGATCTACTGCAAAAATAATTGCGATCTGTTTGTCTACAACTTATCAGTAGATCACTTCTTTCGATCTTGTTAATCTCCCAAGTTACAGAGGGTTTTCTGCAGCACTCACTCTGAAATTGGGGTTGGCGGAATTTCTATCGTAACTCAGCGAGATTGTCTGATATCAAAAAATGATCTACTGCAAAAATGATTGTGATCTAGTTTTTTACAACTTATCAGTAGATCACTTCTTTCTATCTTGCTTAGTTCCCGAGTTATAGAGGGATTTCTGTGGAGCTCATCTCGTTACAGGAAGCTTGGGGGGGGGGGTTTCCACTGTAACTCAGCGAAATTGCATGATATCAAAAAGTGATCTACTGCAAAAATGATTGTGATCTAGTTTTCTACAACTCATCAGTAGATCACTTCTTTCTATCTTGCTTAGTTCCCAAGTTACAGCCAATTTTCCAGCTGAACGGTTCCATAACGATCAATGAAATGATTTCCGACAATTTGGGCTATCGAGCAGCGTGGATCACCTATAAAAGGCTCTCCACCTCTGCCGATCCGGATATAATTGGATTCGAGGGCCGCAGTCACGACGAGATGTTCTTCCGCGCCGTCGCTCTGGTGAGCCGCTCGATCTACTGAACTCTTGATCTTTCGATCTTTAGAATCGGTGTTCCGTAAAAGACACGTTGCCGCTCGGAGAGAAACTGCGACTTCAGCATCCGACTCCGTCATTCCGTGTCAACGGCGTCGTTTCGAACATGAAGGCGTTCGCGGAGACGTTCAACTGCCCGCTGGGAAGCCCGATGAATCCGGCGAAGAAGTGCGAACTGTTTTGAATAAACCAATTGGAATATCGATTGATTTCGCCGTGATGACCTCATGATCCACAGCAAATCAAATCGCCGCCCTATTCCCCTTGTCTTCTCATTTCTGCGTTCCATCACCGGGATGGTATCAAATAATTCAATTTCGTCAACTGGAGGTCAGCAGCAATGTCTTATCACTATCACCTTATCAGTGCCTTTTAGTAACCTCGATATTGGGGTCGGAAACAGAGAGGGAGGAGTTGCCACAGAAAGATCGCAAGTGGTATCGGAACCCGCTGGTACAAGTGATCACGGGATTGGTGGTTCTGGTCATTGTCTTGATTTCTATCTTATCAGGGCTACTGATAACGAGGCAATCAGATGCTCCGAGGGCCGGGGAGCTAAGGGCCGGGGAGCGGAAATCGGACCCGGTAACTCAGGGACCCGGTAATTCGGAAACCGTCACACAGTTTCTTGGAACCGGAACATCCGGAGCACCGGAAACCGTCACACACCGGCCTACAACCGGAATCGGAACAAGTCTTGGTTCGGGAACAACAACGTCCGGAAAACCGGAACCTGTCACAAACGATCCGGGAATCACAATAACTACAACGACTACAACAACTCAGCTTCCAACCACACCGAAAGCGCCGGACCCTCCGGCAGCTCGAAAAATCTGCAACACACCGGCATGTATCACTCTGGCTCACGAACTGGTATCAATTGATAATCAGCCGTCCAAGTGATAATCAACTGATTACAGCACAACTTTGCCGATCCGTCCGTCGATCCGTGTGTCGATTTCTACAAAGCGACGTGTGGAAAGTACGCGGAGCACACGTTGGCGCGAGGGAATATGTTCAATAAGAAGGAGATTATCAATAAGAGATTGGTCAAAGGTCAGGGTTACTGTAGTGATAAGGGGGCATGCGGGGACAATTCGGGACAATTTGGGACAGTTTGGGACACATGAGACCCTATAAACAAACAGAGGTATAAGGAGCAGAAGGGGGTGAGATGAGCGAAGACGCAGGTGTTCTAAAGGACAGCCGAGACAACTCGAGGGAGGCACGCGGGGACAAGTGGGAACAAGTTGGGACAGTTTGGGACAATTGGGGACCGAGCGGGGACACGTCTGTCCTCTAGAACACCTGCGTCTGCCTCCTGCCTCCCTCTGTTTGTTAATTGGGTTCAATGTGTTCCCATCTGTCCCAAGTTGTCCCAATATGTCCCAACATGTCCCCCGCGTGTCCCCCCCCCATGTCTCCCTGCTCAGAATAGCTCATTTTCGATCATTTTCCGTTGAAATTTCCTATCGCTCGCTTTTCTCTTTTAGACCCATTTTTTTGTCAATTCCCCTGCTACTATCTAGCAGCCATTTTAAGATTACTGTACTCTACATGAGCCTTTCAGACTTCATCCGCGGAAACAGCAGCACCACTTCGCTATCGGGCCGAACGATGCGGTTACTGTACCGGAAGTGCGAATCGATGAAAAACGCGCAACGATTCGCCGACGAGTCGTCCCGAATCATCAAGGAGATCGCGGAGAACATTGACAAAATCGGCAAATTCCCACTGACTATTCAAGGATCGTTCACCATTCAACGCACTTATATCACTGGTACTATCGGATGCAATCGAAATGGCCCGAGGAGAGAGAGCTCTACCGGAGAATCATTTTATCTTGAGATTGATAAGAGATATCAAAATGTTATCAACTGCAAACTTATAGTCCTAGTTATGATCTACAAGTTTGCTGTTGACAACTTTTTGATATCTCTTATCAATCTCGAGATATCATGAGTCTCCGGCAGAGCTGGCATCGGTTGCGGGGCAATTCCGATGACTTTTTGCGAAGACCATTTTGCAGATATGCTCGTGAACATTGCCAAGTTGTCAGTGCCAAGTTTCGGATGGTTGAGGTTCGTTGGGGAGAGAATGCGTCCGACACTCTATCCGATGCCATTTTCAATCAATAACGTCTACAAACTGAAAGATGTACGTCTTGTTTGTGATCTATTGATCTATTGATCTTTTGATGTTTAGAAAATCATTCGGATTCTAAAGGCGAAGAACATCCAAATCGACGAGAATTCCATCGTGGCCGATATCAACGCTGTCGTGCATCTAACCCAGAAAATCGCTCCCGTAACACATACACACCCACTTTCTTTCAGAATTCCAGCCATTATTTTCAGCTGGCAAAAGCTGACGGATCACGTGTGAAATATGAGAAAGTCAAGGAATCGATGGATTTTGTGGATTTGGATCGCGTCCTTCAGGCGATCGCCGATCCGAAACGCTTCGAATGGGCGAAAGTTGTCGCGAGGATTTGGGTTTTCAACGCTGAAATATTCAATGAAGACACGGTAAGCGAGGCTGGCGCCACGTCACTACAGTAACCCTGGGAGGAGTACTGTAGTGACGTGGCACCATTGAGATACCCATACAATGTTGGAAAACCTAATCTGAATACGGTAGCTGGATTGCGTGTATGTATGTTCGGATACTGTAGTGACGTGGCACTCGTTGAGAACTTCAAAATCCCAAGGGAGAACCACTATTTAAAGGAGATACTGTAACCCATTCCTTTACGTCACTACATACAGTATCCTTTCATCAATAGCTGCCACGTCACTACAGTATCCCTGAGGTTACATCAGTAGCAGCCACACCACTATATTGATGGATCCAATGACGTGGCAGTTAGAGTCAGGATCTGTTAGTGACATGGCACTGGTTTTCGAAGGCGAGATGATTGCTGTAGGGTTACTGTAGTGACGTGGCTCTCGTTGAGGACATAGTACTGGGATTTTAGCTTTGGTAACTTCAAGATCAGTCAAGAACCACTATTTGAGTGGGATACTGTAAGCCATGGATTACTATACCTATTTGACACCCTTCCAGCTCAAAAACATCATCAAAAGTGCGCCACCACGAACCATCATCCACATGCTCATCTTCCAGTACATTGATCACTTTGGAGACCAATTTTTCGATGAGAAAACAGCACGTGATCGGGATTGCTCCAAGGTGATCACTTTGCTTATCAGTTTATCAACTTCCTTATCATTTCAGTTCGTCATGGACACCCTCCCCCAATCGGCACTCTACGTCTACATCCAACGCCATTTCAACTCGAACAATGCGAAATCCGTGTTCGATATGACCTCTCATCTAAGGGACGCCTATCTCGAAATGTTTCAAAAGTCCACGATGTTCAAGGATCAAACGAAACAAACAGTATATCAGAAGCTGCGGAAGATGAGCAAAGTCATCGGAGTCCCCGAGAATTGGGAGCAACAGTTGGAGGCGAACCATAAGAGCGTATGTTTTGGGGTTTAAGGCGTATAACTTTAGAATCATCAGAGATTCTTAAAAGTAATGTACTACGAAGTTGATAAGCATCATATTATCTACATTTTATCAGTAGATCACTTTTTTCTATCTTGTCTGGTTCCCGAGTTATGGTGGGGCTACTGTAGCGCTCACTGCCAAGCGGAGGAATCAGGGGGTTTCTAGCGTAACTCAGCAAGATTGCATGATATCAAAAAGTGATCAACTAGAAAAGTATTAATCAGCCAATTCTCTACAACTTATCAGTAGATCATTTTTCCCTATCTCTCCTGGTTCCCGAGATACAACCATTTTTCCAGGTCAACCTGCAGCCGACGGACTCGTTTCTCACAATGACGGCGAAAATTATCAAATTCAAGCAGGAGAACTCGATAAGCAACGTTGTGAACGGGGTTCTGTTCAAAACCGAAGCGGATCCTTTCATGGGAAACGCCTATTTCGATCCGTACGACAATTACGTCAGTGAGTTGTAAAAGCGTCTGCCTACCTCGGATGGGATGCCACCGAAATGGCCCCGCAACCGAGGAGAGAGAGCTCTGCCGGAGAATCATTATATCTCGAGATTGATAAGAGATATCAAAATGTTATCAACGGCAAACTTGTAGTCCTAGTTCCGATCTACAAGGTTGCTGTTGACAACTTTTTGATATCTCTTATAAATCTCGAGATATAATGATTCTCTGCTTGGTAGCGGGGCCATTTCGATGGCATCCGATAATGTCACTGAAAAACGATGACGTCATCATCAGGAATCTTCCACGCGATGCTCAGCTCTCCGATGTTCGACGTGTCGTTTCCGAATTACGCAAAATTTGGCGGCATCGGAACGATAACGGGCCATGAGATGGGGCACGGGTTCGGTTTGCCACACGTCGAGTTTGATGAGGATGGAGATTATAATCCGAAAAAGTGGGATGAGGGGGATTTGGGAAGATATAAGCAGAGGACGCGATGCTTTGTGGATCTGTACACCAATCACGACGACCCCACTTATGGTAGAAAAGTGAGTTTTTTTTTATGTCTATGTTTCTAGTCGTATAACTTGAGAACCATTAGATATTTGAAAAAATCATGTATTATGAAGTAGATCAGTATCAAATTCTCTACAAATTATCAGTAGATCACTTCTTTCCATCTTGCTTATCTCCCGAGTTACAGAAGGATTACTGTAGCGCACACTCTGAATGTGAGGTTTGCGGATTTTCTACCGTAACCCAGCGAAATTGCATGATATCGAAAAGTGATCTACTACAAAAACGTTTCTGATTTATTTTTCTATAACCTATTAGTAGATCACTTCTTCCCATCTTGCTCAGTTCCCGAGTTATAGAGGGATTACAGTAGTTCTCACATTTTCAAAGAAGGGGAGCGGATTTCTATCGTAACTCAGCGAGATTGGATGATATCAAAAAATGATCTACTACAACTTTTATCAGCATTCAATTCTCTAAAACTTTGCAGTTTACCATTTTCTTCTATATCTGTTGATTTCAAAGTTACACTCTTGTTTCCAGTTCAACGGTTCCATAACGTTCAACGAACAGATTTCCGATGACCTGGGCTACCGGTCAGCGTGGTCCGCTCACAAGAAGCTCGCCAGACCAACGGATTCGGATCTCGTCGGATTCGAGGGTCGCAGTCACGATGAGATGTTCTTCCGCGTCGCCGCCCTGGTGAGTCACTTGATCTCTTGAACTCTTGATCTTTCGATCTTCAGCACTGGTGCTCTCCGAAGGACACCATCCCACTGAAGCATGCTCTCTCGTCGTCACATCCACTCCACAACTTCCGCGTCAACGGCGTCGTTCCGAACCTGAAGGCGTTCGCGGAGACGTTCAATTGCCCGCTGGGATCTCCTATGAACCCGCGGAAGAAGTGTGAACTGTTGTGAATGAGGGGTCGGGTGGAATAAAAAAATTGAATGACCATGAGAAAATAGTCCCATTTCCTAATTTCCACAAACTTTAGAGCTCTAGGGAGCCACATAGTCTGTAGGAGCTTGGAGCTCTGCCGAAGAATCATTATATCTCGAGTTTGATAAGCGATATCAAAAAATTGTCAACAGCAAACTTATAGTTCTAGTTCTGATCTACAAGTTTGCAGTTGACAACTTTTTGATATCTCTTATCAATCTCGAGATAAAATCATGACAACTGATAGTAAGAGCATTTTGAAGCCTATAAAAAACCTATCCAAAAATAATCACTTTTATCACTTTATCAAACCCAAATCAAATTAGAAGAGTTCACACTTGTTCTTGGGGTTCATCGGCGATCCGACGGGACACTTGAATGCCTCTCCGAACTCTTTCATATTCGAGAACACCCCATTGACTC
This sequence comes from Caenorhabditis macrosperma, assembly GCA_963932285.1. NCBI lineage: Eukaryota > Metazoa > Nematoda > Chromadorea > Rhabditida > Rhabditidae > Caenorhabditis > Caenorhabditis macrosperma. The sequence goes on along the minus strand of OZ010621.1, from coordinate 14,451,172 downwards.
GGAAGCTGTTCGTCGGGTAATCCTTATTAAGAGGAGGCTTTGATGGAGGTGAGCAATAGTCCTAAAGATCAAAAGGTCAGTAGATCAAAGAAAAATGGGGGAGCGGGGAAACTCACGAGAGCCGCAATATGGAAGAACATCTTATCAGCGTCGGTTCCCTCAAATCCAACGATATGCGGCTGTTGGGTCTTGTCCAGTTTCTTATGGCTCTGGAGGGCGGTTGTAATGGCCAGGTGGTCAGCGATAAGTTCCCCGGTGATTTTGGGGTTGGAGACGAGCTAGAACAAAAGGAAATTGACTCTTTACAGCCAGAAGGTCCCAGCTGCCGCACAACGCCACTTTAGAACTATTATATCTCGAGATTGATAAGAGATATCAAAAAGTTTTCAACAGCAAACTTCTAGTTCTAGTCTTGATCTACAAGTTTGCAGTTGACAACTTTTTGATATCTCTTATCAATCTCGAGATATGATCCTTCTCCGGGGCAGCGTTTGGGTGTGACGATCATTTTGCTCACCTTTTTCCCAAAATCCGGATCATCATACGCAGTGTACTGGTCGACGAGGCATCGAGTGTTCTGCGAGTACCTCGCCACGTCCTCTCTGCTCGCACCCATCAACGCGTTGCCCTCTCCGTTCGCATCCAACTCAACGCCGTCTCGATCGAATCCGTGGCCAATCGCGTGCGCCACTATCCGCCCGACAACGGCCGATCGCGCATACTTTGGGTAGGAGCCGATGGGATCGTTGAGAATCGCAATGATGACTGCGAGGCGGGCCTCAAGAGGGAAATAGTCGTCGGTGGGTTGAAAGTGCGGGTGGAGCGTCGAGTTGACCACGTTGTCCGCGGCGACGAGCAAGTGGTGCTTGCGGATGAGGAAGAGCATCCGGTTCAAGGAATAGCGAAGGGTGGCAAAGTCGAGCTGGAAAAGGGAATAGAGCAAACCCTTTCCCGAAGAACACTCATCCTCACTCCAACTCTTCTCTCCTCATAATAGGCCTCCAACGCCGGCTCCCAATCCTTCTCATCTGGAAACTGGAGCAACTCAACCATCGTTTCCAACTTGAGCAACACCGCTGTCTTGCTCGAATCGCTGAGCCACTCGGAGCCCTTGAACATGTCCACGAAGGCCCCCTTGATCTCCGCAATCATCTCCGCCAGCTTTCCAATGTTCTCCCGATGCGAATGACTTCGCACAAAGACCCGAACGGCCGATTGGGGCATCGTCTCGACGACGAGCTCTTCGCATTTCGGCAGCCGCCTTTTCCACAATAAATTCGATCCGGTGGGAGGATCTCCTTTCAAATTGAAGTAATCCGACATCAACTTGAACACGATATAGTTGGCGAGCACTCGGTCCGGCGTCTCGTCGAGCAGAGTGGCCAGCTGGAGAAAGGGTCATCCAAAGATCAAAAGATCAAACACTCACATTTCCGGGTTTTCCGGTGAAGAGTTCCGTATTGAATACGGAAATCGAGTCGTCGGTCGACACCTGGCTCACATTGATCAGTGGCTCCAGAATCCAGTCCATGTCCAATTTTGGCACCGCGCTTTTCAATTGGTTGTACGTGAGCATGTTCTCTTTCTTTTGGTTCAGCTGAAGATTGGCATTTTGGGCTAGAATGATGAACAACGTTCACAAGGCCTTTCCAGGTCAATTTTGAACTCATTCGGTGTATATAGAGCCAAATTGTGCTCATTTTAGTGAATAGTTGGTTTTAGAGGTTTCCCGACCATTTCTGAGATGCTAGGTAATCACATGTAGCTCCAAAAGGTTCGTAAACCTATTCCCTATCCCTTTTCCTATTTCTAAACCAATTCCCACCTAATTTGGAGCATTTGGAGCCTATCAATGCTCATTTTCTCGCAGAAATCACTCATCTGGTGTTTTATGACAGTTCCAAAGTCCTCCAATGTGCTAATTGCCCATTTATTGGCTAAATATGATTGGAAATCTATTTGGCGTTCCCTTGACTAGTTACAGCTCAAATTCCAGCATATTTGAAGTGCTTGGAGCCTATCAATGCTCATTTTAGTCAAAACTGCCATTTTTCATGTTTCAAGCTATTAGAAATGATTCCATTTGGCCAATTTTTAGCATAGACCCTCAAATTCAACTGGACCACAGTACTAGCCCTCTTGACTGCTCAGAGCTCAATTTCCCACCGCTTGGAGCCAATTTGTGCTCATTTTAGCGAAAGGCACCCTATTAATGCTCCCTAATCATTCAATTTTCAGTCTAGAGCTTTAAAACCAACTGGAACATATTCCGCACCCTTTTGACTGCTACTCCTTCAATTTTCTGCTATTTTGGAGCATTTGGAGCCGAGAAATGCCCATTTTCTCGGGTATACTGTATTCCTCCCCAAAAACTCACTTGAACGATTTTCTCGTGAAACTCTATTACTTTTCGCACATCCTCCTTGATTATTGGCACGTACTGCGTGATATTCGATTCACTACGCGATATTATCGCACGTGCGTACTGTAAGAGATCGAAAGGTCAGTAGATCAAAAGATCAACACCCACCTCTATCAGCTCCTCCTCCGACCCGAAATCGTCCGTGTTTGGGCCACGGATCAGTAGTTTTTTGTGAGCGCGAAACGTGAAAAAGGGGAGATCAACGTGAGGCGTACCCCTGGCGGCGCGGTAGAGCCACTCTGAAAGTTTTCTCTTTTTGAAATCGGTTTTTTTTCTATTGGAAGCAGTTGCGGTAGAAATTTTTGATCAATTGACAAAAGATGCATGAGATTATTTGCTTTCATTTGAAACAAAGATCATACAAAAACAATAAGTTTGAAAAAAGTTATGATTTTTTGAAAAAAATTGGAATTAAAAAAAATTATTTTGCGTTTTTTCATATCAAATTTTCTACTCTTCAAATCAGCGCTATCAAAAAGTGATCTACTGCAAAAATGTACTCTGAAACATGTTCTTTCTATCGAAACAACGATCTAAGTGAAAATATTGATTTTGAAGAAAGTTATGATTTTTTGAAAAAAATTGGAATAAAAAAAAAATTTTTTTTTGCGTTTTTTCAAATCACATTTTCTACTCTTCAAATCAGCGCTATCAAAAAGTGATCTACTGCAAAAATGTACTCTAAAACATGTTCTTTCTATCAAAACAAAGATCTAGTGAAAATATTGATTTTGAAGAAAGTTATGAATTTTCAAAAATTCCGTGAAAAACTCACTCGACAAATTGAAATTGGAACTAGGACCAAGAGTTGAAGTAGGCCATCTTCCCATATGCATAATGTGCTTCTCGAAGTCTATTCTCAAATCCCTTTCGTCCAGTGTCGGGTTGGTTTTCAGCTGTTCGCACTTCTCGTACACAGCTCTCATCGTGCGCTCCCATTTCGGAGCGCTCTTGTCGCTTTTGGCCAGGTATTCTGGAATATTGGCTACAGTAACCCCTACAGTAATCTCTACAGTACACCTCGGTTAGAGTAACCCTACCTATCATTCTAGCTTCTCTGTGTAACTTGATAGTGTTACAGTAACCCTCCCGTAATCCTACAGTATGTCGCCTGTATGTGGTTGCAATAACCAATAACCATAGTTCTTTCGAAGCTACAGTAACCTAAAGCTTTTAGTATACCTACAGTACCCATACAGTAACCACGGACACTTCTGACGGCTATGAGCTACAGTAGCCTCTAGATAACTACAGTAACCTTCTACAGTATTCTGCCTGTACCCCTACAGTAATCCTAGGTTCTATAGTAACCAGCCTCCCTCTAGCTACGGTATCTCTAGATAACTACAGTGACCTTCGCGAGACTGCCCCTCTAGGAAAACTACAGTAACCTTCTACAGTACCCTGCCTGACATATCCCTTTGTGGAAACTACAGTAACCATACAGTAATCAAAGGCGACTTTGAAGACCATGCTACAGTCCTAGCTACGGTGTATCTCTAGATAACCACAGTAACCTTCCTGAGACTACCGTATACTCCTCATTCCCATAGTCTACAGTACCTCTAGGAAACTACAGTCTCCTACAGTAACCTCCCTTATGGGACCTACAGTATTCATACCCTTCAAAATAGACCACAGTACCCCTACAGTACCCCAACACCTACCGTACCTTTCATGAAATCCATCATGATCCCCTTCCGATAATCCATCCGACTGCCGTCGGCCATCGTGTGCTCCGCGTACTTTCCACACGTCGCCTTGTAGAAATCGACGCACGGATCGACTTGCGGATCCCTCCAATCACGCTGTAATCACTCTCTTATCACTTCTTATCAACTGATAACCCCCACCAATTGATGAGAGAGAAGAACGCATTCGGGAGAAGAGCACACCGGATTTCCGGTGTTCCGGTTTTCCGGACCGCCAACCGGAAGCGGATATTTCGGATGGTCCGCAAAGTGTCGTTCATAGAGAACAACTACCAGTGTGATACCTAGGGCGAGTAGGCCACAAGCCAGAAATAAGAGGAGTACGGTAACAATTGTTTTCCGTTTACTCGACTTCTTCGGTTTCTCCGAATCCTCCGACACCTCTTCCGGATCGGATTTTTCCGATTTTTCCGATCTACCCGCGTCCGGAACCGCCGATCTCTTTGACTTTCTTGTTCTCCGCCTTTCCGGTTTCTCCGCTATTCCGGAATTCTCCGATTTGACGGGCTTCTTTGTCTTTTCTACCTTTTTTGGTTTCACCGGTTTTCCGGACTTTCCGGACTGCACCGAGCTCACCGGTTTCTTAGACTTCTTCCCATGCTTCCCACCTTGCCCCTTCGACCGTTTCGACGTCCGTCTCGTCTTCCGGTCCGGTTTCTTCCGGTCCGGTTTTCGGCTGCTCACCGACTTGCGTCTTTTGGACACTGTCCTCCTCTCCTTCTTTCCTCCACCCTTCTTCCTCTTCGCTTTTGCCTTTTTCGTTTCTTTGGACATTATCGACAAGAAATCTGCAATTCTCGGTGGAGAATTCGGAAAAAAAGGATGAATTTGAATTCCAAACCGAACCTTTCTTTCCTCGAGAACTTGTGAAGACAGTCGATTAGAAATCGCAGAAATGACACGGAGACAGCGATTTTGTGTGCTCATCGACTTTTTTTCTCTGTACGTGGCCGTCACGTGGATTATTATTGGATTTCAAGGTTTCCGGAAGCTCGGTGGTTTGTTTGATCCGTTTAGGTCTTCCAGAAGTTTCCGGAACCTTCCGGTTCACTGCGTCAACTGATTCTCAGTATTCCGTCTTCTTGTGAGCGATTAGACTGTCCGGTACCTTCTGGTTCCTTCTGGTTCTTTCCGGTGCTTTCCTGGCTCTTCTGGCATGTCACTGGACATCCGGACGCCTTCCGGACGTCTTTCGGTTGTTCCGGTTATTTCCTGTCAATCCTGGAATTCCGATATCCACCCTATGAGGTCGCTTCCAGTTATCTCGGAACTTTTTGTCTCTCTGGATCTTCCGGAACCTTCTGGAACCTTCCGGAATTCCTCGGACTCTTCCGGAACTTCCGGCGGCAGCCTCCCATAGTCTTCTATAGCCTTCGGGCACTCTCCGTTGTCTAATAGAACCTGTCCAATCCCTCATGAACCGTTCTGGCACAGTAAATTGCTTTCCGGCGCCTTCCGGAGCGGTTTCCGGACACTGACGCTTTCCGGATCATTCTAGGGTGTTTTAGTGCTGTCTGGCTTTTCCGGTCACCCCCTGATTAACCCATAATCATGACTTTCCCAATTTTCGAAATGTCTAGCTGAATCCATCAGAACCACCAGTTTGGCTGGGTTTTCTATGATTTCCGGCTCTTCCGGACTCGTGCAGCCCTTCCGGTAGCTCCGATTCTCAAGCGAATGGCTCTTAAGATCTCTTGTAGCTCTGTGGAGCTTTCCAGGGGCTCGGGGTGCCCAGAGAGCCGGAAAAATGGGCTCCGGAATATCCGGAAAATCAGACCATCGTCAGACCGAGAAATGAACAAAAATCAATGTCAATCAACGTGTATTCGCTTATTTTAAACGTAACCTCCATTCAGAAATGTGGAACTTTCCGGAAAGATAAGATCTAAATCCACGTGTTGATGGGTCATCGCGATAAGCAGGAAAAACAAAAGAGATCAATCAGTAATCGTGATTCATTGTGATTTTCTCTTGGTTTCTGTTTTCGACGAGTTCTTTCAGTGAAAGGTGAGTGGAGGGGCGATGTTCCGGTGACTCTGTGCATTTTCAGATTTCCTGAAGATAATGTCAAAATTCAAATTCGGGGGGAAGAAAACAAACGCGAAGGCGCCGGTGAAGGCGGGCGGTAGCAAGTCGAAGCCGGAGAAGACCAAACCGGAGAAGAAGCCAAAGCCGGAGAAGAAGAAGAAACCGGAGAAGAAGTCGAAGGAATCGAAGACAACATCGTCGGTCAACTCGGTGGCTCTCAGGGCTTCCAACGAATCCGGAATCCGATCCGAACGGATGACATCGAAGGATTCTTCGGGGGCGAAGCCAAAGAGGTCCAAGCTGCCCGTCATCATTCTCCTCTTCTTCATCCTTGCTCTCCTTGCTGGCCTCGGAGCAGTGATCTACCTCAACTACTTCCACAAACCATCAGAGAAGAAGTCGACGGTGTGCATATCCCCCAAATGCGTCCAATTGGCTCATCAATTGGTAGGGGGATATCAGTTGATTATCAGTTATAAGTGTGGAAGGGTTATAGAACAACTGGGGCGATCCGAATGCCGATCCGTGTGTCGACTTCTACAAGTTCTCGTGTGGCAAGTTCATTGAGCACACTATGGCCACCAACACGCATTTGAGTTATCAGAAGGAGATCGTGTCCAACTTCATGGATGGTACGCTGGGATTAGGAGGGGTACTGGGGTCACAGGCCAGAAGCCACTCTACGGGTACTGTAGACTGCTATAGCTACTGTAGGGTTGGTCGGGGTCATTGTGGGTACTGTAAAATGGATCCCATTGTGTTATCCTGAAGTTGATTACTGTAGGTGACTGTCTTGATAAAATGTACTATAAGGTAGGGATACTGTAATAAAACTATAAGTAACACGTGGGCAATGCGATAGGGGTAATTTAGAAACGGCAGGGCTACTGTACAGGGTGGCGCAAAAGTATAGGTGCATCGAAAAACCGATGTAACTCGGTTGAAAAAAATGAAAGCGATACCGGATTCAACCAAAATTTTATTTAATAAAGGGTTTTGTTGGTCTCGCAACGTAATCCACGAAAGTCGTAACGAGACCAACAGAATGTCTAATAGAGAGGTGCAGTGAGAGTATATATATGGTAGCGTTAGTACTCGTCTTCCAGCAAGATTCACCTCTGACAAAACGGTGCCAAAAACCAATGCGGAGAAGGCGATGCGAATCTTTTACAATGCGTGTCAGGCCGGCAAACCAGTTAAACTTGAGGACGCCCTTCGACAAAAAATGCAGAAGATTTATACAATTATGCCAAAGATGGGTCCGTGGCCGGCGCTCATCCCACCCGATGGTTCTCCGGATCCATTTCAGAAAGTGAATTTTGTCTTGAACGGTGAGTGGGTCCTGTTTGCCATGTTCTCGTTTTAGCTTGGGTTTTCAGATTGGTTGACCAACATTGCAGAAGCTGGTTTTTCCAACCCATTCTTTAGTTTTGTTGCTTTCAAAAAAGTTGTTATTATGGGGCCAGACTCGTATCCGCAGGATGATGTTTTGATCAAATGGGTAGGACCGTTTGGCCTTTTAGAGGACAGCAAACAGCATTCTATATCGACTTCAGGCTGTCACCGAGATGCTGCAAACCGCTAACTTGAGCGGCAATCTACAAATGCTCGACGATGACATTGCGCAAGCGAGACAATTGAATGCGCAGATTATGAAGGTAAGCGTGTGAGAGCTCGATGGAGAGAGACACTGACAAGAGTTGTGTTTCAGTTGAGCCGGCCGGGAGCGGGATCCATTCCGTTTGCCACTCTCAAGGAGAAAGTGAAGCGTGTTGATTTCGAGAAGGTTCTGACAACGCTTGCCAATCTTGACAAGTCGAAATGGGACCAACTTTCGAGCAAGATTGTCGTCAGCAATGCTGCTCTGTTCTTTGGCGATGGAGAAAACGTACGTGTCCTCTTGAAAGTTGCCTTTTTGTGTGTCGGCCAGGGGATGTGGGTTTTATCTGGTTTGAGGGGTCGATAGGTAATTCAAAGGCGTTTGGGGTCAAAATCGGATGTCATCGAAATGGTCCCGCAACCGAGGAGAGCCTCTGCCGGAGAATCATTGTACCGCGAGACTGATAAGAGATAACAAAAAGTTGTCAGAAGCAAACTTGTAGCCCTAGTTTTGATCTACAAGTTTGCCGTTGACGACGTTTTGATATCTCTTATCAATCTCGAGATATCGCTCTCCTCAGTTGCGGGGTTTTCGACCTCACCTCGAATTTCTTCCGATAGTTGACCTAGCGATTATGACCGCTATACTAATCCTTTTTGCAGCTCGAAACGATTATCGGAAGCACATCGAAGAGGGTGTTGGCCAACTATGTGGCTTACTCGTTTATTTACGAAATGCTGATTATATCGACTATGGGATCACAAGAATCGTTTACCTGTGGAGAGTTTGTCGCTGATGTGATGCCGCAAGCGGTGCTGCAGTTGTTCATTCGGAGTCACAAGAACGAGGAGAACATTGAGCAGTTTAGCAAAATGTTGGCAGCCGTCAAGGAGTCGTACGCCAAGATGTTTGACTCTTCCAATTGGCTCGGTGGGCCGACGAAGGAGAAATCGAAGCGGAAGTTGGAGATGATGACGGAGTTGGTGAGCTATCCGAATGAACAGGCGTTGGACAAGTTGTATGAGAAGGTTAGTTTGGGGGCAGTGTCTAGAACAGGCTGCTTTGATCAAAATCCACATTGCAGGTGAAGTTAACTGAAAACGACGGTTTGGCCAAAGTGTTTATGAACTTGGGGAGAACGTTCGTTGCGCACTCATTCGACAACGTCATTGCGTCGAGCAAATCGCCTCTGTATGAGGGCTCACTGTCAAGACCCGGCACAGTCAATGACCACTTTGCGATCACTGTGGCGATTCTCAACGATGCGAACTTCAACGTCACCTACCCGAAGTACGCGCGAGTCGCGGACGCTGGAACCACTTTGGCGCACGAGATTGGGCACGGATTCGACGGAGAAGGTGTACAAATGGATGGCGACGGTGATTTGAACTTGATGATGACCAAGGAAGAGTTGGAGAAGTTCAAGAAGAAGCACGAGTGTCTGCTAGAGCAGTACAAGAATTATGAAGATCCCGACTATGGACACGGGGTGGGGAGACGATGCATCCAGGAAATCTGTTTTTGTTGGGGTTTTCAGCTTGATGGTAAAGCAGCAATCACGGATTTGTTTGCGGACAACGTGGCGGCTGTGGTTGCATGGAAGACGCACAAGAGTTTCGACATGTCCAAAGAACCCGAAATCGTTGGTTTTAAGGGGAAAGACGTTGACAAGATGTTCTTCCATATTGCGGCCCTGGTTAGTTCTCCCCCTCTTTTGATCTCTAGATCCTTTGATCTTTAGGACTTTTGCGCACCGCCCATGTCGATTCCGAAGGACCAAGTCGCCCAAATGACGAGCCCAACGCACAGCTTCCGCGTCAATGGACCGTTCGCCAACATGGAGTCGTTTGCGAAGACGTTTGGCTGCAAATCCGGAACGGCGATGAATCCGTCGAAGAAGTGCGAGATCTTTTGATCTGCGATCGGCACTGAACTACTCGTTACTGTCTAAAAAGTTTCCGTTGTTATCACTGGCTAGCGATCATCTTGTTGCTCGCCCGAACTTGGCTTTCTTGCGCGTCTTCAGTTCGTTATTCGCTTCTTAACGCATTTTCGGTGACCCTGGTGTGGTTCTAAAGCTCTCTGTTTCACACTGATACCTTATCAGTGAGTTCCTGTGCGGTTGAAGCAGTTCCAGAATTCCCCTAGCGTTGACGTTGATGCTCTTTTCCAGCTGCTTTCCTGACGCGTTCTCGGTGCCTCTGGCTTATCGGTGATCGGCTCACTTCACGGACGCTCATACCGGAATAACGAGCCACTCTGTTCAATTTCTTACCGGGTTCTCACTCTGTTGCGTCTCGATTCCGATCTCCAAGGTAATTTACCAGTAGAGGTAACCCATCGAAAGATACCAGGTGGGTCCTTTTTCTGGGATAGCTTGTATCACTAGAATGACCTAATGACACCCAATGAATTCCTTCTTCCCTAGACACATCCCGAAATCTCGTTGTTCATTTTCAGTGTCTCTGGAAGATCCCAAACCCTTTTTGCTCATCTCTAGCACACTTTGGGCATTCGTAATCAACATCACTCATCAGGTTTCGAAACAACAAGCGTCAACCGAGAAATGATATCAAAAAGATGGGGAACGTGAATTTCTAACGTAACCGAGTTCCCTGGGGGAATAGCCACGTGTGCCAGGTTTCGATCAGCTAAGAAGGGGTATAAAAGGAGGGGGGAAATGAGTCATTCACTCAGTTCACTCACTCTATTGGGATCTCTTCTTTGAATTTCTTGGTATTGACCATTTTTCAAAGGTAAGCAATCGAAAGCACTAATCGTCAATTACAGTGGCCAATCTTGCAGTTTCTCTTGAGAAATGGCAATTAAAGAGAAACTCAAGAAGTGCAACCCTCTGGTGGCTGTTCTGGTCGTCGTTGTGATATCCCTTATCACTGCCATATCAGTTCTACTGGTCCTACGATTCCTTGGAGGGGAGACGAAGAAGCGGAAGGTGTGCGAGACTCCAGAATGCATCAATCTGGCTCACCGACTGGTATTATCAATGGATGATCACTGATAAAGGAGTGATTGCAGCACAACTTCGCCGACACCAGTGTTGATCCGTGCGTCGACTTCTTCAAGTTCTCGTGTGGCAAGTACAACGAGCACGTTAAGGATGCCATCGGAACGATCAGTGAAAAACAGAATGTGGTATGGAACATTATAAAAGGTGCGTCTTGTGTGAGTGATTTCGTATGATAGACTATCTTTGCAGCACAAGTTCTCAAGAACACCACCAGCACGCATTCGGGGACCGTCTTGAGAAACGCCTATCAGGCATGTCTGCTCATTGAAAATGAGGTAACAAGAGGAGCGGCTGTTTTGAAAAACGACAAGGATCTGCTGGAGCAGATCAACAGTATCGGCTCGTGGCCACTGATCACGCCGCACTGGGATCCGACAAGTTTCAATTTGAATGGTACTGTCTTGAATGTCACCAATTGCACCGCGAACTAGACACATTCAGATTGGCTTGTCAAAATGGCGACCATATCTGCCCCCGAGGACTTTGGATTGTTCCAATTGACCACGTTTCGAGTGTTCATGTTGTCAACATCGAATAGATTACAGAAAGCTGCACTAGAACAGGTAGGCCGCGAGTGTTTCATTTTGCATTGTTTTTGGAGTTTTTCAGCAAATCGTCTCATTGCTCAACCACAACAACATTGCGTTCAACAAATCAAGGCTGTCAGCTGATTTGGATCAAGTTTTCACTTTTCAGCAAAACATGCAAGGACTCATTGTGCCAGTGAATAAAAATGAAAACCTTATGAACTATGAAGAGGTTAAAAAGAATGTGCCGACAATTGACTTTGACAAAGTTCTCTATGCGCTTGCCTCCCCTCCAGGAACACCGGATCCACCACTAAAGTTGAATTTCGACAAAATCACTAAAAAGATGATCATCATCAAGTTCAAATACTTTGCTGGAACTGATGATAACGTGAGTAGGAAATATCAGAGACACTGAAACAATCAGTAGCCCTTCCAGATCCAAAAGCTCATTGAACGGACAGAACCTAGAGTTCTCGCCAATTTGCTCATCTTCCAGCACATTGCCAATGCAAAAAAACCACTTGCGGAGATTTCAGAATGTATTGGAGTGAGAGAATTCTTCCTTTTTCCTACGATAACCTCATGTGTTTCAGTGGATCACTACTAAATTACCGCAAGCCGCGCTCAAGATCTTTGTTCCCTATTTTGATCATGAGAACATCCAACTGGTGTCTGAGATGGTCGATGAGTTGAAGATCTCCTATGTGCAGATGTTCAAGGAGTCCGAGTGGCTGAGTGAGTCGACGAGGAAGACTGCACTCAAGAAAGTGGACAAGATGACAAAGTGGGTTGGATATCCGGATGGATGGAAGGAAGGCGTCGAGAAGAGCTATGAAAAGGTGCGTTTGACGGGTTGGAGAATGCTGACGTCTCTCTCTCTCTCTCCTATTTCAGCTCGATATCAAACTGACGGACAGTATTCTCACGATTGAGTCGAAAGCCGCAAAGTTTCGCACCGAGCAGAATATTGCCTACGGCATTGACGAGTCGCTGTTCGTGCCGGGAGACCAGCACGTTGATATGAACGCCTATTACATGCCCATTAAAAACCATTTGGCCATCAACACGGCCATCATGGACGATCCGATGTTTGACGCGACGTTTCCAATATACGCCAAACTAGCTAGCAACGGACAAGTTCTGGGTCACGAAATTGGACACGGATTTGATTCGGAAGGAGCGACTTTTGATGAGAATGGAATGCCGAACGAATGGTGGGCACCCACGGATAAGAAGACGTTTGGACAGAAATCAAAATGCTTTGTGGACCAGTATGAGAATTATGACGATCCTGTTTTTGGGAAAAAAGTGAGAATTGTTTTGGAATATCACCACTCATGATTCTTGTTTACAGCTTAATGGTACTCTGACACTGGCTGAAATGATGGCGGATCAGTTGGGCACTGAAAACCTTTGGAGGACGTATAAGAGACTGTACACTTCCTATGAACCGGATCTTTTTGGATTTGAGGGCTATTCCATTGACAAGCTCTTCTTCCGGATCAACGCTTTGGTTTGGGTAGTTTCAATTAATCAATATACTATTCATTTGATTACAGAATTGGTGTAGCAACCCGACAAAGGATACATTGGATCAACAACTTGAAGATAATCATCCGGTAAACAGTTTCCGCATCAGTGGCGTCGTTTCGAACATGAGACAGTTTGCCGAAGCGTACAATTGTCCAGCCGGATCGCCAATGAATCCGGAGAAGAAGTGCACTATTTTCTGAGCCATTACTTGAATGAACCCTATTGTTTTTCATCCGGTTACATGTCAGGGAACACTGGAAAGCGTCTGGAGCAGGACGACTCATCGAAAATCACTAGAGAGACGCCCGAACAAATCAATGGCAATCGACACCATTCAAAAATGTGGAACTTTCCGAAAAGATGAGATCAAAATCCACGTGTCATCGAGATGAGCAGAAACAAGGAGAGATCGCGTCCGCTCCCCGGATTGATCCACTCCAATCAATGGTCAGACATCACCAGAACATCTGCTCTTTCCTCCTCATCGTCACATTGTCAGCGCGCATTAGGATTGCCTTCAAGAACAAATAAATGGCAATCGACTTATTTTAAACGTAACCTCCATTCAGAAATGTGGAACTTTCCGGAAAGATGAGATCTAAATCCACGTGTTGATGGGTCATCGCGATAAGCAGGAAAACAAAAGAGATCAATCCGAAATTGCGATTCATTGTGACTTTCTCTTGGTTTCTGTTTTCGACGAGTTCTTTCAGTGAAAGGTGAGTGGAGGGGGCGATATTCCGATGACTCTGCGCATGTTCAGATTTCCTGAAGATAATGTCAAAATTCAAATTCGGAGGGAAGAAAACAAATGCGAAGGCGCCGGTGAAGGCGGGCGGTAGCAAGTCGAAGCCGGAGAAGAAGCCGAAACCGGAAAAGAAGCCAAAGCCGGAGAAGAAGAAGAAACCGGAGAAGAAGTCGAAGGAGTCGAAGACAACATCGTCGGTCAACTCGGTGGCTCTCAGGGCTTCCAACGAATCCGGAATCCGATCCGAACGGATGACTTCGAAGGATTCTTCGGGGGCGAAACCAAAGAGGTCCAAGCTGCCCGTCATCATTCTCCTCTTCTTCGTCCTTGCTCTCCTTGCTGGCCTCGGAGCAGTGATCTACCTCAACTACTTCCACAAACCGTCAGAGGAGAAGTCGACGGTGTGCCTATCCCCCAAATGCGTCCAGTTGGCTCATCAATTGGTAGGGGGATATCAGTTGATTATCAGTGATAAATGTGGAAGGGTTATAGAACAACTGGGGTGATCCGAATGCCGATCCGTGCGTTGACTTCTACAAGTTCTCGTGTGGCAAGTTCATCGAACACACTATGGCCACCAACACGCATTTGAGTTATCAGAAGGAGATCGTCTCCAACTTCATGGATGGTACGCTGGGATTAGAGGGGGAACTGTTAGAAGCAATGTGAGAATGATGTGAAGCTACTGTAAGCCTATTGTAGCTCTTGAAGTGTCACTGTGCACGAAGAGTACTGTATTGAGGTTAAAACACAGTAAGATGTACTGTAAGAAGATACGGGATGATTTTGAATTAGAGTAGGACTACTGAATACCTCTTGCTCTGAGATTCTATAAGAGAACGTTATGAGCTAGTATTGCTCGTTTTCCAGAAAGACTCGGTAAAACGAAACCAAACACGAAGCCAAAAAGCAGTTCTGAGAAGGCAGTGCAACTCTTGTACAATGCGTGTAAAGCCGACGAAAAAGTGCCTTATCTCAGTAAACGCACAGCCGTTCTGGGGGATGTTCTCGCACTTGTCCAGAAGATGGGTCCGTGGCCGGCGCTCTATACATCCAACAGTGGTCCGGATCCATTTGATAAAGTGAATTTCGTCTTGAACGGTGAGTGGTGTGCTGCGTGAGCCTTGTCGGATGTTCAATTTGCAGATATGTTGATCAACATTGCACGAATAGGCTTCCCGGTCCCATTTTTCGACATTACTTACTACAAAAAATTGTTATTTGGCGTCACTTAGATTATTTCCCACCCGAGGACTTTATCAAAAGTGTAGGACTGTTTGAATTTGCACGTATCACTGCCAACATCCGAATATGATTTATAGGTTGTCAGGGAGATGCTGGGAGACATAGCAAGCGTGAACGGCAGTCTACACTTGCTCGACGGCGACTATGCAGCAGCGAAGGCTTTGCATGAGCAAATTAAGGCCGTGAGGGAGTTTTACTTTGAATGTTGTCTCTCATACCGAACGATTTTGCTACTCGGCAATGGTGTAGAGTTGGAAAAAGGAAGAAAACGCTTCCCAAACGCTTCCGGAGAATCATTATATCTTGAGATTGATAAAAGATATCAAAAAGTTGTCAACAGAAAACTTCTAGTCCTAGTGATGATCTACAAGTTTTCTATGGACACCTTTTTGATATATCGTATCAATCACGAGATGTAACAATGCTCCGGCAGACATAGCCAACAGGGTTGAGATGCTACGCCTAGCATTTTGGGGCTGAAAATGTGACGAGTTATGTTTCAGCTGAAGAAGGATGAATTTGGAATGGTTCCGTTCTCCAAGCTTGCGATGAAAGAAATCGATTTCGCGGGTATTTTGCAAGCCATGGGAGACGTGGACCCAACGAAATGGGATCGAATTGCGAAAGATATAGTCGTCATCAATTCGCCAACGTTTTTCGATGCCCAAGAGAATGTAAAGCGAGACATTTCGAATGTGTTGACCAATTCTCTTCATTACAGCTTGGCACGATAATCAGCAACACACCGAAGAGGACTTTGGCCAACTTTGTGGTTTACTATTTCATTAATGATGTGTTGCGCGAAACGACGTACGGAACATATGAAAATGTCAACTGCGGAGAGTTTGTCGCAAAGGCGATGCCGCAAGCGGTGCTGCAGTTGTTCATTCGGAGTCACAAGAACGAGGAGAACATTGAGCAGTTTAGCAAAATGTTGGCAGTCGTCAAGGAGTCGTACGCCAAGATGTTTGACTCTTCCAAATGGCTCAGTGGGCCGTCGAAACAGAATGCGAAGCGGAAGTTGGAGATGATGACGGAGTTGGTGAGCTATCCGAATGAGCAGGCGCTGGACAAGTTGTATGAGAAGGTTAGCTTGGGGGCAATGTCTAGAATAGGCTGTTTTGACGGACAGCGGATTCGCAATTTGAATTGGTCGCGTTATGTTATGAGATCATTTTGATGAAAACTTCTTGTAAAAATCAAAACTTTCAAGCGTTTCTCAAGACCGTTTCGACGGCCTCGGCCAGTTAGGGAAACCAAACACGTCGTGGCGAATTGTGTTTGAAAAATGCTCATTTCAGGCGGGTTTCACTGACAAAGATTCTTTGGTCGTGATGTTTTTGAAACAGCGGAAACTGCACGCACAGTACTCATTCAATAATACCATTGCGCCGAGCAAATCTCCTGTCTATGAGACCATACTGTCGAAAACGAACGTAGTCGACGACCATCTGGCGATCACTGTGGCGATTCTCAACGATGCGAACTTCAATGTCACCTACCCGAAGTACGCGCGAGTCGCGGACGCTGGAACCACATTGGCGCACGAGATTGGGCACGGATTCGATGCGGACGATATAAATACTGATGGAAATGGCGAGTCTACCAAGATGCTGAATCCGGAAGAATCCAAGAAGTATTTGGATATATATAGGTGTCTGGTAGATCAGTACGGCAACTATGACGATCCCGAGTATGGAAAAGGGGTAAGGAAACGACAATTTGATGACGTCTGGTTCTGTTTGGATTTTCAGCTTGATGGTTCCGCAGCAATTGGAGATTTGTTTGCGGACAATTTGGGAGCTGTGGTTGCGTGGAAGACGCACAAGAGTTTCGACATGTCCAAAGAGCCAGATGTTGTTGGTTTCGTGGGAAAGGACGTTGACAAGATGTTCTTCCACATTGCAGCCCTGGTTAGTTCTCCCCCTCTTTTGATCTCTAGACCATTTGATCTTTAGGACTTTTGCGCACCGCCCATGTCGATTCCGAAGGACCAAGTCGCCAAAATGACGAGCCCAACGCACAGCTTCCGCGTCAATGGACCGTTCGCCAACATGGAGTCGTTTGCGA